>JAJAGP010000456.1:59295-407216 GCA_025084515.1 Ancistrus triradiatus | reverse complement strand
ATTAACATTAGCCAGTGTGAGAGAGGCCTTCAGTTGCTTAGAAGTTACCCTGGGGTCCTTTGTGACCTCACCAACTATTACACGCCTTGCTCTTGGAGTGATCTTTGTTGGGTGACCACTCCTGGGGAGGGTAACAATGGTCTTGAATTTCCTCCATTTGTACACATTCTGTCTGGCTGTGGATTGGTGGAGTCCAAACTCTTTCGAGATGGTTTTGTAACCTTTTCCAGCCTGATAAGCATCAACAACTCTTTTTCTGAGGTCCTCAGAAATCTCCTTTGTTCATGCCATGATACACTTCCACAAACGTGTTGTGAAGAGCAGACTTTGATAGATCCTTGTTCTTTAAATAAAAAACAGGGTGCCCACACACCTGATTGTCATCCCATTGATTGAAAACACCTTCAAATTAACTGCTAATCCTAGAGGTTCACATACTTTTGCCACTCACTAATATGTAATATTGGATAATTTTCCTCTATAAATAAATGACCAAGTATAATATTTTTGTCTCATTTGTTTAACTGGATTCTCTTTATCTACTTTTAGGACTTGTGTGAACATTTTAATTATCAACGAGTACTGAGGTACAACTGTGCTATTATTATAACAGTGGTATTTTGGTTCGCGTCGTTAATTTGTTCCAGAAGGCTTGTTGATAACCAAAACCGACGAGTACTGAGCAAATGTTTCCCATAAGGAATAATGCAAGTTAAAGTTTAAAACACTTACATTAGCCTACAGTTGGCCAGAATCATTAACGTAAAATGTATTTCATTTTAAAGTGTTGAAAAGTCTCATGTAATTTAATGAGTAATGGATTGAAAGTGAAAAATAAAAGCAAAACAACTACTCTATTGGTGAACTCTGGGCACTAGCATACAGTGGTGCTTGAAAGTTTGTGAACCCTTTAGAATTTTCTATATTTCTGCATACTTGGTCATTTATTTATTGAGGAAATTGATCCAATATTACATATTAGTGAGTGCAAAAGTAGGTAAAGTTAGAGTCAGGTGTTTTCAGTCAATGGGATGACAATCAGGTGTGAGTGGGCACCCCGTTTTATTTAAAGAACAGGGATCTATCAAAGTCTGCTCTTCACAACGCATTTATCTTCTGTGTATCAAGTGTATCATGCACAAACAAAGAAGATTTCTGAGGACATCAATCAAGAAAAACACAATAGACACAGCGGAGATCTTCACTTCACTGAGCAAGGGCAATTGTGAATCTGAATTACTGAATCACTGTGTACTGAATAGTAAATCATGAATCGTGAATCAAGTTTCGGCTGAAACGAGTTGTGCGGCTCGACTTATACAACTTTAAACAAGCGCACCAAGTACCGAGCAAAAAACCGAGACAAATGTTTCTAGTTAAAATGGGTTGAGGACTGAATTTGACGAGTTCCGAGATGGTCGAGAACCGAGGTACCACTGTATAGTTATTATTATTTTAACGTCTTATCCTTGCTTGTCCTTGGCAGCATCGTGGGAGATGGATGTGGGATGCCTATCATGAAGAACACAGGTTGCAGCCTTAAGCACACCCTGGACAGGAAGTCAATCTACCCCAGAGCTTGGTAGGGTCATTGTTGTAGCACTGGTGGATGATCCCCAACTGACTTCCTCCTCTTACTCAGACACAGCCCTGTATATGAGACCCAACCTAACCAGAAGACACTGACAGTCTGTGACAGTATGTAAAATGTACTGTATTGTGAAACTGGCCCAAAATACTGAATCTGGTTTTTTAAAGTATTTTCGATTCTGATCCACGGACATATATTACAAATGAAACCCAAATGAAGTCTGACTGCTTGCATATGAGGATGCCGAGTCAGATCAGTTACAGGTATCTGCTAATTTTCGAGCTCTGATTACATTTTTACATAACAGGCCACTAACTGGAACTAGCAGGGGATTCAAATCAGGGGAAATGGATGTGGGATATCAATGAGGAGGCATTAAAAATAGTGTTGGAAATGTTCCACACATACACCTCGTCATGCCTCCCACACATCCAGTGACGAGTCCACCTACACACATCTTACACATTCAAGAAGTTAAAGCAACATGCAGACTTATTTCACATTCTATTACCGTAGCTTCTGAAAAATGCTTCACGCAGTGAGCACTGAAGTGTGGAATAATCAAAAGCAAGCTCTGAGTCGCTCCTTAATCATACACAGATCAATCACCACGTACCGAGCGTGGATTAATAATGTGTTTAATTCGACAGCATGACTGCATCATGCCTTTATGGCTAAAAATATCATCATGAGTCTGGCCTAGTCACAGGCGCCTCCTGTTCTTATCAGGATTCATTATAACTGTAACGGTCGTCAAGACGACTTACAAGGAAATTTAGGAAGCTTTACACGGATATTTGTGTCACGCCAGCTTGCTGTCACAAACATTAGTGCATATTAGTTGACGTCTGTGTAACTTCTACAAGCACAGAATATTTTAGAGTTTAAAGAACACTGTTGTGGGATTCTTGTAATCTCTAGGAACAGTCATAGCTCGGCGACAAAAAAGAAGCCTCTTTGAAAAAAGTGCCGCATTGAATCACTTTTGAGTTACTGACATCATGAAGCAAAAGATTTTATGGTCATATGAGACAAAGATCAAACTTTTTGGAATAAAATCCAGGCAATAAGTTTGCCAATAACCAAAAAGACCTACTGTGAAGCATAGAGGCAACATTATATTGAGGGGATGTTTTTCTTCAGCGATGTCTGGTCACTTGGTTAGGACGGAAGGGGAAATACTATACATCCCAGAAAAAACCTGCAGTCCTCTGCTGGACAGCTGAAGGATGGCAGGTGGTTCACCTTCCAGCACAAGAATGACCACCAAAAAAACACCACAGTGGCTTAAAGATTGGAGTTGAATGACCTTGAGTGGTCAAACCAGAGCCCTGACCTAAATCCAGTTTGAACAGGTCTGTGAGACAAATCTGCAAATTGTGCAAGCACTGAAAATTTAGATATTTTTATGTACATACTTAAACCGTCCCTATCCTGGGTCGGGATGCCAGAGGGGTTGGGGGGAGGTGTTGGTGGGTCAGGGTCCAGAACTTATCCTGTTATTCAGTGCACCATGATGCCAGTCTTCATAGAGTTAGCAGTGGTTGCTGGGGCAGTTCCAGGAAATTATTCTTTATGTGGTGATTCTGATTAAGTTTGAGAGAAGAAGGGAAACAGAATAATCACCATTATTTGCTTCCAAAGGTGCCTTTGTTTGACGAAGACTCATCATCATTATCCTGTTATTCAACCCGCAGGTTCGGGGTCTGCCTTTCGGCAAAGCTTTCTCTATCTGAGTCGATCAAAGGCATCTTGGGGTTCAGCACCGGCCATTTGCATTTTTCTTGGATTCTGTCGAGCCACGGCTTCTTTGGCCTTCAGCTTTGCCGCTGTCCTTCAAGGTTAAGTCACAATGCTATCATGGCCACTGCATTCTCGTTCCTTCATCCACTTCGTCCATGCTACGTTCACTCTGGCTCAAGGATCGTGGGTCGTCTCGCCATCGCAGCTGATGGTGGAGCCGAGGTACTTGAACTGTGTGGTTTTTTTCAGGTCCTCGTTTCCAGCTCAAATCGTTAAATCCGTCTGGGCTCCAGCTTCCAGATATTCGCTCTTCTTGATGTTGAGTCACATTCTGTACTTGCCCAACCACGTATTCCAGCTCTCCACTTGGTAATGAAGATGATGGCGGTTGTTGCTTCCTAAAAGGACATCATCGGCGTAGAGTAGGGTCCACGGGTAGGCGCGGTGGATATTGACAGTGATCGTGTCCATGCAGAGAGCGAACAGAAGAGGTGAAAGACCCAATCCCTTGTGAACGCCGACTTTGATGGTGAACGCGCGCAAGATTCCAACTGGGCATCTGATGGTGCTTGTCACATTGCGGTAGAGTAGCTGGATCCACTGCACGTACGTTTCATGGACATAGTGCGATCGCTGACATAGGGCGTGAGGTTGACAATCTGATGTAGACGAATGTCAAGGACTCGTTCGAATGTCTTCATCGCGTGGCATAGGAGGCGGATTGGCCTCAAACATTCCATGATGTCTTCTTTGCCTTTCCAGATGGGCAGTGTGATGCTGGTGGTCCAAACCAGGGGCACCTTTCTATCAAGGATAATAGGGTTGAAGAGAGAGGCAAGGATGGAGACACCAGTTCGTCCAAGTAGTTTCCATGCATCGAATAGGATGTCGTCTGGTCCAGTCATCTTGCCGTTCTTCATCTTTCCCATTTCGGTCGTCACTTCTTCGAGGGCCGAAGACCAGCTTGCCGCTGTTGATTGGTGGGTTAGGAAATTCTTCATTGCAGATCGCTGCAAAGTAGTCACTCCATCGTTGAAGAATGGCAGGTGGATTGCACAGACGGGCACTAGCTAGGTGGTAGATTTTATTTGCGCCAGGTGCCATGACCAGTTTGTTGTATAGAGGGTTGTAGTGTGCGGCTTTCACTGCTACTGTTGGAAGTCCGCACCAGTCCGTGGTCATAACCACGCCTTGTAGGAAGCCTTCTTCTTGTTGTTTGACTAAGACTATATACGAATAATAATTAATAATTATTAATCACAAAATTGATGATTAAATATAATATTATTTATTAATAATTATAATAATATTATATAATTACATTACATAATGTATATTAAATGTAAAGGGAATTACAAACTAATGTAATTTTTTCCATTTTCTTCTTTTAATTCTTGATGTATGATGGAAAAAATCGTAGTCTGATCTTGGTCTCAATTCTGACTTGGCGCTAGTGGTCTACAACACTAGGTGCCACTGTTGGGTCTTTGAGCAAAACTCAAAAAAACTTACTTCAATTACAAATAATTCGATCGTAAGATTGTATCAGTCATAAGTCGCTCTAGATAAGAGCGTCTACTAAATGGAAATTCAATAAAAGTTCAATAGTTTGTGTTGTAATTTAAGCAAATGTGTTGTTATTATTATAAATTTGGCTGAAAATCACCACAACGTAGAAATCCATTTCGTTCCAAATAGTTCGCCAGTGTTCAACTGAAATCCTCGTCTTTAGTGTATTCAAGCTAAGAGGAGCCCAAAATCTTTGATATTTCCAACGAATGTAGCTTTTGTTGTGGAGGTCGCCGGATGTAACGCAATTAGTCATGAAGAGCAGCTCTCTCTAGCCCTTTCTTTCTCTCACTAGCAAATCTGAAAGGTTTACATAATGCATGAGTAATAACCTCTTTCACTCAGCGCCTTCATTTCATCCTTTAATCACTGAGAGAGAGAGAGAGAGAGAGAGAGAGAGAGAGAGAGAGAGAGAGAGAGAGAGAGATATTCCAAACACAAAGGAGGTCTAGACACCAGGTAAGATGATGGGACTACCTTCATAACCTGAGTGTGTGTGTACTGTACTTTCCTTTTTTTTTTACCATCTGCCCATGACAGAGGAGTCAGAACAAATGCTGTGATTACATCAGCTTCCTGTCTGACACTTACTCCAGCTACATCTGACACCCACTTCAACTTCCTGTCTGACTCCCACGTCTTGTCCAAGAGCCAGTGACATAAACCACTTGACCAAAAGTATGTACACACACCCTTTGCAAACAGGTGATGACATAAAGGAATGATTTGCCAACTTGGGCATACGCCACCTGAGCTGGGCACAGAGTCCTGACCTCAAACACAGAGTCCATCCAACAAGCTTAGTATAAAATTCTTAGCGGACTGTGAGCCACATCTTATGGCTCAACATCAGAGTCAACGTTGATCTCAGGTAAGTGGCTGAATGGAAGTGAATGTCCACAGTCACGCTCCAGAATCAAATGGAATATCTTATAGAAGATTGGACTCATTTCCGTATTAATGCTCATGGATATGAAGAGGATAATAAGAATATAATTTTTGGCCAAATAGTTGTAGCCATGTAGCATTTACTTGGGTCAAATACATGACAGAAACATACATAAAATGACTGATATTCATAAATAGTATATATATGTGGCATAACTTTCCACTTTGCACTTTATAAAACCCTTCCACAAGCAGTCATAACTGCTCAAAGAAAAAACATAGCTTATAAACAAAAAAGTGGACGACCAACCTACAGGAAAACAACTAGACATAGCTTCGATGCATTTATTATAACAATAGATTTCTAGTATCTGAGTTACATTGTTATATAGTGACTTGCAGTTTAGCTAACTACATTTGAAAAGTAACTCAAAACGTAATGTTAGCCACATTTCAAGCACTGTTTCGCTCTACAGGTTTGTTCTTGGGAGAGACACAAACAGTTATTCTATTGCGTATACAGCACAGTGCAAAAGATTTAGGCCTCCATTACATTTACTATCGTCTTAGCAATGGTATAATGACCTTATATAATTATTAATATTATCTCTTTAGTGTCTTTATTAGAATACAACCAGAAAATACAGGAAATTTGTTTGCTGTGTTAAAAACCAGAAAAAAGTATTATGGAGTCACAAATCCAAGTTCGAAATTTTTGGGTCCATTTGTTGATATTTTATATATGGTCATTGTCACGCCCCAGGGTCTCGCGCTGGTTTTCCACTCACTCGTCTCAGCTGTGAGCAACCGTGAACGTATTTCCCACAGTCCTCTGGTGGGTCACGTGGGTCCCGCCAGCCAATCCGGGGACCTCTCCCAGGTCATGGCACCTCGATTGGATATTGACTAAAGCTGCGTTAGGCACCATAAAAACCCAGCGGTAGAGACGCTCAGCATGAGGTGTTAGCTCGGCACTACCGAGCTCAACGAGCATCCGTGCTTACAGCCATTGCCTTGTTTCCCGTGTGGATTACACTCTGTCTTCACCCTGGGATTATGTTCCGGCTTTGAACGACTATCCATGGTGGACTATCAGTCACCAGTAGAGGACTTCCTTGGACTCTGCCCCGTGTTTCGTAACTCTTTTGTTTATCCCCATGCTCTCTGGCGTTTGGTATTTGGCAGGAGGTTTGATTGTTTGTAAGCATAGGTTCGGACTGATCTTTTGTTAGCAGTGTTAGCCTTTGTAGTTGCCTTTGGTGTTTGGTTATAGTTTGTCTTCACTATTCTGTTAGCTGTGCTTATTTTCCTTTGTTAGTATTAAACCTGCACTTGATTCCATTTCCCCTCACCTGGTGTATTCGTTACAGAACACCTCGCCAATTACTATGGAATCAGCGGGTTTTTTGAGCGTCTAGCACGGCTGGAATGGAAGTTGGGGGACATCGCACGTCTCATCCAGGAGACAATTCGACAAATGGCTTCTCCATTTTCGAAATGGTCCGAGTTCTCTGGGACCAAACCTCAACCTGCTATGGGGCCTTTAGGCGCTCCTAGCTCCCCTAATAATGTGCCTTTGCCTGTTCAGACCGACCTACCTAATAAGTTTGATGGCGACTGGAGGGACTGTGGCACTTTTATTACTCAGTGCTCTAAATACCTGCATTCTATGCCCCATTACTCTGATTACGAGCGCATGTTTTTTGTTTATTGGCGTTTTGAGGGTAAAGCAATTCGGAACCTGTGACCAACTGTTCGAAAAGCTCTGGAGCTTTGTACCTCTCAAGTTCTGAGTCTGTCCAGAAGAGAGCAGTTTGTGAGTCTGTCCAGAAAACGTCTGTTCATGAGTCAGTTCAGATGACGCTCACACCAGAACCTGTTTTGAGGATGTCGGTGCCAGAGCCTTCCCCGAGGACACCCGTTCCAGTGGCTGTTCCGAGTATGTCAGTTCCAGTGCCTGTTCCAAAAATGTTGGTTCCAGTGCTTGCTCCGAGAACATCCGTGCTAGTTCCGAGGACATCTGTGTCAGTTACAGTGCCTGCTCCGAGGATGTCGGTGCCTGTGCCTGTCCAGAGCACGTCGGCTCCAGAGACCATCCAGATGATGCCCGTTGCTGAGACCATCCAGATCACATCCACACCTGAGACTGTCCAGAGCACGCCTGTCCCAGAGACCACCCAGAGCACATCGGCTCCAGAGACCGCCCAGAGGATGGCCGTCACATAGACCATTCGGAGGATGCACATCGCAGAGACCTTCCAGACAACATTCATCACAGAACCCGTCCAAGTCACATCAGCTCCAGGGATTGTCAAGTTGGAGCTTGTTCCAGAGACTATCAAATCGGAGCCCATTTCAGAGACTCTCAAGTCGGTGCCCGTTTCAAGGGTTGTCAAATCTGAGCCTGTTTCAAAGTCTGTCGAATTGGAGCCCATTTCAAAGATTGGGAAGCCCGTCTCAGAAACTGTCAAGTCAGAGCATGTTTCAGAGACTGTCTGGTCGGCCCCTGTCCCAGAGTTTGCCAAGTTGGCATCGGTCTCAAGGACTGTCAAGTCAGAGCCAGTTCCAGAGTTGGTCTCCAGGACAACTTCCGTTCCAGAGTCAGTCGCCAGGACAACTTCCGTTCCAGAGTCGGTCGCAGGGGCGACTTCAGTTCCAGAGTCTGTCGCAAGGGAGACTTTTGTTCCAGAGTCAGTCACAGGGGAGGGGCCGAGGGCCCAGTTTTTAAGGCTCCTTCTCGGACTCTTTGGTGGTGGGATATGTCACACCCCAGGGTCTCGTGCTGGTTTCGTATCGTCCACGATTCTCCAGCAGTTCACGTGGTCTCTGGTGGCCTCTCCCAGGTCATGGGATTGGATATTGACTACAGCTGCGTTAGGCAGCATAAAAACTCAGCGGTAGAGACACTCAATGCAAGGTGTTATCTCGGCACTACTGAGTGCAACGGGCATCCATGATTACGGCCATCGCCTTGTTTCCTGTGTGGATCACACTCCAGCGTAACCCTATTTAGTGGCAGGGATTACGTTCCGGCTTTGCACGACTATCCCATGGAGGATTATCCTCCGGTTGCGCTCGGTCACCAGTGGAGGACTTTCTTGGACTCTGCCCTGCGTTTTCTGCACAAGTTTCATGGTTCTTTTGTTTATCCCCCTGCTTGCTGGCGCTTGGTGTTTGGTAGGAGTTTTGATTGTTTGTAAGCCTAGCCAGTTATGGGCTTATCTTGTTGTTAGCCTTTTGTTATTTTTATAAGTTTGCTTGTATCACTATTCCATTAGCTGTGCTATTTTCCTTGGTTAGTATCAAACCGCACACCTCATTTCCCCTCACCTGGGTGTATTCAGTACAGTACAGTGCGTGTATATATATATATATATATATATATATATATATAATATATTTATATATATGATATATATATATATATAATGTGTGTGTGTGTGTTGTGTGTGGATCTTCTCTCTCTCTCTCTCCTCGTCTCCTCTCTCTCTCTCCTCTCCTCTCTCTCTCTCTCTATATATATATATATATATATATATATATATATATATATATATATATATATATACACACACACACACACACACATATACAGTGGGGCAAAAAATATTTAGTCTATATATTATTTATATATTTAGTCTAATATTTAATATTTAATATTTAGTCAGCAACTGATTGTGCACTTCAACTATGAGAGACAAAATTAGAAAAATAATTGCTGGAAATTACATTGTAAGATTTTTAAAGAATTTAATTGTAAATCATATTGGAAAATAAGTATTTGGTCACCCACAAACAAGCAAGACACCTGGCTCTCACAGACCTGTAACAACTTCTTTAAGAAGCTCTTCTGTCCTCCACTTGTTACCTGTATTAATGGCACCTGTTTGACCTCGTTGTCTGTATAAAAGACACCTGTCCACAGCCTCAAACAGTCAGACTCCAAACTCAACCATGGCCAAGACCAAAGAGCTGTTGAAGGACACCGGGAAGAAAATTGTAAACCTGCACCAGGCTGGGAAGAGTGAATCTACAATAGGCAAGCAGGTTGGTGTGAATAAATCAACTGTGGGAGCAATTGTAAGAAAATCGAAGACATACAAGACCACTGATAATCTCCCTCGATCTGGGGCTCCACGCAAGATCCCATGGGGTCAAAATGATCATGAGAACGGTGAGCAAAAATCCCAGAACTACACGGAGGGACCTGATGAATGACCTGCAGAGAGCTGGGACCAAAGTAACAAGGCTACCATCAGTAACACACTACGCCGAGAGGGACTCAGATCCTGCAGTGCCAGGCGTGTCCACCTGTCCAGGCCCACCTGAAGTTTGCCAGAGAGCATGTGGATGATCCAGAAGAGGATTGGGAGAATATCATGTGGTCAGATGAAACCAAAGAACTTATAACATAGAACTTTTTGGTAAAAACTCAACTCGTCATGTTTGGAGGAAGAAGAATGCTGAGTTGCATCCCAAGAACACTATACCTACTGGGAAGCATGGGGGTGGAAACATCATGCTTTGGGGCTGTTTTTCTGCAGAGGGGACAGGACGACTGATCCGTATTAAGGGAAGAATGAACGGGGCCATGTATCGTGAGATTTTAAGCCAAAACTTCCTTCCATCAGTGAGAGCATTGAAGATGGAACGTGGCTAGGTCTTCCAGAATGACAATGATCCCAAACACACCGCACGGGCAACAAAGGAGTGGCTCCGTAAAAAGCATTTCAAGGTCCTGGAGTGGCCCAGCCAGTCTCCAGACCTCAGCCCCATAGAAAATTTGTGGAGGGAGTTTCCCCAAAACATCACAGCTCTAGAGGAGATCTGCATGGAGGAATGGGCCAAAATACCAGCTACAGTGTGTGCCAACCTGGTGAAGACTTACAGGCCAACAAAAGTTATGTTACAAAAATTATGTTGAACTTTTGTTATTGACCAAATACTTATTTTACACCATGATATACAATTCAATTTTTTGAAAAACCTACAATGTGATTTCCTGGATTGTTTTTTTTCTCATTTTGTCCCTCATAGTTGAAGTGTACCTATGATGAAAATTACAGACCTCTCTCATCTTTCTAAGAGGAGAACTTGAGAAAAAAAAAATAAAAAAATATATATATATATATATATATATATATATATATATATATATATATATATATATAAACATGTAGTCTTTCCTCAGTACAGTCAAATATGGAACTTTGATCTAGCTAGCTAGACTCACAAATATCAGAAATGAACGCTAAAGAATTTAACAAAAGTTACACCTACAATTTATTTACAATATTTATAAAGATCAAATAATAAGATGTGCTGACATGTAAAATGGCTTTGCATTAGGCTGCACAACTAAATGCTAGTGTTGTAGTCAAGACCACTAGATCCGAGTCCGAATCAAGACCAAGACCTGGAGTGGCTGAGACCGAGACGAGACTGAGACCAGATTAGAATTTTTTTTTTTTCTTTTCATTTTTTAATTTTATTTCATTTTCATAGCCTTTGTCAAGCTAAGGTAGTGTAACTTTTGGAAGTAAATGATGGTTATGATTCTGTTTCCCTTCTTCTCCCAAACTTAATCAGAATCACCACATAAAGACTTAATATAAACAACAACATCCATTCCATCCATTTTCATTAGTAAATGTGAAAACAATAATAATATTTCCAGATTTTGACATGGTAACGCAAGCGGGCAAAAATGACTTGAAATCCTAATGTCAGACTATGCTAAATAAAACGTGTTCTTTTACTAGCCACTGAATGAAACTGAACTTGTTTGCCCTGTTAGCCAATTAGAGTGCAGATTTTATTTAGGCGTGTAGAGAAAGAACTGATTTATTCTGTTTGAATGGATTGTTGATATTCAATAACCATAGAAGGAGTGACTATTAATTCTGTGTCTGGGGCTTCAAAGGAGATCTAGCATTTTATTGAACAAACAGCAGTTTGATATTCGGAATTACATTGAGCTATTTAGTCGTTTGATTCACAAAAACATTGCCAAGATGAATGACTATTACAGACACTTTGGTGAACATTTCATTGCCACATTTTAATGAAATCTAAACATGGTTGAGTCCAGGACCCACACACATCCATTTGATTTAAATTTTTCCCACTCAGAATGTCTGCCATCACCTGATTGGTTAAATATGCAGTGGATGGATTCATTTCCATAAAGTTATGCTCTCCTGAACTTCTGCTGCACACAAACACATCACCATGCTTCACAATTCAATACAGCTACATCTCAATGTGAGAGAGAATGTGTGTCAAATCTAATGATAGTTTGTGCAGTTCCTCTGCATCCAAATCGACATGCCTGCAGTCTACGTGTGTGTGTGTGTGTGTGATGAGACTCCTGTCTTACTGCAGTATGCACAAGCGTGTGTCTGTGTGAGAGAGAGACAGAGAGAAAGACCATGCACCAAAATCGTGCATGTTTGGTGTCTTAATGTAATGGGTGCCCCTCTGCAGTATGTGTGTGTGAGTGTGTGTGGAGCTGGGGGCACAAAAGGCTGAAGGTTGATGTATGCGTGAAGGAGAGGAATAATAAGACAGTGTCAGGATAAGACACAAAGCAGACGCAATATCTGTTCTATGTGTGCCTAGAAAACTTCACCTGAAGTATTTTTACTATGGCTCTGAACAAAAAAAATGCTCCTCAGAAAAAGCCCCTGCAACAGTAACACCTGCAGTGCTGTGAGCTGAACAAAGACAAGAGTCCCTGCTTGGACATGCGCTGACAGAGCTTGTGAGCAGAGCATCTGAAACCAGTCTCTGCTTCTTTTCATCATCTTTTAATAATGGTTACAGCTTTATAGCAAGAGTTGAGCACATATCAGTGTGGGTTTATTCGTCAGTTAGTGTTTCTTGTCATACTAATATATGTAGACCATTACCACATTCACGGATTTAGATGGTTGGGATATGTAACATACTTGGGGATATTTAAAAAATCCTTAATTCCACAGAATACATTCCCTAATTCCTTGAAGCACATTCCTAGTACACGGATCCACAGAGCAAAGGTCTCATGTGGTGCAACGGTCTAATACACTGCCCACTATGGCGGGAGCAGGGTCCAGCATCGCATGCACACACGATTCACTGGGTCTGAGGGAAAGGAGGCCAGTCAAACTCTGGTGTTGCAATAGTGACCCCTTCCCAGCCCTGTGAACGAAAGACGTATCCTGTAGAACACCAGGGGCGATTCTAGGATCAGAGCACCCACTGAGACCCAGTTTAACATACGTTTGGACAATCATTCCCATTTTTGTGGTCTTTTTGGGGGAAACACCTAAAAGGTTTCTAGACACACCTATGCAGGACACACTTTCGCTGCTGTGTGTTGTCTATGGATGGATGCCGGAGTCCTCATGATGATGAAAACCAGGGTTGAAAACTTTAACCTAGTTCCACAAGCCATTTTTTCTGATTCTGAAAGAAATCTGTGAAGAAGGCAAACAGCCTAACAGCATTCCGTTCAGTTCCTCCATCCAAGTGGATTTCCTCTGGGTGTTTATGATAAAATCGGGGACTACCTGTGGTATAATCTGCCTGCTTTTGTGTCGGCTTTTAAGTGCAACTAAGTGCAGGTATGGCATCAGCTGAAGCAACCTTTTAAAGTGAATAATAAAACGAAAAAGACTGAGGGATGCTGAGAGAGAATCAGGTCTGAATGAGAGATAAGAGGAGGAGAGAAACAGGAGGATATTACACATCCAACCCACATTACATGTGTCACTGCACTTAAATACACCATTTCACACAGGCTGTGATTCAACAGCATGCACACAACATGAGAGAGAGAGAGAGAGAGAGACAGACAGACAGACAGACAGACAGACAGACAGACGGAGACAGAGACAGAAACATAAAGAGAGACAGACAGACAGAGACAGACAGACAGGCAGAGACAGAGTGTCCTTGACTGGAGATCAAACACAAGCCTCAACTTCAGCGTGCGCGCACACACACACACACACTTCTAAGAGCCAGATTGCACCAATTTGGTGAACACCAGGGGAGGTGTTCAGTTTCTCTAGGCCTAAACCTCTACCACTCTCACCCACTCAGGGTTAACCCCCCTTTTTCTCTCTCTCTCTCTCTCTCTCTCTCTCTCTCTCTCTCTCTCTCTCTCACACACACACACACACACACACAATGAATGATGTAATTAGAGATCATGGAAATCTCCACATGTACTCCCACACAAAAAACACTCAATCACTCACTCACTCACTCACTCACTCACTCACTCACTCACTCACTCACTCACTCACTCGCAATGGTTATTGCTGTCACCTCACAGCTCGGAGATCCCTAGTTCGATCCTGACCCCACACACAATATTACTGCTCAACATGCCAACATAGTCCATGTGCTAACAGAGTCAACAGCTTTAATTTGCTAAGTACAGTGCAAATACGTAAGAATTTGCTTACGTCAGTCTGGTAAAACCAAATACAGAAACCATAACCCTGCTCAAAAAACAAAAAGGTAAGTTCTATTATCTTATCATCAACCAGCAAGTTCACGCTGGCCAACCAGCTTAACCACCAAGCATCAGACTAACACTGCATTGTTTCTGCAACCACATTATGCTTAACACACTGAACATCCTAGCTACATTGGTGGCAGATGAAACCAGGGTGAAATAGAGAGTACAACACGGATGCATGACCATTTTGCAGCACACACCTTACCGAGTTTCAGAAATTATGCCGAGACAAGTACTCAGTCTTGCTAGCCTAGTTTAACAGCTTCGACTCATTACCTACGTTGTGACACTGTAAAGAAAGTGAAAATGCAAAGCCTCACACTTAGCGCCTCAGACATAGATGTTCTGCAACACTAACCAACGCAAACACACAAAGCCTAATGCATACACAAGCTGTTCTGTAGTCCCAGCACACCATTTACAAATACGATTTCCCTAAACATGCTAAGCTCTAGCTGTCAGACGAGCCTGGTGTACCCATGCCAGCCAGTTATTAATGGGTAACTTGTGAAATTGCTGAACATGTAGCGCAGATGTCGGGTGAAGGCAGTGTGCGATGTGGTGTGCTATATTCTGGTAAGACACCAGTTTGTGCATGCTAGCAGGTTTGTGGTGTGTAAAATAGTGTCTGATACTGCTGAAGAGAGCAAAGCAGAGCACATCTGCTGACATTCACCAAGTTAACATCCCAAACCATGCATTATTCATCCATCAGCCAGCGTAACGATCACAGAGCGAGAGAGAGAGAGAAAGAAAGAGAGAGAGGGAGGATGGCAATGATGATGATGAGTAAATGAGGTTAGACAGGAAAACATGAATGAGGAAGTGGAAAAATGATCAAAGGAAGGATGGAAATGAAGGTCAGTAAACACAAGGGAGGAACGGATCACTGGATTGGGTTTAATAGATGGAAGAAACAAGACCGAAAGAGAGAAACGATGCAACAACAGATCAACAGCAACACCTTTCACACTTGCATATTCACCAGGAACTTTACCAGTCATTTCTAAGGTGTGTCAGGCAGACTGACCCAGCAATTTATTCAGGTCCAGCCCTATTCTAATGTCTGGGTAATTACAGCTTTGGTTCATGTGTGAATAGAATCTGAAACGTGACCCAGTAAGACATGCTGACATCTTTTGGAGCAACCAATAATTACAGTGGTGCTTGAAAGTTTGTGAACCATTTAGAATTTTCTATATTTCTGCATAAATATGACCTAAAACATCATCCGATTTTCATTTTCAATGATTTTCACACAAGTCCTAAAAGTAGATAAAGAGAACCCAGTTAAACAAATGAAACAAAAACATTATACTTGGTCATTTATTTATTGGGGAAAATGATCCAGTATTACATATTAGTGAGTAGAAAAAGTATGTTTTGAATCAATGGGATGACAATCAGGTGTGAGTGGGCACCCTGTTTTATTTAAAGAACAGGGATCTGTCAGAGTCTGCTCTCCACAACACATGTTTGTGGAAGTGTATCATGGCATGAACAAAGGAGATTTCTGAGGACTTCAGAAAAAGAGTTGTTGATGCTCATCAGGCTGGAAAAGGTTACAAAACCATCTCTAAAGAGTTTGGACTCCACCATTCCACAGTCAAACAGATTGTGTACAAATGGAGGAAATTCAAGACCATTGTTACCCTCCCCAGGAGTGGTTGACTAACAAAGATCACTCCAAGAGCAAGGCGTGTAATAGTTGGTGAGGTCACAAAGGACCCCAGGGTAACTTCTAAGCAACTGAAGGCTTTTCTCACATTGGCTAATGTTAATGTTCATGAGTCCACCATCAGAAGAACACTGAACAACAATGGTGTGCATGGCAGGGTTACAAGGAGAAAGCCACTGCTCTCCAAAAAGAACATTGCTGTTCGTCTGCCGTTTACTAAAGATCACGTGGACGAGCCAGAAGGCTATTGGAAGAATGTTTTGTGGATGGATGAGATCAAAATAGAACTTTTTGGTTTAAAAGAAAAGCGTTATGTTCAGAGAAAGGAAAACACTGCATTCCAGCATAAGAACCTTATCCCATCTGTGACACATGGTGGCGGTAGTATTATGGTTTGGGCTTGTTTTGCTGCATCTGGGCCAGGATGGCTTGCCATCATTAATGGAATAATGAATTCTGAATGATATGAGAGAATTATAAAGGAAAATGTCAGGACATCTGTCCATGATCTGAATCTCAAGAGAAGGTGGGTCATGCAGCAAGACAGCGACCCTAAGCACACAAGCTGTTCTACCAAAGAATGGTTAAAGAAGAATAAAGTTCATGTTTTGGAATGGCCAAGTCAAAGTCCTGACCTTAATCCAGTGGAAATGTTGTGGAAGGACCTGAAGTGAAAAGCTAATGTGAGGAAACCCACCAACATCCCAGAGCTGAAGCTGTTCTGTATTTAGGAATGGGCTAAAATTCCTCCAAGCCGCTAGTATTTTTATAGTATTTTATATAGTATTTTTGTCAAATTTGTTTAACTGTGTTCTCTTTATCTACTTTTAGGACTTAAAACATCTGATGTTGTTTTAGGTCATATTTATGCAGAAATATAGAAAATGCTAAAGGGTTCATAAACTTTCAAGCACCACTGTAAAAATCATTAACACAGCGAAGGATAAACAGTAGGAACTTAACATCTGCTAAGAAGTTGAAGAGGACATTTAAGCAATTTAGATGTGATCGCTTTTTCAGTGCAGCAAAACAAAAGTTAATTTAGGCACTGTCTGAACAGATTTTGGACACCCAGTTTGGCCACCATTTGGAAAGTAGATATAATATTTCTGCACATTTAATGAACAATTAGGAAGTCATTTAAATTTGGAAACCTTACAAAGAAACAATATTGGATCATTTGGAGAGGAAGCCAATCTGTTGCACAGTACGTTTTAAAATTGATCATTAACGGGCGCCGAAATGGGTTCGTTTTAAGTGTGCAGAGGCGTGGTAAACGCAGCAGTCTGTTTTACATCCAGAGCATCTTACAACCGGTACAGTCTAAGCAATTGTGGCTTAGGAGCCTTGCTCAAAGACCCATTGTGGCTACTTGGCAGAGGTGGGATTTGTAGTACCTTAACCACTAGCCCACCACAGGCTTTGGCCTGGTCACAGACACAATTTGTCAAAACAGGGCAGATGAGGGATCATCTCCCAGTCCCTGCTGCCGACTGAAGGTGCCAATTAAGATCCCAGATGATTCCTCTCTCACCGTAAAAGCCCGCCGCCTGCTGGTGAAAATAAGCAGTCACAGTCACAAGTTTGTGCACACAGTACAGAGACACCCCTTGGCCTACTGCCCTCCTCCCAAAAGTGGAGGGGTTGTGCACATGGCAGGGGGATGTTATGAGACTAGGAAGACCAAATTGGGACAGAAAAAAAACGTCATTTGACAAGGGATGGCCAAATGAAGTTGGAAATCATCAATCATTCATTCATTTTCTTATCAGCTTAATCCTGGACAGGGTTGAGGGAAAGACGGTGCCTAGCTGGCAGCACAGAGCCAGGGACAACCCTACACAGGGTGCCAATCCAACATTGGGCACATACACTCACACACTGAGGGCACTTTTAAAAACACCAGTTACTTCATCTAATATGTATGTCTTTGGATACGAGAAGGACATGCAAAGGCGCAGTCCGAGGATCAAACTAAGGACACGAGCTGTGAGGCAACTGAGCTAACTGCTGTGCCACTGTGCCACCCAAGATGGAAATCAATGAAGAGTATTTTTTGGAGAAAAGAGTATTTCTTACCCCTGAGGAAAATTATCTGTAAACTAAATAAATAAACAATTGCTGCCTCAGTGCCTGGGCAGCATGCATTCTGTAGAGAATAAACAATACATTGAAATCCATGCTATTTTACAGAAGAATAGCACTTCGTCTGAAGCTTTAATGTAAGGCAGTGTTATAGAGAGTTAAAACCACTAGGTGGCAGTGTGCGCATTCATCGTTTCCCTTGCGTTTTTTTTTCTATTTTTTACGCTGTTCCTGCATAGTCAGTCACAGTATTGTTTTATCTTACGAAGGTGAGCAGTGCTGATGTTTGTCTCTGGGATTAATTCATGCTAAGCCTTGATGGAAACCACGGTCTGATGTTTGTAAAAATAAAGAAAAGTGTGCTAATTTGGAGATTAAAACAGCACCACCAGCTGATGCAACGCAGTTCTGAACGCCCCGTCCCTTTCTTTCCAACAAATTCATAACGCATTTCCTTGCTAGGGAGCCACTTGAGGGAAACATTAACGCAAACAGTCAATAATTCAAAACACACGAGGAGATCAACAACAGAAGGTTTATGTTCTATTGAAATAAAACGGACAAATGGACGAATATCTTTTTATACCATTGTGCATGAGAGCAGCAGCTACGGGAAATGCTTGGTGAATGATTTCTGCTGAAGTAGATTCTACCTGCTGTTCTTTTTTAAGCCTAGCTTGTGAAAGGTTAATTATGCCAAGAAAGGCATTCAGTTTGAATTGTTTGTGAGCTATTAGTTGATGAGGATTATGTTTCTTTCTATGATTATGGCTTAGATGATTATCTGAACACATTCTGTAAGTAATTAAGTCATAAATTCAGGTAATTACAAAGGACTCACAAACTTGTTATTGCAGCTGTTGGTGTACACTCACTGATCACTGTATTAGAGTTACCTCCTTGTTTCTGCACTCATTTTCCATTTTAGCTCCATTTTAGCTCACTAACCATTTTTCCAGCTCCACTTACCATATAGAAACACTTTGTAGTTCTACAATTACAGACTGCAGTCCGTCTGTTTCTCTGCGTACTTTGTTAGTTCCCTTTATTCTCTTCTTTAATGGGGACCAGCACAGGACCGCCACAGATCAGGTACTATCATTCTGAGCACTGCAGTGGCTTTATTTATCTTATAAAGGGATTGTTGAGCGTATAACAGTAGATTTCTGTAATGGAAGGTCTATAGGTGGATGATGGGGTGTTAAAGGAACATAATGTAAAAATATTGCCAGGTATTGCAAATATTTCACTACAGTGATTTGTTCGGCACCAATCCCCAATTTATAAACCTAATCCCAGGGCATGAAAAAATCCAAGGCGTCCCTAGACATTAATACGCATATGTATGAGCAGATTTGTTTACTGTGCATCAGCAGTACCAAATAGGGGTTTGTTAGAAATGGAGTGAAAGCTAATCCTAATTAACTTTCACAACTGCATTAGCAACTCTTTCAAAAACACACAAACAAAAGCTGTCACATTGAGAGTGTGAAAGAAAATCTGTTTTTGTTTGCTCTTCTCATTGTGTGTATCCATGTGTGTATGTGTATATGGATGCGTGTGATCGACAGCACAGAAAGCTCTCGAGATTTCACAGCTCATCCAATCTGCTGCTTTCGCCACCACCATAATGTGTCCAGCTGTCAGAAGAGTGGGCCAAACCAGAAATTAGTCCTTGAAAAGCAGTCAGGGATGGAAGGTGTGCACATACTGTATACACACACATCTAACCGATTAAATGCAAGATGTGAACACGGGGACATATATGCATTATTTATTGTGCGTTAAGCTGTGTGGATTTTCAACACAGTAAAGATGCTGATGTGTAAAATACTTTCATACGTAATGTATAGACAGTTTCTTTTTCCGTGTATTGTGTGTGTGTGTATGTATGGACTCCTTAGAGCGTGTATTCTGCAGGCTCATAACTCACTGTTCTAATGAATGGTTAATCAGCTCTCCTGCTGTAGTGCAGCTCCACTATTAAAAGTACTCACTCAGCACCATGTGAGATAAAACCGAGCCAGATCCCATCCAGTAGTCTTTACCTGTCCGGAACCCAACTAGAGATGAACTGGGCAATCGAGGTCTTGCTGTGCTACAAGAGCTGACCTAGAGCTAAGCAGGAAATTAAAGCCATCTAATCTCTCTGCCCTTCCAAAATCCATCCAAACCAAAGCAAATACGTAGCCCATATGTGACCTTCAGAACTCTTTGCTCATCCAGAATCCACATTTCACATTCAGTTCAATTTTCTCCAGTTAAAGCAGATCCAGAACCATGTAGTCATCAAAAACTCCCAGCCCTTACAAAGCCTTTCTCAATCTCAAGCCAATCTCTAACCCTCTGCACTTTTTGCCCATCAGGAACGCTACGAATCCACAAACACCGAGTGCGTTTACATCCATTTGATAATTTGATAACCCCAGAAAATTTGATTTTGTCAGGAATCTGATCAATGAGTTTACATGCACTTGAGTAATCAGATAATGGGAAAACTCTGGGTTTAGGTGACTGAGGCGATTTATGCTTTGCAACAAGCCAATTATCTTACAGAAGGATGTGATATAAAATCAAAATGTAAAAATTACATAATGAAAATTTAAATGCATTAATTTCCTCAAGCATACCCTGTGTTTCAGTCTCCATGACATGTTCTATAAACATTTTGCTGCGTTTAATTCCGTGCTATGTTTAATTCCGAGATTACTATATCATGCGAGAAAATAAGCCACAGATTGGAAAAAAAGCCCCAAAAGGCAAGTCTCTTAGAAAAAGCAGACCTGGCAACCGTGTTGAGATATGCTAGCGTGCATGCACAGACTCCGAAAACCATTTGACATCCGACTAATGGGATACATGCACTGAGAAATCCGATTACCGAGGTAAAATCCAGCTCTTTTATTGGATTTTATACTCCGATTTTCAGACCTTTAATCCGATCTGGGGAAACAGAGTTTGCTGTTTACATGACCATTTGAATAACTGGATAACCACAGAAATCTGACTATGATTACGAACACTGACATTGGAATTGTGGTGACTTTGTGGTTAAAGTGCTGGACTGTGGACCAGAAGATCCAGGGTTCAAATCCCACATCTAACAGTCTGCCACTGTTGTACCCTTGAGCACTGAACCAACAATTGCTTGGATTGGATTTAAGCTCTAGATAAGGGCACCTGCTAAATGACTAAATGTATATGTACACTTATCAAACTGGAGCACATTCAGAACCATCTATCCACAGAACCTATTCACAGTCCCCCCAGAAACCATCCAGAATCAAACTGGAGTCTAGCCAAACTTTATTATCCAGTAACTCTCAGTTCATCTAAACCGTGCATCCACCAGAGCCTTCAAACTATTCATAAAATCTTACCCATCCTAAATACAAAATGATTTTGGAAGCTGTCCAGAACTAAATCCGAATTGAGACAGAGCCGAGCCGTCAAGATCTTTCTGCCCACACTGGTTAGACCAAAATAGAACTAAGACCTTGAACCCATCCAGAGCCCTTTGTCAATCGAGAGAACACACAGACCTCAACCAATGCTCAGCCAGTAGTACCATTTATAGTGAGAGGAGTAGTCCCACACAGGGCACAGCCTAACAAGAATGAAAAACCAGCAGTAGCTATTCAATACCCATCTATCCACAATTGAAAACCATTTTAAAGCCATTTGTCCCACTAGATTAGTCTACAAATCAAGAACTCTCTGTCCATCCAAACTACATCCAAAGAACCAGGCCCATGACAAATGAAGGATTATTCCGAATATTATTCTAATATTATTTTCCCACACCATCTGCAATTCTTTTAAAACCCATTCCCTAAGCTAACCAGAGTCTAACCAGAATTCTGTCCTACAGAACAATTTATCAATTTCTAATCCACTGAAGTCCTCTGGCGTGTCCATTCAAACTTCATCCATTCAGAACTCTGTACCCATACAGGGGAGCTTCGTGAGTATCTGTACATTCAAAACTCTCAATTCAAGTCCATCCAAAGCCAAACCATAACCCTTTAAGTGTGAAAACTTTACTAACCAACACCTTCAAATCATCATCACCTCATCCATATTCTGAATGTTCCTCAGACTAGTAGACTCCTGAAGAACAAAATGTTCAACTCTGTGAATGACCATCCATAGCTCTGTGTCTGTTCACTTCATATCAGCTCACTCGACCCATCCAGAGCAGAGTCATAATTCAGAAGAACGGCTATTTGTGTTTCAGACAGGTCCAGATCCTTGCATCTCAAGATGTTTGTTCTGGTTGTGTGCACGAAGCTTGGTGTTGACTCAGTTCCCTAATTCTCACTGAACCACCATGGGCTAACATACAGGCGTACAGATATGACACGTACACAAGATGATCTGTTTGCGCTGTGCCTTAATCTAAATGTAAACGACCAAAATAATCAAATGTTTACACTTCTGACAAATGGATAGGCTTTACTGTAAAACATAGGTGCACTGCAAAAATCTCTAAGCAAGTATATAATATCTTAGGGGTATGTTTATTCCAGGTGTTTCCATTCAGGTGGTCAAGTTACAGAACTGACATCTAGACCAGTAATTCTCAAACTTTTCCTGCCCCCCTTTTGTAGATGAGAATATTTACTTTGACACACATGTAGAAGCCTTTTGCTTCCAAACTCCATTTCTTACTTCATACAAAACTGCAACTTGTCATTGAACAAAACCAATTATTACAAGTGGCATGCATTATGTATCTTAAACATGCCTCATTTATTTGCCTTTGTATGTGCCTTAAACATGTGTAAAACACTTATATTAAACTATAATTGGGCAAAGTCATTAAAATAAAGCTTATTTTATAATAAAGTATTGAATATCACGTGACATTTATTGAACAATGTACTGAAAGTGAAATACAAAAACAAATATTGGGCTTTTCCACGTGGCTCCATACATCATGCACTGCCAAGTTCCTCACACGAGTGCGGGAGAGTACTGAGTATCGCTTGCTCAGGAGAATTCAAAACTCAGAATATGGTTTCTACTGAATGTGTACATTTACAGCATTTAGCAGACGCCCTTATCCAGAGCGACTTACAATTGATACAGTCTTACAATCCAAGCAATTGTGGGTTAAGGGCCTTGCTCAAGGACCCAACAGTGGCAGCTTGGCAGAGGTGGGATTTGAACCCTGGATGTTCTGGTCCATAGTCCAGTACCTTAACCGCTAGGCCACCACAGTCATAAAGTCGAAATATCGTAATTAGGGTTATCATAAAACAGGGAGTAGCTGTACTCACAATCTAGAAGTTATTTCCAAATCCACCTGGTCCAAAATCTGTCCATTCCACCACTGACACTTAAAAAGGGCTGAAACTGGAAACCCTTTTTTCAGTCACCAGCAGGGGATGTCAGTCGTATCACATAATGCTGATCTTTTTCTGAATGGGATCATCCTGAACATTCATCATGTTCCTGAGTTTGGCACAATATCCTGAATGAAAAAGCAGTTTTCGTTATATGTGTCTTAATGAATAGTACCACTTCAAGATCAAGATAAAGATAAAGCATGGAGGTGGAGTGTTGATTTCTCTACATGGTGAACAGGACCAAATCTTGAGTTATATTTAGAAGTGTCGATACGTTCTCACTGCTCACACCCTGGAGATGGCTTCAGTTTCTGCAAGACATTTACTGAGTAATCCTCTACCTCAGATTGTCTTATACAGTACAGACACACACGATGGTCATCACCTCATGCAGTATGCATATGACCTCTAACACACACACAAGTTTGTCTTTCTAGAATTGTGGGTACTTTCCACTGACTTAATATTACTGTAGCTGATTAAAGCTAACCTTAACTTCAATAACCTAAAGCAAATCTTTTGGCACTTTTGGTTTTTCAAATGCACATTGTAGTTTTGTCTTAAAAAGAAAAAGTTTTCCTGGTGCGTCTGACCAGCGAAATGCTCCACAAGGTAAAAATGTCAGATCTTTCTATCCTGGTGTTGACATTTGTTCCTCAAAGTGATATATAAACTTGACCCACATACACACTCACACACACATACATGTGGAGCACTTTCGAAGAGATGCAGAAATTTTTCTCACACATTTCTCTCGCCCACTTCATATTGTCTACTTCTGTCAACTGACGAGCAAGCACTCGCCTCCGTTGCCAAGGGAACAGGCCACAAATCAAACGAAGCCAAAAGAAGCCCAGTGACATGCACAGGCTTATCAGTAGATGCATCGTTGATGTAACATGCACATACATTGCAAAATTTTACAATGGAATAAATAACCCAGTCAGGCATCTGCTGATTGTACAGAGGAAGGCAAAATGAAACTTTAAAGGAAAAATAACTGGTGTTCTGTCCAATGCATGCTTATGCCTGCATCCTGTGTCCTGTGGGGATAATCATCAAAGTCCCTGTGACCCAGAAAAAGGGGTTAAAAGATGAGAAACACCCACCGGCAATAAACATCGATCTATAATACTTCTGCAATCAAACTTTTAATGTAATCATAACTACATGTAGACGGATTGAATCAGCTTTAATACGCCATTGTAATATGTATTATCTAGAATTATACCACAGTTAGTTCCGACCCCACAATCTGATGATTTTCCCATCACTTTATTGATGATAACGGCACTCTGACCGGCGCTCTATAAGTATTACTCCGCAGCATACACACATAACCTAGCAACGCTGTCCGCGCATTATAATAAGTAAAACACTGCCGAAATGAAAGCTATAATTAGTTTAGAAAATCTATTGGTTTTGAAAACGATTTAAATTTAGAAGATGAAGCTATTAATGATCAACCTGAGCCAAAGGTTTATCACCTTTAGGATTTGGAAGCGCTGGAAAAGTGAAACAAAGTCGGTCCTTTAAATCAAACGTAATGGATTCACAGCTCGACTGAAGATCAGTTTTAGTCCCATCAACAAAAGATGTCGTTTGCTGGAGTTAAACTCGGCTCTTTCATTAAACACCATCCGCGGCTGATCGGAGCTTCATTCATCTGACAGGATTGTTATCTGTAAGTCCAGCTCTAACCCAGAGAAGCTGCTGATGCTCTGTAACTCTGCCCTTACATTTCTGACTGATCAGATTAACACTAAGAGCTTCATCATACAAATTTATAATCGCTAATCACCGGATCCTAGACTTTGGTTCTAACATCGGGATCTCACTCTGATTAGCTTCAGTCGGTAGAATAGTGGATCTTAGTAACAGCCTGCCTTATAAACCCCACCCATTTTATTTGCTGAGTGTAAATAAATGTTCTTTTTAATAAATTAAAACTTAGCAATCGATATATTTGTGTTTATTGTCTGTATAATAAAGTTATTGGTCATTCTGTTCCTCGACTTTACTGACAGAAGGGCTTAGCCGCGGGGGAACGATAGAATGGAACTATTTTACCTCGCGGAAGGCTAATAAATAATTTTTTCTGTCCTCTTTATCTTAAAATCCAACAATAAATGGCGATAACGGAACTGTGGTATAATCGCAATAATACACTCAAGGATGTGCTTTAACGTCAAATATTCGCGCGGGTGTTCTGATCTTCTGCACTCATCATGCAGCCTCGTGCCAACGACCGCATCCCACCCGTGCCAATATCTCACGTTAAAGCACGACCTCGAGTGTATTATTGCTTAATTGTTGTTAGCACACCGTACTGTGCAAAAGCCTTAGGCTATGAGATTTGTTGTTTAGCAAAGGTATAATGACCACGACTGGACCTATAAAAATATGAAACTTAGATTTGTCACTTCATAATCCTCTTTTCCTCTGATCTTCATTCAAATTTTTTGAGCTTTAGCATGTTAGCCTTTTCACCCTGTTCCACTTCGGAAAAAGTAGTTTCTTGGCTGCTATTGCTGATCAAGCTACCTCGGACTGCAGAAAGGTCAACTTGGCATTCCGATGAAGCCACCAGATGCTGCTATTGCCCAAGTGTAAGGGGAGGTAACACTAATTTTAATAAAAATTCTGAGAAATAATTATATATGGTCATTATACCATTGCTAAAACCAAGGAATACCTAATCTAATAGTGGCCTAAGACTTTTGCACAGAAATGTATATTAATAGTGTATTTATGAGACATGAAACACTTGCTTTTGGCCTTTACTGTTGCCCAGCCTATAAAAATGGTTTACAACTACTGATATTTGTACTAAACCCTGACTCTGTACCCAGCTACATTATATTAATTTTTATACCCGCTTAATCCAATCCAGTTCACACTGGAGCACTTTAGAGAAACTGTTAAGAAAAGTTGACATAATGCACGTCTTTGGAATGTGGGAGGGAACCAGAGTAAACCCACAAAGCCACAAGAAAAACCTTCAAAGTCCAGATGGACAGTGGCCAGGCCAGGACTCAAATCAAGTTCTCTGGAGACGTGAGACGACAATGATTACTTGCATCCCCGCATAAATAACGTCCCAAATAACATTCAATAATTTGTAGGAGGGGGTTCTAAGATCCTAAATATGATGTCTGCAGTGGAGCATTTTTTCATTTCACAAAAGAACTGAAACTCTGTTTCCAGTATCAAATTTTCCAACTCCAGTGACACAGCTTAAGTACCAAAGGATTAAGTACCAAACTAAAGTACCAAAGGATTAAATCACATTAGCACAGCCTCCATTCAAAGTGTGAAGTTTACTGCAATTTTACTACAGTAGGACATACCAATATTCAGCTATAATATACTATCAAATTTTGAAACCTGGCTGTGGCGTCCACATTATCCACAGCTGTGCTCTCTTACTAAATATCAGTAATTGCCTATCTTTTCTCTAATGCTTGCTCAGTCTGAGTGGGAATTTTGTGACACAGATAACACAACTATAAAGTTTCACAAGCTATCAAAGAGCAACCTTGAGAAATACAATTTTCCTCTGGGAAGTAATCAGCAATGCCAAATCATTATACCAAAGCTTTTTGGGGAAACTAAACCCTGTTGCCCTACACCGTGAGTCACTAGAAATAGGGGTCTAATTTTAACTTCAGAAAATGGAATTTTACTCCGGTATTGAAACAAATACTCAGGTTCAGGTACAATGCAGCCTGCCACAATGTACACCACTGCAGTTCACCATCAAACACCAACCGACTTTAGTACAGCTCACCAAACAGCAGCCCTCAACGACATATGGCATCAAATACCAGCACACACCAACAAAGTCTATCAAACAGCAAAACAGGTATATCTACGGTATTAAACATATATATTAATGCAGTCCTTTAAACACCAGCACACACCAATACAGTCCTTTAAATACCAGCACACAACAACGCAGTCCTTTAAACACCAGCACACATCAACCCAGTCCTTTAAACATCAGAACACACTAACACAGTCCTTTAAACACCAGCACACACTAACGCAGTCCTTTAAACACCAGCACACAACAACGCAGTTCTTTAAACATCAGCACACACCAATACAGTCCGTTAAACACCAGCACACACTGATACAATCCTTTAAACACCAGCACACATCAACACAGTCCTTTAAACACCAGCTCACACCAATACAGTCCGTTAAACACCAGCACACATCAACACAGTTCTTTAAACATCAGCCACACCACCAATACAGTCCGTTAAAACACCAGCACACATCAACGCAGTTCTTTAAACACCAGCTCACAACAATACAGTCCCGTTAAACACCAGCACACAAACAACGCAGTTCTTTAAAAACACCAGCTCACACCAATACAGTCCGTTAAACACCAGCACACACTGATACAATCTTTAAAACACCAGCACACATGAACGCAGTCCTTTAAAACACCAGCTCACACCAATACAGTCCGTTTTAAACACCAGCACACATCAACGCAGTCCTTTAAACACCAGCACACACTAACGCAGTCCTTTAAACACCAGCACACAACAACGCAGTCCGTTAAAACACCAACACACAACAACGCAGTTCTTTAAACACACCAGCACACAACAACGCAGTCCGTTAAACACCAACACACAACAACGCAGTTCTTTAAACACCAGCACACACCATTACAGTCCCGTTAAACACCAGCATACAACGCAGTCCTTTAAAACACCAGCACACACTAACGCAGTCCCTTTAAACACCAGCACACATCAACGCAGTCCTTTAAACACCAGCACACAGCAACGCAGTCCTTTAAACACACCAGCTCACACCAATACAGTCCGTTAAACACCAGCACACATCAACGCAGTCCTTTAAACACCAGCACACACTAACGCAGTCCTTTAAACACCAGCACACAACCACAACGCAGTCCGTTAAACACCAAACACACAACAACGCAGTTCTTTAAACACCAGCACACACCATTACAGTCTGTTAAACACCAGCACACAACAACGCAGTCCTTTAAACACCAGCACACACTAATGCAGTCCTTTAAACACCAGCACACATCAACGCAGTCCTTTAAACACCAGCTCACACCAATACTGTTCGTTAAACACCAGCACACATCAACGCAGTCCTTTACACACCAGCACACAACAACGAAGTCCGTTAAACACCAGCACACAACAACACAGTTCTTTAACCACCAGCACACACCAATACAGTCCGTTAAACACCAGCACACACCAACGCAGTTCTTTAAACACCAGCACACATCAACGCAGTCCTTTAAACACCAGCACACACTGATACAATCCTTTAAACACCAGCACACATCAACACAGTCCTTTAAACACCAGCACACACCAATACAGTCCGTTATACACCAGCACACACTAACACAGCCTTTTAAACACAAGCACACACCAATACAGTCTTATAAACACCACCACACACCAATACAGTGCTTTAAACACAGCACTCACCAATACAGTCCTTTAAACACCAGCACACATCAACAGGCTTTTAAACACCAGCACACACCAATACAATCCTTTAAACACCACCACACCAATACAGTCTTATAAATACCAGCACACATCAACGCGGTCCTTTAAACACCAGCACACACTGATACAATCCTTTAAACACCAGCACACATCAACACAGTCCTTTAAACACCAGCACACACCAAACGCCTTCCTTTAAAACACCAGCACACACCAATACAGTCCGTTATACACCAGCACACACCAACAAAGCATTTTAAACACAAACACACACACACACCAATACAGCCTTATAAACACCACCACACACCAATACAGTGCTTTAAACACCAGCACTCACCAATACAGTCCTTTAAACACCAGCACACATCAACAGTCTTTTAAACACCAGCACACACCAATACAATCCTTTAAACACCACCACACCAATACAGTCTTATAAACACCAGCAAACATCAACACAGTCCATTTATTACCAGCACACATCAACACAGTTTTTAAACACCCTTACACACCAATACAGTTCTTTAAACACCCTCACACACTAATACAGTCCTTTAAACACCAGCACATATCAACACAGTTCATTATACACCAACACAGTTCTTTAAATATCAGCACACATCAATAGTTCATTACACACCAATACAGTCCTTAAACAGCAACCCACACCAATACAGTCTTTTAAACACCAGCACAAATTAATGCAGGTCATAAAACACCAGCACCTGCCAACACACATCAATGCAGTTCATAAAACAAGAGCACCTACCTGTACAGTCCTTTAAACACCAGCACACATCAACACAGTCTTTTAAGCACCAGAGTATGTCAAACAGCAGGACGACACATCAACACATATCAACACACCAACACAGCCTTTTAAACACCAGCACACACCAATACAGTCTTATAAACACCACTACCACACACCAATACAGTGCTTTAAACACCAGCACTCACCAATACAGTCCTTTAAACACATCAACACAGTCTTTTAAGCACCAGAGTATGTCAAACAGCAGGACGAATATTTCCACACACCAACACAGCCCAATGAATAAACTTACTATAGCACTGAATATGGATAAATAGCACTTCTTGCTACTGAGCCAAACAATGAGCTTCTTCACCTACAGCACATTACTGCAAGTCCCAGATATAAAGATGACATCATTTCTGTTGTCATAGACAAACATTTATTCTGAGGTTTTTGTTAAGCTTGTGAAAACAACTTCTCAAGAAGAGGACAAGGGCAAATTGACAAGATAAAACATGATTTAGGCATGCAGTCTCGCTGTGTCCACACCGAACCAGAGCTGTAGCAGATTACTAGGAAGCAGCGCACACTCCTCCAAACCATTGGTTTCTCTGCATTTATTAAAACAGCGCTTTCTACTGCAGCCTACGCAAGCGCACACTGTTCTCTTCCTCTGCGTTATTTTTCTCCCTCTTCTTTGAAGAGAATTAGAGGGTTAAGAAAGATAGGGAAACTATTATAATGCTGGATAGGACCCCCCTTAGCTCTCAGAACAGTCTGTTGACATGATTGGTTCCCATAATTGCTGCCAATTTGTCAGCTGCACATTCATGCTGAGAATTTCCCGTTCTACCACATCCCAGATTGCTCCGGTGACTGGGGGTGTCATTAAAGTACACGCCAAACTCATTGTTATGTTTATAGAAGCGGTTTGAGATGACAATGTCTTATGTGATTATCATGCTGGATGTAGCCAGAGCAATATGGTAAAGCGTGGACATAACGGGAGGCACATGGTCAGCAACAATACTGTGATTATTCAAAAGATGGAAGAGTTGTATTTGGAAAACATTTCCCACCCCATTAAACTACCAACTGGATCTGTTCACGAGGCAATTTTGGTCCATGGATTAATGATGTTTACACCAATATTCCCAGTATTGTCTTATATTTCTGTTCTCTGCTGTGCTACTTGATGTGGTTTTTTGTTGATGTAGACCACCTGCCTCAAGGTTTAAGGTTTAATGCATTGTGCATTGCAAGATGCTGTTTTAATCACTACTGTTGTAAAGACAGTGCTACATAAAAAGGGAACAAGAGAGGAATGCAACACACACACACACACACCTGAAACTGTACTTGTGTGTTATGTAGAAGTTGTGGAGTGTCTGAATAGTATGAGACTAATTTGAGAGATCATTAATTAGTACAGCAGTTCTGTGTGCTACCACAGTCATACAATACACAAGCATTCATACAAAGGCATAATCAGACCCACTTTACAGGGGCACATGGCCCAGTAAAATGTTGCTGTGCCCCACAATTTTATCCTGGATTGCTGAGCAGAACTACAGGACATGCCACACAGATTCGCTACAAGCACTACAGTTCCCATAATGCTCCAGAAACTTTCCAAAAGCTTTATCAGCTAATGCCATCAGTCAGACTCAGTCTCCTTCGGTTTTTTTTGCATGGAGTAATGAACACCCGCAAATATTTCAAAGAAAGTCAGCAATGCTGCAGACGGTAATATTAGACCATTAAAGCAAAGGCATCAGTTACTTTAATGTAAACAAAATTAACGTAATTAATTAAGAAATATTCAGTGTTCATTTGTTTTGAATTTCTCATCCATAGTGTAACACCCACTTTCATCTATTTAGTGTTTATCAGGTTTATATTTTGTGGACATGAGTGAGTATAGTTTGAGGAGAAGAAATCGATGAGAAAATTTAACATTAACTTTTTCAAGCCATGTCCGATTTTTATGGACGAGAAAACATGCCAACTACAAAAACATGGATATTAAAGAAAATATCTGGCAAAATATAACAGAAAGGCTGGAGAATGATGGTGATAAACCTCACAGTGACACAGTGACTGGGTGGAACCATTTTCTAAGTGTATTCTAATCTGTTCATGATCACAAAAAACACAAACTAGAGCTTCCTGGTCTAATTTTCGCTCATTCGTGTCCTTGTTTTGTTGACGATGTGAAAAAGACACGCCGAAATCTCTGTGACACCTTAGGAGAAGGGAAATTAAAGAAAGCAAAAGCGTACACAGAGTTTTCAGAGTGTTTAGCCAAAAAAACGTAGCGCACTTGGTGTGAGGGTCCTGCTATGTTAAAAATCGCGTCCGTTTTATTTTGTGCCAACAAAGACGGCTAGAAATGAAGGAGGTAATGTGAAGAAGAGAGATGAGGAGTAAGAGCGAAAGAGAGTAAGCAAATATTATCTCTATATGGTGTTTCTGAAGGCGATCAACTATGCCAAATAATTGAGTCAGTTAAGTCGTATAAAATGTCCGTCAATTCAGGCTTAAAGCAGAGAACATTCACACACATGGTCCATACAGTCACATGTACCAAGAAGAGGACAAATAGATGATTCCGGAGCAACAAGAGAAGTATGGTCAATGTCAGCTGGTCGAGTGACATTGGCTAATTGATTGGTTGATTGACAGAGAGAGAGAAAGTGGGAGTGTGAGAGAAGTACGGATCCTTATTGCATAATTATCCACGTGAACTCCATCAACAGTCACTTGCTAAAGCCAGCCAGGCAACACCAGCAACGGGCGAGAGGGAGAAGAAAAAGGGGAGAGAGAGAGAAGGAAAGATGAGGCTCAACTCCTTGAAGTCCCCGTTTCCAAACTGCACCCACATGCTCCTGTCCTTGTGCTTGCACTGTCGTACTGTCAGTCCTGATGTGACAGAGAGAGTGAGAGCGAGAGAGAGGGGGGAGAAGAGACAGGTTGCTCCCTTACCTTTGTGGTTACGATGCAGAGACAGTCCATGGTAGAGAGATGCCAGGTGGGGGTAAATCCGACACCCCAATCCCCCCTTCACCCTCTGCCCTTCCTACCCCTCCTGCTCCCTCTCTTTCGCCCTCTCTCTCACACTCTCTCACTCTCTCTCTACCGTTCCCCCTTGACTCCCCTTTACTCCCCTTTAGTGCGTCCGTGCACCTCTTTTTTAACTGACTGAACCAGAGAGGGAAATAACGGGTGAAGAAAGGGAGGGGGACGTAAAGGAGAAGAGGAGGGAGGGACGAGTGAGTGAGTGAGAGTGAGAGGGAGAGAGAGAGGAAGAAGAAGAAGAGGGTGGGATTCGTTCCTGTGTTAAATAAGAGAGAGGGCAAGGGAATGAGGGACGGACGAGGATGAGGAGAAGGGATGAAAAGAAAAAGGAAAGAGAGATGGATGAAAAGAGGAGGGAAGGACAAGTGCAGGGATGAGAAAAGTGGAGGAAGAGAGAAAGAGGGATGGAACAGGGAATGAGAGAGCGGAGGATGTGAGAGAGAGAGAGAGAGAGAGAGAGAGAGAGAGTCACTTACACACCATGATCAGAATGTCAAACATTAGCAGTCGAAAGAAAGGGGAGGGATGCAAGAGAGCGAGCGCGAGAGAGAGATGCTGCTCTGGTTGCCTAGACATTCTGCAGCTGTTGCCTTAGCAATGGTGCAGTTGTTGCCGTGGCAATAGCGCGGGTTGTAGTAGAGCAGCCAAGGATAAAAGAAGCAGAGACCATGTGTGTGAGAGCGAGAGATTAGAGACATACTATTGTTCGCATTCCAACTGGTTTCCGTTCTGACATGAAAGAAAGATTTACAGATTCTCTATTTCCAGCCCCTCTCATCACCACCCTCTTATTAGCTTCTTTTCAGCCCTTCGCTTTAACGATAATTAGTGGAACGCTGGCTCCGTCCCAAATTCACCCAGCTGGACTGAACAGGAAGGGATGAAGTGATGAGGGATGGGTGGTGGGGCTCAAGCTAAGAAGCTCTTGGGTCTTCATAAAAAAAAGCATGGCAGAAATTCCTTCACATCCTTTGCTATGCCTTTAAGAAGCTGGCCCATACCATCCACGGGACACGTAGGGGGAGCTACGACTTCAAAGTCTTGGGTCCCATGCACTACTGACTCCCACCCCCCGCCTCAGGAGCCTGGGAGTAATGGTGCAGCAGTAATGCAATTCACAATGATGAACACATTCCCGTTCCCCAAGGCACAGGAAGGAGCGTGCATGTGTGTGTGCATCCACACACACACACACACACACACACACTATACTTACTGGTACACCTGTTCAGTCGTGTGACCATCTAATCAGCCATGTATTTGCCAGCACCGCGATTTAGACATGGGTCATGAGCTTGAGTCAAGGTTACTCACCTTAACGCTGTCCACTCTGATTCCGTACCTCTAACACACCCCCGCCCCAACACACACACAGTCCTGTGTATGAGACAACTTCATGGACCTGCTTTGAATTTGACAGCACAAAAACGTCTATCTGCTAAATAGCTTTAGTAATAAACATTTTTGAGTGATCGTTTCTACGCTGTACTTTAATACACCCCACCATTGCAGGGACCCCAGTTTGAGGCCGTGCATCAAAGGCAGACCCAACCTGGCTGTATCAGGTAGAAGGAAGGCTGGTCGTCCACTGGTGTTACAACAGCGACCTCTACCCAGCACTGCGATGCACTCCTGTTCGCGGAACACTTACTCCTGAGAATAGTCACCAGAGCCCTTGTGGAGAGGGAAACGATTACAATAGACACAATACAACACAATAAAATTCAATACCAAACTGCTACTTCGGTGGCACTGCCAATCCGCCTCTGTTGGGCTTTTAAACAAGGCCCTTAATCCAGAATTGCTTGGATTGTACCTTTTAGGACTGTCTCAGCAAGTGTGGATCAGAGCGTCTGCTACATGGTCTAACTGTAAACGTTGTTTCTGTTGTACAACAGTGACATCTTGTGGCTATTTGTAATATTGCAGCTCTGTGGCAAAAATAGCTCTGATGTTATATCACCCATGTTGTGAACGGTGGTGCCGTGGTTAGCATTGTCGCCTCACAGATCCAGCATTCCTGGTTGGATACATATATTCCGGGTGCTCCGGTTTCCTTCCACAGTCCAAAGACGTGTGTTAGGTCAACTTGTATTTCTAAAGTGCTCCGAGTGCGTGTATGTGACCTACGATGGATTGGTGCCAAGTCTACGGTTGTTCCTGCCTTGCATGCCTCCTGCCGTTTTGATTGCACATTTTTGGGCTGCCATTCCCACACTTGTGAAGGAAGAACATCTGACCTTTCGGGTACGGACAACACTGACTGAAAAGTCACCAACAAATCTGAGAAAACTTCCATTAATGATGAGCCTGTGAGCACCAAAGCCATCAATTGGATCATACCATTTGCAAGGCAACGGGGGACGGCTTTATTTGCGATGCTACTAGACACTTCCTATGGCTTTAACATGTTTTTCAGCTTATCATAGACAAACTACCGTTTAAAAGCAACAACAATATAAACTATTTTAGGGGTGAGCACCCCTGAAAAGGTACTAGACATGCCTATGATAGATAACGTTTTGGTAATAAAATGATCGCTTTTGAATTGGTAAATGAGTAGTTCATATCACATAATGCAAGCATTTACGTTTGAGCCCTGTGTTCTCATGGGATGGGCGCGGGGTACTCCCGCCCCCTGCACCCGAGACTAGGAAAACAAGGCTTAGAACATGGTGTTTTATCCCTGTGAGGGGCAAAACAACATTAAACATCATGCAATAAATAGCTGGTACACCACTGTTGCGGAACACTTTAGAAGGCTGTTCAATAGATTTATTTTTTATTAATAAAGTTTTAAAGCTCGTGCTTTCGAATGATGAGTATTAATAATTACATAATACAGTTCAATACGACACTACACTGTTGCGCGTGCTGTGCAATAGCGACATCATGTGGTACGTTTTTTAAATTACAGTCATTACTGCTCAGGCGTCTCAACTTTCTTTTTTTCCACCTATGCAGCAAAATGGATCCCTCACAGGACTTTTCTAGTTCTATTTGATAAATAGTTATAATGATTTTAGAAGTGAGGGTAATAACATAATACACTACTGCCTCTTGTGCTTTTTATTGTTAGATCCATTGCTGCTAGGGAGCAGACACCATAGCTTGATATTCGCCAACAGAGCACACTCAAACTAGGGGTTTCCAAACCTTTTTAAAGACAGTGAATATTGACTCCATGAGATTTTTCCTTTCCTACCTGGTAAATAGCTTCAGGAAAATATGTTTTTTTAAAGGAGTGGGTATGTAATCTTTACGATATACAGGTGTGCGCTGTTTAACATCTATCCATTCTACGTCTGCTTTAATGGCAGAGGCCTTAAGAATGATAATAGGAAATTACAATCTGTCTTATATACATCTAACTCATGTCTAAATGACAAAAACTTGGAGCGAACCCTTGCGACACTTGCTGATAAGAGAATGGCAGCAATTCAAACAAAATTACTGTAGTGTGCAGTAATGTACTAAATGTTTTCATATAGTTTTAATTAATATTATTGTTTAAAACAAAACACTGCAAAGTATCTCAACTACTATGTGACAATATGGTAACGGTCTGGTTCAAAGAACGTAACGCGAACAGTAAATGGTGCACAACTGTACGCCAGTTAATTCTGATGAACAACAGTGACATCTTGTGGTAGGTTCTTTCATTCCAACTATTATTACAACTATTATATCTCAGGTGGGTACCACGTCCACCCCAAACTGAGCCCACTTACTCATGTAGTGAGCCAGGGGTCAAAACGTAACACAGAACACATTAGAACACCATTATTTTAATACTAAATAAGTAAAATAGCAAAAGTACTCCACTTAACCCCTACTTTTCCTGATCAGGGTCAGGGGGAAGGGTTTAGAGTATAACCAGGAATTCAGTGGGCAAAGGTACACCCTTCACCCATGCCAGAGGCTCAAGACCAGAATCTGCCGTGTGCTTCAGAGTCTCGAGACCGGACTCAGACTTCCATGCCAGACTCAGGCTCACATGAAGGAACTCCTTTATGGTGTATACATACTTTTGATCAGACATCACAAATCATAGTCATTTGCCAAACAAGGCAACAATTCCTTTGCAACAAATACATTTTAAAAAGGGAAAGAAAATGCTGAGAACAGAAGAACAAGAGGTTTAAAACAAAGATCATTTTATTATCTAATTTCTGCAACACTCCAATTACAAGAACTCATTAATCATTTCAACACTAATATCTCAATTTAACATTCAGCTGCTCCTGTAAAGATTTAATACCTCGTTTAGATACTCAAACCAAAAGTGAGTGCAAGAGAGACGGCTTTCTCAGACTTGGGTTTTTTCTTGCTGCCTTGATGAAACCCAAGATCGTGAGATTGTGTCATGTCCAGAGGAGGGTTTGAGGTTAGCAAACACCTCCAGTTAATCTGATTTGTGCCCATGTCCATATGTTCGTTTTTAGCAATAAACCCTGCTGTAGCCACATGTACAGCAGTACATCGAGAGAAGCTAAATGCTAAAGTGATTCCAGAACTGTAACTGTGTGGATGTGAAACAGACATTAAAACTATTCACTTCATCCCATCTTCAACCCTCACGTTCATACTTAGTTTACAGCATTTCAAATGCATCTTTACTCAGGAAATGCTGACTCGACTAGCAAGCCTGGCTGCAGTGCTTTATAAATGAAAAAGGACAGGACGAACCAGCTATCAGATCATGGCCACAATTTGAAGCCTCCCCACAAAAAAGTAGGAGTGCAAGACTATTTGATCTTGTAAGGTAAAGACTACAGTTCCCATAATGTATTCCTATTTTATGTTCACAATATTGTATATACTATTTTAATGTTATTTTGGTCATCAAATTCTCCAGGTTTAACATCATCTTTTTTTTACTGCCACTTTAATATGACATTTTAACATTGTGAAAGTGTGCAGTTTGCAACAATACTTTACAACTATTGGGAATATTTGCATTAAAACCTCGTTCCACGGAATAGCTTTGAAAATGAACACCAAGATAAAGATCATACATGTTCTTTATTCTTTCAACGCTGTTTCTTATTGGGGCTAAATGCCAATATAGAACAAACAACAGCGTTTAAAACAGCCCACAATTTATGTTAGATACAAAATAAAAGTTGGCCCGGTTTCACGTTGAACAAACACGTGTTTAACACTGGGTGTCGCTGTTACGCAAAAACGTATTCCTCCATTCAAAATGTTAATGATGTTCAGTACATGTTGCCAGACTTCTAATATTAGGCAGGTGGCTTTAATATTATGGCTGATGGGTGTACAACGAGGTAATGACGTCACATTACCAACTATTTAGTAGCTAATAGCCAACGTACTAGACAGTATGCGGCTAAAAACTGAAAGTATCCTTATATTTGAGATAATTATAAATCACTAAATTCTATACAATAGTAATAACTCGCACATACACACAAGGTCACAGTTTGTACAATCTGGCAACATTGAAGAAAACAACATTCAATGCTAAAACCTGTCACAGTATGGGAAAGGTAGCTGTTTTCCTCGGAAAAGTACAAAAAGCATTGAGCTTTGCACTATTAGCTTTTTCCTTTTCATAAAATTTACTTTGAGGTCATCATCTCATAGCTGGTTGGGCTGATTTCATGCTTTAACCCTTTGAGGAGCCAAAACATGACCAAAGACTTATTTACAACATATCTTCTAAAACAAAGGGCGCTTAAAGGGTCAAATGCTTTATTTATGCCTAACAATTTTCAGAAAAGCATATGAATGCAATGAATAGAGAAGAACAGAGTCACTGTTCAGGGCTCTGTTTTCCAATGTATCGTAAGAGTAGCATCTTAACCGGTAGCCTGTATTCAGCCTGATGCTGACTCTAGCCGTGACGCTTTGGGCAAACCCCAGATCTACTGTGCCTTCAATTCAGAGGCGTTGAACAGACCGCAGAAGAGCCACACTGCAGGTTCTATTGTTTGTTCCCACATTTCTGTACTGCCAGTACTCTGAATCATCCCGTCACCTTTCCACAAAAAGCGAGTAATGAGGTCATACACCATTTTCAACTCGACCAAACACTAAAGAGTGTAGCTCTGAGGTGTCACCCAGGTATGTGTTGATATTCCAAATCTAGACAGTCGCCTGATGTCAAGGTTTACAGTACTATCAGAGTACTTGTTTTAAAAATAAATGCAACATCGGCACATTCCCTTACACCCGGCTCCTGAATTCAGAAGCTGTCCGTTAACAGGTACGGATTTACTGCAAGCTTTAAAGGAGTAGTCTGGCCAAAAACGTGACGTACACAATGTCGTCCTTTGCTTAAATATAGTTAATCTGCCAAGACATTGGCTTCAGACATCAAACATGTCCTGGTTGTTTTGGGATTACTGTTCAAACCTAGTTTTGTAGAGTGAAGGAGAATGAGCAGACTAGTGGTAGTTAAGAGCCAGTCTAAAAGACGTCTATGCAGCTGCAGGCCTGATCCCATATAAAACCACACAACCAGCACAATGGCAAAGTGGTTAAGTTTCAAGAGGTGGAAAAAAATAGCAGTAAACATAACCAAGAAAACTTCAGTGAACAAACTAAGCATGTGCTGGTAAATGGTTACCACGATAGGACATTACGTGTATACAATATTAAGGTATTGTACCTAAACTGCACTATTAATAAATGTCAGAAAAGTCAATTCGAGCAAGAGTTGTCTGCCATGTTTAAAGGACGCACTTCCAAAAACAGGGGCCCTTAAGAGAGACTCTTAACTCTACCTTCCTAGACTGCCATTTTGTTCCCGTTTTCACCCCACTTATGCTCATCAGTGGCAGTTCTAGACCATCTAAAGTGGTGGGTGGGGCACACGGGGGCCAATTGCTTTCTACCTAAATATGCGCTGTCGCCGTGTGCTTGCAAGAGTGATGTAACTCACTCTTATGGAGGGGTCTGAAGCGCACCCCGGAACGCATTATGGTGAAACTGCTCCATGTACAGGATGCCAGTCCATCACTGTAACCGCACCACCTAACCTATACATCTTAAAGGAGCAAGAAGCACCCCGTGTTACCTGTGCTTACCAGCATGGGGCAGTTTCTGAAGCTTAACTAAGAATTCACTAAGTGGAGGCCGACATGCACCCTAAAGAGGGTGCCAGTCCATTGTAGAGTTTCCTAAATGAGCCGTCTGTCGCAAGCAAGCCCCACCCAGGATTCAAACTCAGGCCCTTTCCTGGTGCCGGTTTTTAGCACCGGGATGTCAGAGCTGCACATTTGGAACGGTCTGACAAAACCAAATCTTGTCATATTTTGTAAACAATTACCGGCACATGCTTAGACAAGGCAACATCTTAAACATCAGAAAAAAGGACTTACTACGAGAATCCTCCAACACACAATTGTGTCACTGCTGTGGTGTGACAGGAAACGGAGCAGAACTAATAACTATTAAAAACTGACATATGAATTATTTCCTGCGCACGGAGATCCTAACCAGCCTCGTTTCTCTTCAGTTCATGCTACTGTCAGAAATTCAGCAGGAAGTGATGCGCTTCGGCGTGAAATTGGAGTGCCGTCCTCCAGCTGTGTGTTCATGACGACTGCGTTAAGAATAAAAGGGGGACAGGATGCGGAAGGTTCTTCCTCTGTGCCAATCCCAACAAGCTATACAGTCAGAGCTCTTCAAATTTCAATCTCAATTTCAGATACATGAAGCCGATTCCTCAGTGCCAATCTGTTAAGGTTTAGATATTGAAAATCTGTGGTCGACCCAGCTTGGAGGAAGTCACTTTCGCAGAGTGGGGCCTTTGTGAAACAGGTAGATCGGTCTCTGAAAACCTGCATTTGGGAAAAAAAGATAAATGTAGCTTCACAGGTAGGTTCATTTCACAGATTTGCACGTCGGCATCAGTGGCAAGGAGTTCAATCTCTTCTATACTAATAGCTAGTGGTGTGATGATACACCGTGACTTGGCAGTATTGGGAATTGGACCCTGGACCTTCAGATCCACTGTCCAGTACTTTAACTGCTTTGCCACCACTGTCCCCACGTTCCTATCCTTGAACTCAATTAACATGCGAGACGTGATGGTATATCTGTTTCCACAAACTTCAACACAACCCCTGGAGGAAACAAACTTCAATAAGTAGACATTATTAATTCAGAAGTAAAAGAGGAATGTTTTAATCCTGTTATCCAACATATGGTGAAGCTTCAACAGAACACTTTGTATTTTAAACCTGTTTCTTTTCAGGAGACAGTGCTTTTGTTTAAAAACTGTTGTCAAATATGAGCAAAATTTCAGACGTTTTGAGACATAACACTCCACAACAAAGCCATGCACAATTTGTAAGTTTGAGGGAACCGAGGAACACCAATGGTAAGTAAGGGACAGTACTGCATTTTGGAGGAACTCAAGGAAACCAGTTTCCACCAAGGCATCTAGCACACAAGACGTCATAACAAGATAAGTCAAAACTGCAGGATATTAGGACAAACTTGCAGGATATTAAGTCACAATTGCAAAATAGTGCACGTCATTTTTCCCCCCCACACCATGGTAGAAACTGGCTTCCAAATGAAACCAAGGAAATGCAGTGGGAACAGTGGAACACTAAAGGCAACTGAGCAACTGCAGAAGGGGAGGATTATCCATAATTATGAAAATGTATAAAACCAACCTCTGGATGAACTACTGGGAGTTCCAAGAAGCTCGTAACTAGAGAAGCCCACCTCACCGGTCAGAAATGAAGAGAACTGATCAGGCTTCAACTGGATGCTGAAATAATTCTTACAGATGTTGTCCTGCAAAAAAAAAACAAGCAGAAAAGGTAATGATTGCAGTCGTCTGTACAAATCTGACACCAAGATCTCATGAACAGTAACTCTACAGTCTATAGCCATGACCCTGCTGTCTTAGAAAAATCACACACACACACACACACACACACACACACACACACACACACACACACGTACAGTTACCTTCCACACTCAATGCAGCATAAAGCTGTGGTTACTGAAAATGAGGCACAAAATAAAAGCATATCCTTAGATTAAGATCAAAAAGTACTTCATTTGTAAGTGACCTCAGTTTCAAGAACCAGAACTTGTTTAAAAATATTAAAATATTACATGATGTACTCGATGCTTAACATTAGTGAGTGCCCAGCTGCCAATACCAAGTGATACATGTGAGTTTTTTTTTTTACTTTAGCATTTCAGATTATTATTGTTAGTACTGCGTTTAAGGTCTTGCTTTTCGGCGTTTCCAGATTAACAAAATCTCCACCCAAACATCATAGTTAAACCAAAAGCTAATGTTATTTGCTCATGCCATTGCAGGCTGAACTTGCTACGTGCTCACGGTAAGATGTGGAATGGAATATGGATCGGTAGGTGGATCAGCCCTGTCTGTCCCATTTCCAATGAGTGAATGACGTCGATATCGGACCCGAAACGGATATAGGATCAGATCCATCTCTACTCGTGATAGTCTATTACTATATCCCACGCAGAACAACGCAGCGTGTGTATTAGAATTATCGCCCACCACTGTGTAGGCCTAGCTGACAGAAAATCAGTCAGTGTGTTTACATGCACTTAAATAATCCGATCAGTCGAATTTCTGCAGTTATCGGATTATGCAAGTGGTCATGTATACAGCATACCCCGATCTGGAAATCAGATTAAGTAAGCCGAAAAAGAGCAGGATTTTATCCGGTAATCGGATTTCTCACAGCATGTATACCCATACTATAATTTCATTTTTCTCAGTCTGTACATGGAAACATAACCTGTGTGTGTGTCATGGTTGCCAGGTCCTCTTATTCTTAGAGACTTCACTACCTTTGAAAAGAGTCTCCATATACCTTGTCAGTTTTTTTTTTTTTACTTGCAAGATCTGGCAACCCCGAAAGTAAAGCAAATGAAACAAACTAAGAACTACATTCAGCTCACACCTGTAGTATTTCCAGACTAAAACTTGTATTCCTAAACAAGATTGATTTTTGGACCATACCACACTGACCCACTTGCATGCATGTGTGTGTTTGCGCACGTACCGTGAGTTTCTTCCTCTTGCTATAGGAGCTCCATGGTTGGGGTTCAAGGATGAAGATACCTCCGGGCCTAAGGTGGCGATAGGCGCGGTGGAAGAAGCGCTTCAGGCCGACGTCGCCCCAGTTCAGGTGAACCCACTTAGTGACACTGAGACACAGAATCACGTCAAACTCCCCACGCTGCGTCTGTACTAACGCGTCACTGTCTAACACGTAGTTCCCCTGGACATGAGAGCAAGAGAGAATCAGCATTGCAAAAACAAGCCAGATATGAAGACATCCTGCTCGACTGCACACCACCTTCACATTTACCAAGCCGTCTCCACATGGACACCAAAGGGCAGTTTCATTACTGGTAGTCCAATGGAGAGGAGTCAACATCACTGTAGATGTGCAAGGAACAGATTTCTCAGAGGGCATGGGTGCAATCTGAGGGTTTTCATGTCAAACATCATATGATTTTCTGAAGGCATTGCAATATGACAATGCATACAAAAACTCAATAGTGCACCATTGTTAACACGTTAACCCCAGCTCTTACCTTTACAAATGTGACGTTGGTAGGAAAATCACCAAGAGGAAGTGCTTGGGTGTCAGGGAGGGGAGGAGCAGCAATCGGTCCTCTGGAGATGCGGAGGGAAAGAGGGAATAAGCAGCTTCCATCCGCCGGGTCAGACCCACCAGGGTTCTTCTTTACTTCTATCTTTTTGTCTCCATCCATCTGCTCGCCTGCTGATCCGCCTCCTTCACCCTCATCTCCCACTCCTTTAGTATTTGACGTTTCAGGCTGCTCCTCATCCATCTTTCCTTCCTCTTTATCCTCGGCGTTTTCGCTTTCTTCCTTACCCTCTGCGATCGTCTTATTCAGCTCCTCGTTTCCCAATTTGTCCTCCTCTCTCGCTCGCCCTTCTTTCCTGTCCTCCCTGGATTGCAGAGCATGTACTTCAGAGAGATAATGGCGGATGTTTTGTTTGGCTGCGTGGATCAGACCGCCGTCTATATCCAGACCGACGATACGAGACGGCCGCCAGTTTTTAGCGATGGTCAGGGTCAGGTGGCCGGTGTTACAACCCAAATCAAGGACTTCTTTCCCTCTAAACCATTCAGGTCGGAACACACGCACCCGAGCGTCCTCACAGGCGCCCGGGTTCCTGTAACCATAGTACTGGTTATAGTTGCCATACTGAAATTTCTTTCGTTGCTGGTTTGGTCTATGCTGACCGAAGTTTTTCTGATGTTGGTGCTGGTTCGGTCTTTGATTGCTGCTCTTCTGCTGGCCCTTGTGATTATGCTGTCCTGATCCGTAGCCAGAATGAGGAGCTGCAGGTTTGTTTTTCTCCCCAGACAAGGCAGTCGTGTTCTCCGATCTGCTGTTGCTGCGCCTACGTTTGCGCTGGCGATGTGATGTGTGAGCTACGGGCGCGTGCAAGTTGAATGGAGATACATGATCTCTCTCACCCCGGGCTTCTTCGTTGGGAAGGACGTTGGATCCAGACACCCCCTCTTTGGTTTCCTTTGGGTCTGATCTGTCCTCTTTACCGCTCGAGACCAGCGAGGCCAGCGTGCTCTCAGACTGAGACGCTAAACACTCTTTGACAGTCTCCAACTCCGTTTGGTTGCGCTGGATTGCTGGAACTTCACCACCTTTGCTTCCTCCGACACAATCTACACTTGCTGTTTCTCTGCCCATACCTCCTCTTACACCGCCCGCTCCCCCATGATGCCGGTTCCGGTGTCTCCTCCGGCCTCCGCTGCTTTTAAGAGGAGAGAGGAGGATACCAGTGTCTCCCGCCACGCAACTGTTCAGGTTCAGCGGATCTGTGATGTCTTTTGGAATCAGGATCTCTACCGGATCTCTGCTTTTGGACGGCAGCGGCGAAGACTTGGGCGTCTCGGCATTCAGTGCCCGGTTGACCTCCTCATCCAATAAGCTGTTGAGGTTCAGTGGGTCAAAGATGTTCCCACCCAGCAGGAAATTGGAGGGCAGCACCGACTCGCTCTCCGAATTGGCACGGCGACGGCGCTTGCTGAAAACAGGACTTTTGAAACCGCTGTTCATCGTGCTGCGACGTTTGTTCAGCCTCTGCTGATGGGGCTGAGACGGTTTCGGTTGCGGGACACCATTCTGGCTCCGAGTCGTCGTATCAGATGCAGCTACTACACTGCCACTGCATTCGTTAACCAGTGCCGGCACGACAATGTTAGAAGGTCCATCGTCCTTCTTGGTCTCTGCAGGGCACTGAACATTTTCAGTGTAGTTTCCAGGAACAACTCCAGAGCGCTGTGTCGGTAAAGAAGCGTCCGCTGACTGGTCGCTGAGTAAAACAGTCTCTTTATCAACTGACATTTCTATCATCTTTCAATCAGTGCAGGGCTACCAACAACAATGTGAGGATCAGACATTGATCTGAAACGTTTAGCAAGAACAAAAATTAACAACAGAACACCTACAAACACACAATGTTATAAACATTTTAGAGACTTTAAACCACACAAACTACACAGGGGATGGTGAGCATCCAGACACCCAATCAGCTTGAAACTAGCAGTTACAGCGTCACAAAATGGGAACCCTTTTTATGCAATCAACCTTCCATGTACTTGTATGATCTGTTTAAATTAAGTTTGCTTTTTAAAAAAAAGGTCGCTATACACTGGAAGCCAAAAGTATAACAACATTAGTGAAAATGCTTCTATTCTGTATATGTCTCAAATTTATTGCAATGTTTTTTTCATTACAAATGAGACACGTTTGTGAACATGCCTTTTAATTAATGAGCTCTGCTATTTCAGCAACCCTCGCTTGTAACACGTTCATAATATAAAGCAGGCATTTCTGGATTCTCCACAGACAAACAGGCAGTAGAATGGGTTGCACTGGCTCACCAGGGACTCTCAATATGACACATTTCTAGGTCTCTGCTTCCAACAAGCCAGTTCATCAACTACCCTTCTGTCCTTAAAGTCGACAGAGAATTGGTTTGCCAACTCTGATGGAAAATTCGCAATGGAATGCCAAAGTGAGCCAGGACTTACTGTCCAACATCAGAGGCAGACCTCACAGTCATGTCTGAAAAGTTAAGCACTTTTAGAGAAACAAAGGCAGTTGTAGCAGCAAATGTGAGGGACTAACTCCAGGCTAATAGCCATATTTTGGATGTCGATAAGCGTTTGTCAATATAGCACAATTAGCAAGTCATTCTGGGTGAATATTTTATCATTTGATTATTTCATAATATTAGTATGTTACCTTTTTGCAGCAATGACAATGCACTCGAGCTGGTGTGGACTACACAAGTCTGTGCAACATCTGCTAATCCACATTATCCAGCATAATTTCACAAAGTCCATATATTCCATATTTCCAATAGTCCACAATATTCACTCTTCTGATGTTACTGAAGACTTGGTTTTCTCTGTCTTTTAGTGACCGATAAATGCTCGATGGGGTTAGGTCCGGTGACTAGCGCTGGGTGATAGGACCTCAAATCAATATCACGGTTAACATATTACTCCAATCCCGATTAATGAACGATTATTTTGTTTTTTTCGGGTTTTTTTTTTTATTGCCCTCAGTTCACTGACAAGGTTTGTACTGTAAATATGCTCAACTATGAAAACCAAGATTTTTTTCTAATGAAAAACTGCATATTGTTGTGATTTTAATATAACTGAAGGAAATACAAAGACGAATTATTTATGGTTACTTATTGAACATGTCAATCAACAGAAATCCTTTACGATTTGCAGGATGCGTCATCGGTTATTTCTTTACATTTTCATTGATCTTTTTCATATTTTGAAGCACATCGTACATTTAGGGTCCCAAAAATGTTGGGCCTTAACTGGTCTGAAAACACTGGATTTGCCAATTTAGATACCTTTTTAAATTTATTTTATACAGTGAACGTTTGTAGAGTTGACTCATGTTACAGATGTGGCAATCACCAATCACTCCACCATCATGCCTGTAGTGTTATTTAAAATAGTAAACTCTAGTTCTGTTCTATCAGAGTTAGATCAGTATCAGATAATACCCAGACACTGTGATAACAATACGGCAAAGGAAGTGGGATCCGGAAATGCCAAGTATGTAAACAGTGCCAAAGAACAGAAACATTTCAATTTGGGGCTGAGAGTATGCCAAAAATTCAGTTTAAAGACAGTTTGAGTTGAAAGTCCATGTTGCCCAAAACATCACTGCTCTAGAGGAGATCTGCATGGAGGAATGGGCCAAAATACCAGCTACAGTGTGTGCCAACCTGGTGAAGACTTACAGGAAATGTTTGACCTCTGTCATTGCCAACAAAGGTTATGTTACAAAGTATTGAGTTGAACTTTTGTTATTGACCAAATACTTATTTTCCACCATGATTTACAATTAAATTCTTTAAAAATCCAACAATGTGATTTCCTGGATTTTATTTCTCATTTTGACTCTCATAGTTGAAGTGTACCTATGACGAAAATTACAGACCTCTCATCTTTCTAAGTAGGAGAACTTGCACAAACAGTGGCTGACTAAATACTTTTTTGCCCAACTGTATGAGGCAGCTCCTGTCGTTTGGAGGTAAAAGCCAGCTGCTGGAATCAGCAGATCCTAAGGACCGGAGCCCAAACCCCAGACTGGGCTAAGCATTAAGGTCATCTGGTGCGGTTACAGGGCTCTGAGATGGACCCCCACCCCATTTTGATATGACATGTTTGAGGGCTATGACCTGTGCAGTATTATAACAGTCAAAATATAACGACTGAACTGACTGAAATGTGATTAAATCACAAATTTCCTAAGGAACTTGAGTAAAGCAGACATCTAACAAATAGCTTTGCTTCTCAGAGCCGCTGTCAATGGATAAACCATCACATATCTTCTGGGAAATGTAGTTTTTATTTTCTTCCCAGGCACACACATTCTGTACTTATTTCTAGAGAAAAAAGGGTGTTCATGATTTATGTGACTTTTACACCCACGATCTATCACATGCAGACAACTGTGTCTTTGTGTCAGTGGGAGAGATGGCTGGTCAGGTATCATCCCCTGATGGTCCAACACCGACCCCTGCTGGCCCCAAGATAGATTACCATCTAGAAACTGACTATTATCTAGATAGATACTGATTTTCTCAGTTAGATTTTTCATTCAATAAAACATTCCCTTTTTATTTCTGAAGTGTAAACAATGCAACAAAATGCACATTTTCTTGCACATGTTTTTAAACAAAAGACTTGTGTCTCCTGCAATTAAAAGAATTAAAATTATCATACGTCTATGTATTCAATAAAATTTTTGTTGAATAGCTTCATGCTTTTGAATCCATTTTTGGCTTTATTATGCTCAATTTGTCAAACACCTTTTTGTAGCAATTGTGTGTGAAAAGCGCTACACAAATATCATTAAACATCTCCAAATATATCCAGTTTCCAATGTAGAACAAAATATATGCCATATATGATGTATAACTGAGGCCCTCTGATGTTCAAAAAATGCAATTGCCTTAGAGGTCAGAAAGAACACAGGATATGTCCAGGATGAACCATTGCAATGATGCTAATCGTTTTGCATTTCTACATCCCTAAGTAAAAATATTGAGATTTGTTTAAGAAAACAAATGGAAACCAAAACGATTGAAACAAAACAATGAAGCTAGTGATACAGAAATACTAACAAGCCACAATATCACGTGAATGGCATATCTTAGGATGTAAATAACACTGGTCATCACTGACACACATGCTAGATGTTATTTTAAATAAACACTGCTGAAAAGGAAAAACGCTTACATTTTATCTATACCGAGATTCAATAAAAGAAAGCAAAAACGCTGTTTACCTTTACCTGAGTGACTCCACCCCCAAGAGACGTAACGTACGCGCAAACCACGCCTCCTTATAAATAATTCATGATCCTCAAGCTCAAGTCGACATGAAGAAGGGGAAATAATAAATAAAAACTGTCCAGCTCTCCGTTGGCTCGCCTTTATAAGCGACAGTCTACTTCCTACCTCTGTCTGCAGCTAGTCTTTCTACGGCGAAGACCAAGAACCAGCCTGTCAGTCTAGCAACTAGTCAGCGCTGGCAGCGTTAGTTGTCACAAAACGTCAGTGAGTAACGTTAGCGTTTCTGCTAGCACAGTGGCTAGCTACCGTCAAGTTAAATATAAAAAAAAATTAAGCAGACACACCCCTCAAAATGTCGGAAAAAGAATATCTGTAGAATTATGTAATTAATGGCTCTGTGTGAAGGTGTGTGAATAGTTATAATAAGAATAATAACAATGAGCACTGTTAATTTTTTTGGTAAACTCCTCTCTAATCTACACCAAACAACTTTCCACTCAACTGCAGACTCTCGCTTTGGCGAGCGGGGGTTTGTGCTCTTTATATAGTCCCACAGCCCTCCCGCGCTTTGAGGAGCACACAATTTAGCCAATAGAAACCCGAGCTACATCTATCGGACCAATCAGATAGGTTATTGGGCGGGACTAGCCTACATTTTGTTCTATATGAGTCCTAATAGATGCCCAAATAAAACTCGTTTATCTACAATAAAGCCGCTTATCTTATAGGAGAAAATGAAGGCGCCACTTTATAATTATTGCTCAGTGCAAAACCAAATGTGAATTACGTTATTTGGTGTCGGAAATACTTAAAAGGTATGTTTACTTCATCTTCACGCTTCCACACAGGCAATGAAAAGTCCAACACTGGTAACGCATCGAATGAGTAAACATATGTATTTTTATGCGATTAAATGATCAAACGCGCTATTTAGGGGCATTTATTCTGAATTTCCTTTACTTACTCTAGTAACAGATGATGCATACTGCCCGAACAGACTTACGTTATAAAGAAATGTGAATAAATCATGACTCTCTTATCTCCCCCAGGCATGTGGTTAATGGATAAACCGTGAAAGACTTCTGGGAAATGTGGTTTTAATGCTCCACACCATGGGCATGTATTCCTTTTAAATAAATATATTCATGGGACGTGACTTAAGATTATCCACTTATCCATTATACAGAGTAAAAACAACGCACGTGTTAAATATAAAAGGGTCGACTGTGTACCTTGTTTCCCTTTACACACATCATGACTGTTGAGCATAAAAATGAGCTGAGGCAAACCCTAGCTAGATCAACAACAACCCCTTCTTTCTTTTCGACACAGTCTAGGCAGCCACACCATTGCTAGGGATTGCTAGTCTCCTGTGGTTGCAGGTTTTCCCTGTAACCACACAGAAGCAATGCCAAATTCCACTAATCAGTAATTTGAAATCTAAAACCAGTTGATTAAAAAGGATGAATCAGGTATAACTCCTGGTTGACATCAAAATCTGTAGGCACATGGGCTTTTGGGGAATGCAGTTCTACTGCCTGTGATCCTGGACTGGGGTAGCTTGGTTCACCCGAATCTTCCATAAGTTAACATAATTATACAGTACCTCCTGCCTCTAAATAGAAATCATGTTTGTTCAGGATTAGGGTATTTTGTGAGCGATTCTGTTATAATGTAGTTGTTATTTTGTTTTCAGCTTTAAATGGAATTTCAGTTTAGTTTTAGTTTTTAGTGGGAATATTTATCAGAAGCCCTTACTGGTTGTGAGGCCACATAGTTTTATGTTTGTTTTACAAACATAAAACATTTAATTGTATTTATTTTCTTGACATTTCAGGTTATTATCACTGTCATGAGACAATATCATAAGATTATTTCTTAAAAGCTGTTGTAACGAGATGTTGTTTTCCAGAGATAGCAGTTTAAATGTAATTGTTTTCTTATCAACAACTATTTTGTTTGAGTAACAAAAAAACAATTAATTTGACTTTAAATAAATCAAACCCTTAAAAAAAATTCTACCCTGTTTTTATGTCTGCTTGTTCTAGACAGAATCCAGAACCTATCCCATAAAACAGAAGGCACAGGTGTAAGACCAGCAGCAGTCACTGTTCCAGAGCCCGGAGATGATCCTCGACTGACCTAACCTCCCTCAGCACGTTCTCGTATGTAAATTCCAGTATTGGTGGAAAGCACCTCCTGGACTTGGTCCTGGGTCACAGTGACAGTGGGGTAGCGTGTTAGATGGCTGTGCTAACAGAACCCCATGCAGACACAGTTAGAGCAAACAAACTCCACAGAGGCAGAACCCAGACTGAGTTTGTTTGCTCAGTAAGTCTTTAATTTCAGGGTGAGTTAAAAAGAAACTGTTGAGCAACATGCATCCAGTATTATGTTGCCTTTTCCGTTCTGACCAAAACATGTAGTGTATGGTCAGAGTCCAACAGAGTTTACTGATTTTTCTCTAACATCTGAGTGAACTTGGATAATTAACCTTGACATCTTTGACTGAATTTTCCAAGGGCACTGGAGCAGAAAGACCACCAAACATATTGTTTACCAATTAATAGTGTCTTAACTTTGCGATCTTTTTGGGAAACTAGCCTAGGTTTGGTGTGTTAGCATAGGATAATGGACTGACAGGACTAGGGATGTAGCTGTTCTAAGGTTTGTGGACACTTAGGAATGTAACTGATATATTTCACTGATGGTGACCTAGAAACATTAGCAGGTCCATTCAAGGGTGACTAAGTTTTGACTCTGAGAGATGAAGTGCTCTAATTACATTCTAATTTTAGATAGGCTAGTCCACTGTTATATGACATCATAGACCAGTCTACCAAAATAGGCTTAAAAATACACCCCTTAAATAATAACCCGCCTAAACATAGCACCTAGAACTTGTGGTCTTTGTGTTGATCTCTGTTATGTGTAAGCTTGTTTACTAGCTTCTAAGGTGTATCATGATCCAACATCCAGTAGTCCCAGACGATATGAAAGTACATAACCTTTTATTTTGTATTGTCAGCCATTTCCTTCAAAGCCTGCAATATAATATTTTCCCTCTACTGTTAGAACAGGTCTGTTTATTGTGCTTATTCATGGTACGGTGTAAAGAAGGCGCTTCACTAAAGTAATCCAGATTTGCAAAGTAAAAAAAATCACTGAACGTGCCTGGACATGCACAGGCTCTTGTTTTTACCCCAAAGAAAAGTGCTAATATGCACTTTATCCAGCAGAGGGAGGAAAAGCTCCAGCTTTATTGTGTCACAGAGACCCTAAAGATGTGCTGGTTGAGCACTAATGATTTTTGATTATTATTTTTTTTTAGCAGAATTTTAATTTATATGCCTTCTAAGCTGGTTGAATGACCATCACCTTCTTAAGGGCTGTCCCAGTAGTTTTTAGATAAGTTTTAGATGATGAATCCAGTATGGCTTTAGATTAAATCTATACAGAATGCATTGCACTCTCACATCAGATGGAGTTGTTTGTAAATGTAAGCAAAGCAATAGAGAGACCTAAAACCGCAGCATGTTTCTTTATACTCTAAAATAAACACATACTTGTCACTTGTCAATTTCTAGGCAACAATTGGAATCTACATAACTCTCATATCCGGACAACAATTATTATATCAGTAATTCAGTACTTTATTCAACCACCTAAAATCACTTTCTGTTCACAAGAAATAAAGTGTTACATTTTTCTGGGTGTAATTTTATTTACAGAACATAATTTAATTTTCAACTCAATCCCATGAACCCCTTATAGATCCACTATCTCAAGGGGTTTGTAAATTCCTTTTGCAATTACCACATTAATGCCCCAACAAGGCAACCATACCACCCCCCCCCCCCTTTTCTGGCCAGTTTGCATTCAGGAATAGTGTCCTTGGACTCGGTGTGACTACTTGATGTCCTTGGACTTGTCTGCCAACATACAACCCCCTCTTTCCACCTCAAAAGGACTGTTGATTTGAATCCAGAAACATTTAAAAATTTAAACATGATGAACGAGTTCTGAAAGTAATGTGGTAGATATGGTAATACGCTATGCTGCAATAGATTGACGTCACAAGTTTATGATCACACACATTTCACTATAAAGATAAATATTTATTTCTATGTAACAGTCGCAGTTCAAATCCAGTCTCAACACAGGCATTGAGGCAATTCTGGTCCATACACAAGAAGATGGTAAGAAACAACCAAGGGGCAAGATGGAACAAATTGAATTGAGGATCCATTTTGGCAGATTTCAGTTTGAGTAGATGTGGGACGATGAATGTGTGTTGCATGATGTATGCAATTTAAATATAAAACTGTTGGTAAAGTATGGCTACAATTATTGTACTGCGATATCAAATAGCATGAATGTAAATTCATTTTATTAGAGAATCTGAAGTTTGTCTTCAGATTTGTTTTCCATTTCTGTCCTCAAAGTTCTTATTCTAAAATGAATGAATATGCATTCAGGGAATTTGGCCCTATGAAAAGATATTACGCTGGTCTCCTAAAATGCTGCAATACATTTTTAGGGTTCCTGTCCATCACAGACGCATTACAGATACGCATCATTTTACTTAAGATATTTCGACTTTAGGATGGGAATCCGATAATTAACTTAAATACGCATTCATCAGAAATGTGAAACATTAAACTCTCTCACACTGATGAGGAAGTCGGCAGTCCATGTGGTGGGACTGTGGTGGCCTAGTGGTTAAGGTACTGAACTATGGAAGGTCCAGGGTTCAAATCCCACCTCTGCCACTGTTGGGTGCTTGAGCAAGACCCTCAACCCACGATTGTTTGGATGATTGAAGGGCTAAATGAATTAAACATGTTATAAATGAACTAAATGAGTGATGACTGCTAGTGACTTGAGTACATTGAGACCATTTGTACCGATTATTCAGTTCAACTGAAACATTGCTCAGAGGACAGCACATATACTCAATGGAGACATTATTGCAGAACAACTGGTGTTCAATGGTAAGTAGTAGAACTGGTCTTAAACCATTATGTAAACTTCAACAAACTTTCCACAGATAAACCCAAACTAAAAGGGGACACTGTACATGTAACAAAATTAGACATTTATTAAGTGACAGTATACTATTAATTTACAAATCTGTACATGAATGCAATAATAAATATATTTACACCATTTGTTTATAATATACAGGAAGATCAATTTAGAGAGAGAAGACAAATATTGACCATGAACAAAGACAGGAATGAACAATGAGACTCTGCAGAAATCAGGGACATGTCAGAACCTTAGTTAACCTCAACATTTCTGTCTCTTCTTTGTTGACTGCCTGTGTATGAGATTCTCTTTTGAAATGTACAAACTTTCACCTTCTGGACTCACACTGGTGTCTCAAAATGGGGCACAGCCCTAGCCTATAGAGCACAGCCCAGCGGGTCAATATTTAAGTGTTCTTCTTGTTCTTTTTGCTCACCATGGTCTCCAGATGGTTTGCGTGTGGACTGGGAACAGCTCTCGTCTCAGAGTCCTCTGGGGTGAGCAGTGAGAGGTAAGGGATTGTGAGGGAGCTTGGGTTGAGCATGCTGAAACTGCCGGGGTGGATGTAGTGAAGGAGGAGCAGGAGTCAGATAAGAGAGGAGACACCGATGGAGGAAAGGGGAAGTGGCAGGGCACAGTGAGATACGTAGGAGAGGAGGAGAATGGTGGAGAGACGCTGGAGTAGCAGGGTGAGGGAGGAGGAGAGAGAGAATACGGAGGGGATGCATAAGGGTGATGCAGAACAAACGAACTGTGATACAACCCATTTCCGAAAGAGACTGGCTCATTTGCTCGAATGTCGCCCCCTACCCACATGTGAGTCCCAGCTTGGTTATGCCCTCTGACTTTCGACATGGCGTCAGTGTGTGACTGTAGGTGAAGTCGAAGGCCCTGGATGATGCTTTCCCGCTGGGATGGATCTGCACACTCAATGAAGCCGGCCAGGCGAGAGATGCACTCCTGGAAGCCAGCTGTGTAGAGTGGGTTAGAGGGGTTGTGCATATGGAGATTATGGCCATCCTGGAGTGTGATAAAGGGCACGTGGGGTCTCCCAGCAGGCTGTGCAGGGGCGATGGGTTCAGGCAAGTCCCTTTTAGAATCTGCTGCTGTATGTGACAAGGGAGATGAAAGAACAGGTGCAAAAGATAGAAAAGGAAGGACGATTAAGTGAGAAGAAAAGAAAGAGGCAAACAGTAAAGGGTTGAAACGAGGATCAGAAGGCAGGAAGGCACATGCATACAATGAGCAGGACAGAAAAGGACAGTGGAGTAGAATGGAGAGAATTTATAACAAAATATGAGTAAGCCATGGAGATTTGTTCAGACAAAATCAAATGTAAGAAAGTGAGAAAAGAAATGAAAGTAGAATAGATGGAGAAATAATGGAATCATTAAAAGGTGTAAAGTGGAAGAGAAATATAAGAACAGAAATAGTTCAGGAAAGAAATAGGAATTTTAGGGGGTGAAATGTTTGGGACAACACAGAAGAGACAATTCAAATTAGAAGTGGTACATTTGATTGTATTCACAATCACACATAATGCAGAGATTACAACAGTAATTACACCTGTGTATTTAATCGTGTTTATATGACCCTTTCCTATATAGCACAACTTCAATACATTGGCATGTTTATACAAGATTATCAGAGGGAATATCGAGATTTAGTCAAATGATTCAACACTTACAAAAACGTACAAAAGATAAGGGATGCTTAACATAGGTTGAATGTGTGTGTAAGTGAAGTGCATGATGTAAATTAGGACACATTCCTAAGATTACAATTCAAACCCAGACTCTTGAATAGTTAGCACATTTTTGTTAGAAACATTTTTGTAAACCTTCTAAAAGATGTACAATTTTCTCATCTCAGTCTTCATTAATTGGTTTGAGATCATATTGTATGTCCATAAAAAAATATAGTGCACATAATAGGATATTATTCAATGATTTTACACTCTGTACAATGGACTAAGTTTCATAGGTCTATAGCCTTAAATGTTAAATCTAGAAATAAACAGTAATTTCTTATAGACTAAAACCACAAAACAACATGGCAGAGTTAAAAGGGACAACTCATTAAAATGTAAGATTATATAACAATGACATTCATACATGACATTCTTGTATTTAAATACAAGAATGTCATGTATGCATGACCAAAAGCAACAGCTGGGTTTAGCAGAAGCCATTACCACTACTTGCAGTTGATACTTTCCTAGCAATTGTGGGTTAGGGGCCTTGCTCAAGAACCCACCCACTACTTGTCAAAGGTGGGATTTGATCCCTGGACCTTCTGGTCCACAATCCAGTGAGCCATCACAGTTCCACAGCTAATTAAAATGACATAAATTAAATATCCATTGTGTAAACATAGCAATGGGAGTACTGAATCAAATACTGATAAAATAGACCTTACCTTTAGTCGCCTTTGCAGTCGCTGCTTTGGTTCTGATGTACTCTACAGTCAATTCCAAAATCTCAGCCTTTTCCAGTTTGGGATTTTGTAGCCTCTGAAAAGAAGTGCCAGAAACATTAATTCACATAGAATGGTTGACGTTGTTTTTCCCTTAGTGTAACACCATGATTTCAATTACAACTCGTATGGCAATCAGTGTTACAGTCTAATCGTAATAGATCTCGTTCTTGGTAACTATAAAATAGTAAGGTGAAACACTTGTATAACACTTGTGTGCTATGCATTCCGCACCTCCTCGAAAAAAGGATAAGAAAATGAGTTTCTCACTGGGTGCTCAGCACCCTTAAAGCTCAGATTCTGTCGCCCCGTCTAAACATTAAGTGAGTAAATGAATAAGAATTAAATTGAGATTAAGTTATATTTTTCTGTACCGAGTCCAGTGTGTTATCCAGCAGGAGGGTGCGCAGTTCGTCTAAACGCTGATTAATGCGATCTCTCCGTTTTTTCTCAATAACTGGTTTCAGAACCTGAAAGTCATAAAAATGGCCATTAGATATTGATTGTTCAATCACTTTTTAAATCACATAACAGTGTTTTAAAGAAAATGAAAGCAATGGTTTCAGATCACCGCATTTTGAAGAAAATTAATAGCATTAAATATTCAGCAGACTATATAACATTAAAAAGTGAGACAATGTCCTAAACAAATCCACCAAAGTCAGTATGTGATTGAGCAAAGGCGCAAAGGCCTCTTCTCGTGGATTCAGATAATGCATTATAGGTGTATTAACAAAAACAAGGTGGAGCATTTACCAAAAAGTCCCAATAAGCACTGACCAACAAATTACGAAACGTCTTAAAAATAAATTACTTACTCTTTTTGATGCTCTGCGGTTTGCCATTTTTGGAGTTCCCATGGTTAATATTCTTTCGTCTGGGAGAAACCTGAGATGTCAGCCTTGATATCAGATATCAAGTTTGTAAGAAAACGAGAGAAGAAGAAAAGAAATTCCTTCAGAACTTTAACCTCTTGTGCTAGGTAAAAAAGCAGTGATTTGTGGTGGAGCTACTGATCATGGTCCCTTACTTATAGGGAATGACTGACACCTTCTCATTGGAGGAAAGGTGTTGATGACACCTTCAGCCATTCGACGCAAGAAACTCATGCCTGCAATCTATCTCATAATTTATTTCAAGATAAGAAATCGGTAAACCATTAAGAATATTAAACGGGCTACTGCAGAGAGGTGCAGTTTGTATACTATTGTTTTCTCTGTTTGAGGAAATATATGGGCAACTTAACTCTTATTGGGTAAACCAAGACCTGATGATGTTTCGGATAAATAGAAAAAATATTTATGTAAATGTTAATATAATTTTACATGCATCTTAACTTAATTGTGTCTAAATAACTAAGTATTTGTAAGCCACTATTGTATACAAGTAAAGTAATATAAGATTATGGCTAAATAATTCACTTCCCTCCACATTGTGTATATCTTTCAAAATCAATTTCCCTTGCTTTTGTTGATCGGTTTACAATAAAACTTTACGTGATAATAATTGCTTATGCATTTATGGGCCAAATTGTACTGTTTTATTGCACAGTGTAAATACAGGGTCTAATTAAGCCTAATTTTGTATTGAATCCTTCACACTACCTGAACCAAGAGGCTCCACCTCAACGAGTTCATGACCTCCAAACACACACAAAACACACCTAGTTATATACAGAAAAGAATCAACCGTTTTAAATCTGTTTTAGACTAGCTGTGGGACTTGCTATAGGTTACATTTTATTTTAATACTTTTAATAAAACACCAAGACATTCTTGCTGTTAATATTGATAGTGGAATGAAGTTTAATATTTTAAATTTCCTCAGTTATTTTAACATAGCACCACATATTCACTATTACATCTGTGAAAAGTTTGTAACTATGCATGTTTCTAGTTTAGACTATCCATAGTTCATCCAAAGCAGCAGCAAAAGTTCGGTTGATATTAAATGACCGATCATACAGTCCGTGTAAATAAGCTGCAGAAACTTTCTCGTGGGAACGGAATCCTGATGCGACGTGCGATGTGTCAGAAAGAACACACTCACACCATAAGCGCGAGATGGAACCCGGCGAGTGAATACGCAACGTGGAGAAACGCAAGAACCAAATTTAACCTGTAGTAATGAAAATCTGCAGGGTTGATTAATGCAAAAAAACTGAAACCTAAAGGGTGAGTGCAGAGTCCATACTATTTTCATACGGGAAATAGAGATGGAAGAAATGGCCTGTAATTCAAACCTGCAGCCACGACGGCAGCACGTGTGTTTACTGGAGGTGTGATTTGTCACCTGTGTGCTAAGCGTGCTTGTGTTTTCGCACCCAGTGCCTACAAACCATGCGAGACCGAAATATCGTATAGTGCTCGTGCGCTCTTGTGCCAAGACCATACTGTAGGCTAATTAGTTGTCGTAATTTGTAGCTGTTTCAAATGGAATATTCTGTACATCAATCAATGTTACAATCAATACACATGACATGAAGAATGATGAATTTATCCACTCAATTCACCCCACAGGACTACTGCTATTAATAGAATACTAATTACTAAAAATGTACACAGTAAGAACGTAACGTAATTTCGAAAATAAAAACGATCCAATCTGTTTAACAGCATGTTTTCTCAATGGACAACATGTGTAAAACTCTTGCACCATATGTGAGCGTGTAATGAAGGTGGCGCAGTTCTTAAAATCCCATGGGAAAGTTTAAGGTGAACTTTTTCGTGGTGAGAGCGCGGTCACCTTGGCCCATTAGCATTACCATTAGGACGCTTTCAACGCGCGGGTTTTTATGCGTGGGGGCCAAACGGTCGCAATTTTCTATGAGAAGAATTCAACAAGATAGCACTGTGAATTGTATAAAACCTAACTTTTTATATTAGTCTATGTTGAAATCGGGAGTGTCATAAAAGGTGGGATCGTTGGAAAAGGTCTTGAGTGAGGAAAGGAAGAACTATGGAAACAAAACTCTTCTCGAGATTTAGTAAGAGTTCGGTAGTTATGCTGTAACAAAGACAAGTAGAACTAGTTCTGAAATTGCATAAGGTCATCAATTGTCCAGAACATGGCATATAAGTTGTATTATTTTGCACGTGTGCTGACTGATACTTCAGAAAAAACATAGCCTAAAGACACTTGCTATTATATGGGATTTGTCACTATGCACTTAAAGTACTGGACTCAAATCCCACCTTTGGCAAGCTGCCACTGTTGGGTCCTTGAGCAAGGCCCTTAACCCACATTTGCTTGGATTGTAAGATTGTATCTGGATAAAGACGTCTGCTAAATGTAAACAAGTGGTTCATTTGACGATTTTGTTCATTCTGCAATTAACTTTTTTCAACATATAGGTGTTAAAAAAAACATGAATCGGATTATCATGGCAACAATGGATAAATCATTCATTTTTGATATAGGCCTACTATTAGACCCAGCCCATCTGTTGTTTTTCCAGGATCTGTGTCTAGAAGAAGTGTGACAGTGTGGGACAGGGTGTTGTGTGTTTGAGAATGCATACTAATGGACAAACAGAACCGTTTCAGCACTATAAACCCATAAACCAATAACAACAGTTTATTCAGTGGATGGCTGGAAGTGCATTAAATAAGGTCAACTGAGTAAGAGCTTCTGATCTGACCCTGAACTGACCTGATCTTACAGAGCATTTTGGAACACCATAAGAACAGTATGATAAGGACCACAACATTTCTGTCATGAAGGTAGACTGTAATGGATATCAGATCAATAATATCAAGGAAACTGTTAATCCTGGATGTAACGATTATGAATTACACAGATTATTTTAAGAATTTCAAGGATTGTTTATTAAGGAATAAGTAATCGATTGAGTACCTTGACATAGTGTCTAAATGATATGGTGTTTCATTATGTACATCAGATACACTCGCACTTTCTCTTCTAAAAGCTGAGATACAGTCGTGCTTGAAACTTTGTGAACCCTTTAGAATTTTTTTGTATTTCTGCATAAATATTTCCTAAAAGATCACCAGATTTTCACACGTCTTAAAAGTAGATAAAGAGAACCCAGTTAAACAAATGAGACAAAAATATTACACTTTGTCATTTATTTATTGAGGAAAATGATCCAATATTACATATTAGTGAGTGGCAAAACCTTTGCTTTCAGTATCTGGTGTGACCCCCCTTATCAGCAATAACTGCAGCTAAACGTTTCCTGTAGCTGTTGATCAGTCCTGCACACTGGCTTGGAGGAATTTTAGCCCGTTCCTCCATACAGAACAGCTTCAACTCTGGGATGTTGATGGGTTTCCTCACATTAGCTGCTCGCTTCAGGTCCTTCCACAACATTTCGATTGGATTAAGGTCAGGACTTTGACTTGGCCATTCCAAAACACGACCTTTATTCTTCTTTAACCATTCTTTGGTATAGAACGACTTGTGTTTAGGGTCGTTGTCTTGCTGCATGACCACCTTCTCTTGAGATTCAGTTCATGAACAGATGTCCTAACATTTTCCTCTCATAATTCAGAATTCATTGTTCAATCAATGATGGCAAGCCGTCCTGGCCCAGATGCAGCAAAACAGGCCCAAACCATGATACTACCACCACCATGTTTCACATATGGGACAAGGTTCTTATGCTGGAATGCAGTGTTTTCCTTTCTCCAAACATAATGCTTGTCTTTTAAACCAAAAAGTTCTATTTTGGTCTCATCCATCCACAAAACATTCTTCCAGTAGCCTTCTGGCTCGTCCACGTGATCTTTAGCAAACTGCAGACGAGCAGCAGTGTTCTTTTTGGAGAGCAGTGGCTTTCTCCTTGCAACCCTGCCATGCCTGCCAAGTGTTCTTGTGATGGTGGACTCATGAACATTAACATTAGCCAATGTGAGAGAAGCCTTCAGTTTCTTAGAAGTTACCCTGGGGTCTTTTGTGACCTCGCCAATTATTACACGCCTTGCTCTTGGCCGATCTTTGTTGGCCGACCACTCCTGGGGAGGGTAACAGTGATCTTGAATTTCCTCCATTTGTACACAATCTGTCTGACTGTGGATTGGAAAGAGTCCAAACTCTTTAGAGATGATTTTGTAACCTTTTCCAGCCTGATGAGCATCAACAACTCTTTTTTTGAGGTCCTCAGAAATCTCCTTTGTTCGTACCATGATACACTGCCAAAGAATTAGTCCAAAAATCCAAGGTGAAGAAATGAACAGCTTTATTGAAATTGGCTTGAGTCAAATCAAAGTGGACCATGTACAATGCAAAGCATTTGGACACGATCTGAATTCTGTGATTCCCAGGGACCCCTTTTATACCATTTTGCCCAGACTAGTCACAACATTCGCCACAGTTATCTCCCAGATTCACGCATCTGGCCTGTTTCGTACATAATGGTGGCGTCCTTTCTCATACACACTTTTTTATATATAAATGGTTATTTCCCCTTCCTATTTCAAGTAATATATTCACAAAATATTACTTAGCTTATACATTGCGTGGTTACGCCATATAATTATGCTCTAATACATAATTAATAATCAATATGGCTTGTCCACAGTTCAAATGCATCAGCAGCGCACATACATAACCACCCCTCCCTACGAGAATCTGGGCAGTAAAATTGTTTTGAGTACATTGTGTGAGTACATGGTAGTGCACCCCAACTGAAATCATATTCTTTCCCATCATTAATATAATATGGACTTGGATCAGACACTCATTTGATTGACAAGTTTCTATCAAGGTTAGGGTCCAGATGTCTTAAGATAATACCCTAGTCAGCTACTTTTTAGAGTTATTCTCATAACAAACTGGTTGCATCTGCTCAGGCAGCTCACTAGGCCCATGTGGTCACCCTGGAAACCTAAACCAAAACAGTGGCACTTGTTTATACTTCTTTAGAAGCCGTGTGCTTCTTCCTTTGATAACTGAGCCAGTCTCTATTACACTGAGGATTATTTGTCAAACTATAATGCCATATCGAAATATGTGATTATCATTCTGTTGAACCCATTCTAATAAAATATATATTAGTTATATGACCATTCACACTAATTGCCATTCAATCATTAGTTCTAGAGTCTAAACGCTCAATTTTGGAACCCTTTGGGACTCACAGATTCAGGCACCTGCATGACCTTGAAGATAAGGATGCAATTCTCCATGCAGAACACACAGCTCTTAAGACAGAGTCGAACCCACTATTAAAAATGATTACACATAAATGACATAAATGATTGCTACTTAATGCTTAACTAAATCAAAGTAAAGATGTATATGGATAATGAATTATCTGTGATCAGGTACTTAAGTGATTAACATATGATTACGTAAAGATTAATATATGAATGATTACATACTGAATAAATTAATAAACATGCAAAAGATACAAAAATATGAATAAAACCCTCTCACACTACCACAACACTTCCACAAACATGTGTTGTGAAGAGCAGACTTTGATTGATCCCTGTTCTTTAAATACAACAGGGTGCCCACTCACCCCTGATTGTCATCCCATTGATTGAAAAACACCTGACTCTAATTTCACCTTCAAATTAGCTGCTAATCCTAGAGGTTCACATACATTTGCCACTCACTAATATGTAATATTGGATAATTTTCCTCAATAAATAAATGAACAAGTATAATATTTTTGTCTCATTTGTTTAGGTTCTCTTTATCTACTTTTAGGACTTGTGTGAAAATCTGATGATGTTTTAGGCCATATTTATGCAGAAATATAGCAAATTTTAAAGGGTTCACAAAGTTTCAAGCACTACTGTAGATAGCTGGATGGATGGATAAATATTTTTGGTACATTGTGATTAAGAGGTATTTATTTTCTTTGTATTAACATAATATTAGGTTAAGTGCTCGGGTGGTGCAGGAGTTTACGTTAGCACCCACCAATGTGTCCTTGGTTCTCTGGATTCAAAGCCCAGCTGTGCCTTTCAGTCGGGCATCACACACTGGCAGGTTTCACTGTGCCTGAGGGAGAGGAGGCAAAATGTCAGATCATGCCCCGTGCTGCAAGTGGCCCCTGTCTGTCCTGTGATGGACTTGAGTTACATCCTGGGCACACTTATGTGTACACCATGTGTTCTTTGGTTTGCGGGCTCAATCCTCCCCCATGACCCTGACCAAGGGGGGATAAAATGTGTTCCTTTTATTTGAGTGGTTTGAAAGTACCATGTCAAAACTTGCTTTCCTAGTGTTCAGAGTTTCTCTCTTATCTCTTCTTCTAAAAACAGAAATGAATGGTAGATTGATAGATAGATGGATAGATTGGGGCACATAAAGTCATGGCAGAAATATTCTCATGGGAACGGAATCCTAAGTCAGCAAGTAATGTGTCAGAATTTGCACACTGGCACCTTAACATGAATGTCCCCTCACTGGGAGTGAACACAACCAGAAACACAATAATGGCGTTTAGAAAACCCGCAACACTTAATAAAAATCTGCCCGGCTGCTCGATGCAAGGCAATAGAACTGAAACTCAGAGCACGTGCCAAATTGCTTCAAAAATAACTATTGGCAGTTAATGAGTAATAACCTGCAGAGAGGAGCATGTTTGCATATGCTGAAGGTGTGATTTGTCCCCTGTGCCAAGTGTGCTTGTGCTCTTGTGTCAGCCACACAGCTGGTGAAATTAAATTGTTCGTTGTAGGTAAGATGATAAGGTGAGCCACATTTTAGTCAAGTTATCCTCTAGACAAAATGAAACATATTTAGAGATCTTGATTTTAGGATGTCTCGTATATCAGTTGAGCTAATAAAACTTCCTGTGGCTTGACTTAACCCATGTTAGCGGTAAGTCAGTCTTATTGGTTAAGTTATGCCTTATGGGAGTAAAACAACAAACTAACTTTTTCAAGAAATGCTACAGAGATTTTGTTATCCTGTTTCCAGTTTAATTGATTAATGCCCCGTTTTGAAATAGTCAAATTTAATGCTATAAAGATTGTTATAGATACTAAAATGTAAGTATAAACCAAGCAAATGAGTTTAAGGTCAGTACAAGGAAAGTTGTATTGCTGGTATGCGGTTCAAGAGTTTTCCACATAAGTAAGGGTAACAATTAAAATGGAAAATAAGCATAGTTTGGAAGAAAACAAATAATAAAATTGGGCATCATGGTGGTTAATTCACCCTGGAATACTGACTAGAAAGTTGAAGGTCTGAAGCCAGACTCTGCTTCAAGCCACTGTTGAACATTGGGCACTTCTCTTAAATATCAGTAGCTTGAATTATACATTGTAAGATTATATTACTTGCACTTGTTAAGTGTGTCTGCTAAATGCTGACTATAGACTGGAATACAGTATAACACACCAGAGACATAAATTTACTTCAGAGCATCTCACCTAGGTAAAGTGAACCTCTGACTCACTTCACCTAGCATTTGGTTTACTTTACCGCAGAGCCACCATTTTTGTTTAAAACAGTATTACCGCCTTTCCCATGTGTTTCCTTCCTTCACTGAGGAGATAGATATGATGGGTGGTCACCTGGCTGGTTTTCTCTTGTTGTTGTGGTAATATTTTTTTAATTGCTTTTCAATATTTACAGTGTAGGAAATGACCGTTGATGTTATAACACTTATTACACGAGTCGCTAACACCAGGAACGTGTGTATGAATTCCAGCTGTGGACAAACGTCAGGATTCCAGGGTCTCATCGTGGGGGCACGTTAGTTGGATAATTGCACGATGAAGTGGCTAAACTACGCCCAGTGCGTGTAGGTGCTTGTGGTGTATATGAGTGCTGTAGGTTTTTGGAAATCGGCACCCTAAACGCATAAAGCAATAACAACAGATTATAGAGTGGATGGCCCGTCTAGCGTTAACGGGGTCAGTTGCAGAGTAAGTGCTGCTAACCTTCTGCCGACCTGCTGCATCAGAGTTTATCATCAGCTGCATTGATGCTTCTGTGCCAAAAATGAAGTATCCTTCAGAGAGTGAAGCCCGCGGATATCACGGACGATTTATCTTACAAAGAGAGACAGCAGTTATGTCTCTTCCGAGTCATAAACGTTTTGAATGCTGGCAGAAAACAGATGGCTACAGATTATGATAGATTTTTACATTTCATTTTTAGGCAGGCGCCTTTATAAAAAAAAGTGAAAAGTCTCAATCTACAACTTAAGAGCCATGTTCATAAAGCCAACATTGGTAGTGCTGTGATTTGCACTCTCAATTTACTGATCGGTAGTTCCTTACATTGACCACCGATGCTCGTATACCCTAAATCACACACATGTCCAACAAATAAGCCCCCCCCCCCCCTCCCCACTAATCAGTGAAAACTACCAGTAGGCTATGTTATTTTTGGGACAGTGGAATGTTGGTCAACCAGATTCGCCAGCACCAAACCAGCACCAGACCAGCACTTACCAGCGTACACCAAATTTAACTAACATGGAACTTGCACGATCTTGCTTTCTGACCAGCATCCAAAACACAACCTTTGTTGTTTTTAGCAGGGCGGTGTGCAAGCACTGAGTGTGTGTAATTACAGGCTTCGCTCCATGTGCACCGTCATAAAAGAATTTCGCTGCACTGTGTATGAACGTTTGTGTGACAAATAAAACTTTTGACTCTAAAACTAAACGAGCGTGCTTTAACAAAACTGTGTTCAGCACCTGTGCAGGTTTTCGACACAAACATATACAATGATTTGTGTATTATCAGAAAAAAAGTTGCAAGGTTGTACCAAAAGTAGGAAGGAATTAGTTTAAGTATTTTACTTGACGTATAGGATTATTGCATTTATATTTAGCCTAATTGACTAAATGACTAGACTGAATGTAATGTCGGTTTGGTACGAGTAAAATTTTAAGTAGTGCATCTGTAGCTACTCTGACTTAGTCTTGTTTACCTCTACTCGCCTTTGTTAATATAAAATAAAACGTTATTGTGTGGGACTGATTTTGTTTCCAAGCTTGGATAATCGATTTTACAATTCAGAATTGAGTTCAGACTCGATAGCAAATACCAGTTGAGCTCGAATACAACTCAAGAACTGTAATCGTTTTTTTCACTGTCTGAACACTGCTCCAGTTTTAATGGCATGCCTTACGTTTAATTTCAAACAAACCCTATAACGCCACTTTATAAAAACTTCTAAATGCAAGTCATAACCTCTTTGATGCAGACCGGTTTGAGAGCTTAATAAACTTCTAAGCCATAATATGATAGGTATTACAATAATGATCAACAAACAACACCTTGTGTATCTTAAAATCAGCTATCATTTTTTATGGTTGTAGTTATTCAGAAGTGTCAGGCTGATAATCCTATCTGGTTCGAGCCTGTTGCAGTAACACGTCAGAAATAAAACACTTTTAAATCTCTTTTTATTACCTGCCAACATTTGTACATTTCATCTGCGTTCCCACGTGTCCGTTCCCACCTTGGGTCAACAACAAGGACTAAGACCTTGACAAACTACTTCTCGGAGTCTATAGGAAAGGAGTTGCAAAAAGTAATAACAAGCTTTCTCCTTTTGCTTTAAAGGAAATGTGTACTTGAAATGTCTTTCAGTGTTTCGTATTTTGTGCTTTTACGTTGGGCAATTGTCCGTCTGTTGTTGTATAGTGAGAGCAAACACACCTCTCCCTCTACAGACACACACTGCTCTTAAGATGGTCTTGACACGTCTCGTTAACACCACCAAAGTGTGGCGACATTCCGGAAACCGACAAACGGTGCAGCCTCCGTGGGAATAAGACCTCATAGGCGCCCCTGCACCTCAGAGGCGCCCCCTATTGCTTATAGAAAAGAATAGCGCAATTTGTTTAGAAAAATGAGCGGTAATTCAGGTGGAGAGAAGTGTACGAGGGTGTTTTAAACGTTAATAATTGATATTACCTGACTTCCAAATTAAATTTGGAAGATTTTAGACTTTAATTTGAAAAAAAAAGTTTGCTGGGGACTTAGGCTACATGATTAAAGTAATGCTCTGACCCTAAAAAGTTTGGTCAATACAAAAAACGTTTGGAAATACACGCAGAGGTTTTACCAAACAGTTAACAGCTACAGCATGTGAGTAAGTGTTGGTTTGGGAACTGAACATTTTCGCTCTCTCACATAAACTGCACACGCCTATGGTGTGATTTAAATACCTGTCAAATTTTGTACATCATTAGGTGAGAAGAGCTTCTCGAGGTGAGACGGACAAACCTGTGAAACGTTCCCACGCGCTTCTCACAGAGGTTTGCATTCTAAGGTTCTAAGGAGGTATTAATAATTTTGGAATATGTAGACTAATAGTCGACTGCTACAAAGAATTACAGAAGATTTTAGCTTATCGGCGTTACTGACCAGGGTCAACATACTAAAACAATTGGTGTAAAACGTCAAGGCAATTGAAACGCGCAGAATGACCAAATGAGGGTGTTGGCTTATACCAAATGGTGAGCAGGTCAGCGTGTGTTAAGGTGTGGAACACACGCGCCTGTTCAGGCAATAAAAGTTTCTCTGACCAAAACCTGATATCATAATGTTTCCTATCTTCATTCAGCTAGTTTATTTATTGCAACGTAAAATGAAAACAGTCCCGAAGTGGAGTGTTGGGTTTTAATGAACAGAGAGTAACGCCAGGGGACTGACTAACAACATCTTGGTGAATGAGCACGTGGACGCCGTGCTGCGTGAATACACAGGTGTGAAGTTGCCACGAGCGCCACTTGTTTCCAGAGGTGTAAAGCACGCGACGTTGGCCCCCACCCACCTCTGGCACCTCTTAGCAGTTAGAATCATCCAGCTATATATATATATATATATAGCCTATTTTCTTATAACATACCATGTGTTTTAATATTTCTGATGAATTATTGGAGGACAGTATTTTCCTAATCTCTAAATGTTCTACCTTTACTCAAACAAAACATTTTTAAGTGCAGATTAGAATGTGTGCATGACTATGCAAATCTCACAGTTTCTGTCCGTGGACCTGTTGGTCTCCTCTTTAACATTTATCATTGTCCATACAGTTGAAATCTATATAGACAGCTTATCCTCTTTCCGCAGCCTGATTCATGAAGCATTTCGGATGTCTGATCATTTTCTGAATAACTACGACAAGACTTGTGATAATGGCACCAAAGCCTTGACGGTGTGATATTCTCAACTTCCTCCACTCTCTCAAAAACAAAAAACTTGGGTGTGACGCTTAACCTCGCGCTGCATTTTTTTCGAGAAAACGATTTGGAACGTCTGAGTAAACTTCCCAAACTGCTTTAGTGTTCTTAGTGTAAGCCTGGGAATGGGTCCAAGTCCCTGTTCTCTGCCCTACACAATGTGAGAACCGAAACACCTCATTACTTTTATTACCTGTCGGAATTTATACATGGACTCCAGACGACTGACAGGGATAAAGTACAGACGGCATTCACATTTAGAGTTCGCAAATATGGGTCACTTTTCTCAGCTGGGTGACACAAAAGCGCCATGGCCATCACCGTCTCGAACGTAAAATAAATGATAAAGGCAGCTTTATTTCAATTTGGAGATGTTGTTTACATTTAGTAGACTTAAAACGGCTACAATTTAATAATCCAAGCAATTATGTGTTGAGGACGTTGCTTAACGAACCCGCAATAGCAGACTGAAGTTTGAACTCTAGACCGTCTTGTCCATAGCCTGGTACCTTGACCGCTAAACCACCACTGCTGTTGTTTAAAGTGTAGCTGTTTTGTACATATATGTGTATTTAAATCTGTAACTGAGTCTTGGTTATTGGTCTGTTTTTGGGATTCCGGTGTGTGTGTGTGTGTGTGTGTGTGTGTGTGTGTGTGTGTGTGTGTGTGTGTGTGTGTGTGTGTGTGTGTGTGTGCGTGTGCGTGTGCGTGTGTGTGTGTAGCACAGTTGACTGCATTCTAAGCTATTGCTACTTGATTAGCACATGAACAGGACGGATCAAAGCAAAATGGCACGCGCTTGGCCTTAGGTCTAAGATAGCTCGTGCACTGTTGGCCCCACTTATTTCAGCGAGTGACTTACAATGCATCTAAGCACTAAATCAGCAGGGCTACATATAGCCTACTCTCTTGATGAATTTCCCTTTTTTGAGCACAGAATGAGCTTTGGCAAGATGAGTTTGCCAAGATGCGTTTCCTCGTGTTATAAACTTAGGGTATAGTAGTAAGTATGACGGCTTGTAGTTTTATTTCGACGTGTATAAAGTTCAATATCACAGCATCTTATCACTGGTAATTCGCTCAACGTTTGACCCACAAGTACTTAACTTGAGAGTTTCCCGTGGGAAAGACTAAAAGCAGAGCGCGCACAGTTCGCACTACGAAGTCAAAAGGTTTTTCTCACGCGTCGAGCAATCGCTTTATTACTGCATGAACAAACGGTGGTGGTTGTGTGACTGGGAATAGTGGCAGGTATGGAGACCCCTTCCCAGATGTGCGCGTGTATAGAAGTGGTGTTCCTTTATTAGCTGTTCACCCCAAAATGAACATGGACATTCGTCACGAATCAATTGCAAAGCTCGTGTGCCATGACGCTGACAGACCCTCCACCCATAAAGAAGTCCATATCTTAAGAGCCACGTGTGAGGAGTGGAGTGAGGAGAGCTTTTCACTGATAACAAATCTAGATGCATTTCAGACCATTTGTGCCTCTGCATTAGGCATCCTGTACTGTTTGGTTGTTCTTCTGCTTAACCCTGATATGGCTTGGGCTGCGTGTTAGTTAGTACGCAGCACTAAATAACCTTCACCTACGAATTTCATTGCATCAGTGCACATCTATTGTTTTTTTTTCTATATAATCAAACTATGCACGCTTACCCTAAGACCCCCATGCTACTTAAATAAAACACAGCAGAGCCTGTTTAACAAAATAATTTGACTATTGGCATGCGTTCACTCGTTTACATAACAACACATGCGCTCGTGGACGCCTAACACAATTGCATATGTGGGTGCCACGAGCCACCAGGTGATCTGAGGAGTGTGAGCACACGCCACAAAGGAGTCGGTTTGCCTCTCACACTTTGGAGTGTCGCTCATTTCCACACAAAACAAAAGCCAGGGATCAAACTAAGAAAAAAAAACAAAGAGGAGGAAACCAAAATAGTTAACTCGTTTGTCTTCCAAAAAAAAAAAAAAAAAAAAAAAAAAAAACTTTACCCATATTGAAATAGTAGGTTATATATTATTATTCATACACTATATATACAAAAGTTTGTGGACACCCAAAAAATACATCCAAAACATGGGTATTAGTATGGAGATGGGCCACATTTGCTGCTACAGCAGCCTTTATTCTTCTAAAAGGGCTTTGGATTTTGGAACATGACTGAGGTTGGCTTCTGGCTCACTTTTGGCAATCAAGTGCATTTTCAAACTAAATGTTAAACTAAGTGTTAAATGTGTCACAAACCATGGTGCCAAGTTCTCAAAATTAGCAAGTCAATTGTCTACGAACTTTGTATAAGGACAGAAAGTTGATGAACTGATTTGTTGGAAGCAGAACCTATAAATGTGTCACAAACCATAGTGTGAAAGCTTGTATCACAAAATAATTGAAACAAAATGTATTTATAGCCATTTGGTTAAACCAGTGGAAATGTGACAAGCTGCTCACTCAACAGAACTATTCCCATATAATCTGTGTGGTCTTTGCTCTGAGGTGGTGTCTTGGGAAAGACGTTCTGTGGCAGAACAGGTTTTAATATCCGTTAGAATTTGCGCATCATTTACCCTGGGTGCATGATCTCCCAAGTTCACATGGAAATCTTTCGACCTTCCTTGATTTAAAAAAATCATTAGTTATTTAGTTCTTCATTTCTCATCCATATAGTAAAGCCCACTTTAGTGTTAAATTTCCATTTAGTGTTTAACAGGCTTTTGTATATACTTTTTTATACACAGTTGTAACTTGTTCCCATACGACTGATTGGCAAGCAGGGGGTAAAGCGGTGCCCCTCTTAATTCTGTATGTGCCCCAGTACAGTTCCCTCTACAGGTTGTATGGAGTATGGCATATAGTAGGCTACCACTAGCTGCTCTTTGAGGTGATGTGGTGGGAATGAGACACTTCGATTTATCCCAGCATAAACAGTTTTATTACCCGTCAAAATTTGCTCGTCATTAACCAGAACTCACGCTTTCCCACAGTCCAGAATCCAGTTTAATCCTAGTCATCTACTGATAGGAACTTCAAACAGACGTATTAGTTATTAGATTAGTGGGTTTTAAAACACATGTACAGGCCTATAGCCAGTTTATTATTTTAAAGAGTAAGCTGTGTTTACACCCATCTTGGGTTTATCAAGGCTGAATTGTAGCCTGTTGAAATCGATGGACTGATGAACAGATGAAAAAGGCACGAGTCGCCAAAATCTTTAACTTTACCCGAGCAAAATGGTTGTCATTGCACAACGCCACGCGTTTGAAGAATGCACGCACGTGGAAGGTTATTGGGGAGGCGTGGACTGGGGGTATTGTTCTCTCACGTTTGGTTTCACCAATAACCAACGATCAGATACGCAAAGAAATGCGTTTGCAATACAACGTAATTACAGCATGCAGTTCTGATGTCGGCAGTTTTGTAGAAAGTCTAATAAGATGAAATCGTTGAATTGTGAAGCAGGGCTGATACCGACATGTGCCTTTCACAACGCTCCAGGAATATATGAAGGCGCGGGAGGGCTGTTAACACACGTGCCCACGGAAGTCGAGGTGGGGGTGAGCGCGTGCCATCGAGTCGAGACGTCCTTTGATATTCGAAGGTTTTCAAGAAACGTAACTGAACGTGATATTAAACAGGAGAGAACCCACATTACATAAGTGACGGTAATTCGCCGGGCTGTTAAATTATTATTGATCTAATATTTCCAAATTAATTTAATGTTAACAAAAACTCACTGCAACTGACTGAACATCACGACAGTCCTGTGCCACTGCAGTTTTCTGTGCCACTCTTATGCTATAAAATACAGGACTGATTTTACTGAAAGCATGGCAGCAATGCATTAAATAACTTGAACCAATATTTAACAGATTTTTCTGGTATCATCTAATAAATAAATTCATTACAATTGCTGACATCTCTTCCTTAATAAACTATGCAGGTTTATTTAACAATATTTGGCATTAGAATATATAATTAAAAAATGCATTGTGCTGTAAAAATACATGTAAAATGGACCAGTGGTGGCTTGTTGTTAAGGTACTGGCCTGTGGACCATAAGGTCCAGGGTTCAAATCCCACATACCTCCAATTGCTTGGATTGAAAGATTGTATCAGCTGCAAGTCGCTCTGGATAACAACTTCTGCTAAATGTTGTAAATGTAAATTAATAAGGGGCCGTAAAAGATAAAAGTGTCTGCTGAATGTAAAAATGTAAACGTAAAACAGACTGATCGTACCCCGCAAACCTGTACCTGTAAGTGCTGACAAATCACATGGTTTATCGCAACAGAAATTAACATTTGGACACCGATTGGTCAAAAGCTAGGAGTGGGTGGAGTCTTGTCTTTCCCATGGTCCAACGCCTTTAAATACCCGAACTCAGCCTCAGACAGACACAGCGGTTTACAGCAGACAAGGACGCAACCGAGTGGAGATTATTTAATCATTCCCACATCGATGACGACTGACTTCTGGAATACAACGGCTATGAAGAGTCTCAGAGAGACTGGGAGCTTGAAAATTGACAGAAAGGTAAGATAATTGGATAAATTGTTAGTTATAAAAATCTTAAGATTCTTTTAGAAGCGACTTTTAAAAACGAATTCGTCAGTGGCATGGTTTTTTGACAGTTTAAAAACTTATTTACGTAACTTATTTGATTTATTAAAGGTGTGCTTTTCATGAATATACACAAACTGTTAGTTTTTTTCTTTGCGATAAAATGGCATATCGTTAGTCATCAAGTAACAATAACAGTGGTAGCTTGGGAGAGGATTTGAACCCTTGTTGTTGGCTATTAAAGTAGTGGTTCAAAGTAGTTCAAATCCCACCTCTGCCAAGCTGCCACTGTTGGGACCTTGGCCAAAGCCCTTAACTTACAATTACTTGGCTTGTAAGAGTGCATCAGTTGTAAGTCGCTCTACATAAATAACTAAATGTAAATGTCAAGTATTGTCAGGATGGCTGCAGTTGATCTACTTGTATGAATCCCCCCTGACTTTGCTTTCTTACTTTTGTTTCCTACAGCTGTTGAAACCTCAGGTTGAGAGACGAAGGCGAGAGAGAATGAACCGCAGTCTGGAGAATTTGAGGATTTTACTCCTACAAGGCCCCCAACAACAGGTGAGACACCCAAACCTTACTTTTTATCCAAAACCCCATTGAGCCCAATTGTACAAGTTTTGACTTTCCTTACCAGAACATGTTTGGATGAGTCCCTAAGCTCGTGTATCTCTTACCAGGCTGCATCTCAGAGACGAGTAGAGAAAGCTGAGATTCTTGAGCACACTGTGCTCTTTCTGCAGACCTCCATTGCGGAGGGTAAGAAATCCAAAAGTGAAAAGGAAGCAACAGAGGGGTGCCAGTTCCTGGACGGTTTCTCTGCTTGTATGCAGAAAGCTGCTCAGTTCCTACAAGAGGAAAGTGAGGCACGAGGGTTCCATGACTCATTGTCCTCTTCACTCTATCGGTGCCTGAGCCATCCACACATGTCCCACATGCCCTGCACGTCACACTTAACAAGTGTCAAACGTGTCAAACGTGACATGAGGCAGAACTACAGCAACCGAGGACACCAGAGCATTAGGAAACATGTGCTGTCACATCCGTACAGGGTTCCAATCCGACACGCAGAACCAAACACGGCCCAGCGACATGGGAACATAGACAACACTTCACGGCCCAGGTCCAGTTCCCAAGAACCAGTCCAACAGCAAGTGTGGAGGCCTTGGCCTTGAGAAACAACCAGCAAGAGATATGGACTCATAAGATTCTACGGGCTTGTGTAATAAGTATTAGATTATTTTCTTCTGAGTGAAGATAGAATGGCTGCCGAATTAGCTATTTATTTAGTGTTCAGAACACAGTTTTGCTTAAGCAACCCAATTCTTTGTGACAATCACTCACTGGTGTTGTAAATTGTGTACATAGTGTACAAATGATATGGGAATATTTTCTTAATATTTGGTATCACCATTGGTATGTACTATGTGAACCCAAGTAGACGCTTTGGTGATATGGATCTATTTTGCACATTAATTTATTCAAGTCATTCCTTTTTTTGTTTGTTTTTCTAAAATGCCTTTAAGATGTATAGCTGTATGCAGAGTGCGAAATAAATACATTCGTTTGGTATTGTTGGGTGGTTTTTTTGTTTTATTAAGCTTATCACTAAAATGTGGCTGACAGAAAAAGCAGTGGTCTGGAGGTCATGTCATGTCAATGTCAAAATGGAAATTCAATGACAAAATGGAAATTTTGGCCTAAAAGTATAATTTAATTAAACACAGTAGCCCATACGTTTTTTTTGAAACTATGAAATACATGAGCGTCACTTCAGGTATATCCTTGCTTATTTTTGACACAAGGTTACTTTAGAAAAAAATGTCACGCGCCGCTCATTCACACCTTCACGATCAAAAAGAGATTCTCCCAGACGGGCTACATGTTCAATGATGTAATGCTTCCGACTGTACCAGGAGGTGACAAGCCCTAAAAAGACCCCCGACCAGTTTGTCGCTGGCTGGCTCGTGCCGCATAATAATAAAAATCTGAGGTGTGAGATCTGGCAAGTCAGAACGCCACGCGCCAGCGCTCTCGCCATGCGTCAAAAGATCAAAGAGATCGCCGATAACGCAAGTTGAAGTGACGTTTCAAATTACATTTTAACAGATGGATAGGTTTACATTTACAGCATGTAGCAGACAGCCTCGTCCAGAGCGACTTACAACTGATACAGTCTTACAAAGTACAATTCAAGCAACTGTAGGATAAGGGCTTTGGTATAGCAATGGTATGACAGTGCCGGAGCTTTAACCCTGGACCTTCTGGGCAATAGTCCACTTGGCCACCATACCCTGCTGAAAAAAAGCAAAGACGTGCTGTTTTTTGGATGCTGGTCAATCAGCAAGACCATCTGAGTTGCATGTTGGTCCAAGTGTTTGGTGGTTAATCCTGGTCTGGACCTGGTGCCAATGAACTTGCTGGTTGACCAGAACACCAGTATCCAACACGCAACATATTCTTGTCTTTGCAGTTTTGTTTTCTTGTGGGGTGTTTGTTTTTTCTTGCAGTGCAGCGCAGTCCAAAAAAGACTATATTTTACTTCTTTACATTTACTTAATTGTGAATGCTGGTGTTATAGGACACTTATTGATATCGTTCTTTTCGACGTGCCATTTTACTAATTATCTCATAGCACCTGAGATAACATATGCAAGTTTCGTCTCATTAGTCAACGAAATCACGTGACCAGCTTACCAGCGGCTCTCTAGGCTACGTAGGATTAGCATTTCAAAAAGTTGGTGTGAGGTGCATGGGGTAGACAAACGGCGTTGATAGAGACTAGGGACATGAAAACCATGACAGAATGGTGTAAAATCCCTTTGGAAAGTCTCCAGGCGCAAAGTTTTTTTTTGTGACGCTGAGGTGCTAGGCGCGCAGCTGTTCTGGCACGAGCAATTATTTCCGTTTCAAGGCCACAGAAGCGCGACATGTTGCACTCAGTACATCGAGGTCCCAACATGAGGCCAGCTAACACCTACGTTTCCCACGGAGTGGCGTTTTGTCTGGTGGGGTGGCTCGAGGGCTTGTGTTTAGTATGGAGCAGGTTTCGTGCTCGTGCTGAAGTGATTATGTGGGAAATTTAACGCTGCCTTCGGTAGATATTTGATAGCACAGAGTATTTTATTTAGCCAAGAATCCCAGTGATGACAGAGTGCTAAATCCACAAACTAGCTAAACATTACTAACTTATGGTACACCCACCCTGCAGATTCAAATGCTGACTGTAGCTCCTGAAGCATCCCCTTATGAACAGAGACCACTGGAGAACCAAAGGTGAGCAGATATAATGGGAAACACCAACTTAAATGAAATAAAGTTTTATTCGCCAAGTACAGAGTGTACAATGAATTACGGTGTGGTGTCACACCCAATACAAGACAACTACTGTAAAGCTATGCACAAAAATGCACATACACAGTATATCTACACACATCCTTGTTCGGTCGGGGTAAATGCAGAATTTACAGTATTTTGTGCAATACATGGTGTGTTGTGCAAAAGGTTTTAAAGTGCATGCGAACCGTGTGCTACTAGTTGTAAATGCGATGTTCTAATACATTTAGTCATTTAGCAGACACCCTTATACAGACTTACTAGTCGTACAATCCAAGCAAGTGTAGGTGAAGAGCCGTGATTAAGGACCCAGCAGTGGCAAAAGTGGAATTTGGACCCTGGAAATTCTGGTCTGCAGTCCAGAACATTGACCACTATTTAAGGGGATCGTGGCCTGGGGAAAAAGGTATGGTGTCAAGAGGTGAAGCATTTTGGGGCTTTTATTTGAGCTTTCTGCTTTGAAGTAAACTACATTCAGGCAAGTACACCCAATACTCTGTTGCATAAAAACAAAAAACTCACATTTCATTCTTTCATGCATTTGATCAGACGATGCATTAAAGTAATAGATTAGGTATTATAAAGAGTGTTACTTTTTTGGTACAGTGAAATTAAAATGAAATACTCTTCATTCTTGTCAATAAGTTTTTAAATATATTTATAACATGTTTTATGAAGCTCTAAATAAACAGAAATGAAGCTCCACAGTGGTGCAGTGGTAATTAAAATTTCCTCACCTCCAGAAACAGGGGCTTGAGTCCCAACCTCGCTGCCACCTATATGGAGTTTGCATGTACGCCCATGTTCAGGTACTCTGGTTTTCTTCTGCATTCCTACAAAAATTTGGCACCCTTGGTTAAAGGGTTGGTTCCAGCCACCTTTCACCATTTGCTGCCATTTTTTATCAACATGAAAACTTTTTGATACAATTTGGATGATTTATTTTTATTTTTAAAAAGTGTTGTGTAAGGTTTCATATTACATATAGTTATTTGCAGTTAATAACTAATGCTGGTGTTATTCCACAACAGTCCGGTAGATGTTGCTGTGGTGCAGGCGCAAATTCCTTATACAGTTTGGGATTAGATGAGTATGTCAAAGGGCAGCATGTTAAGTGTGTGCTGATCTCTGAAGCAACTGACAATTTAATAAGTAACAAATGTTAAAGGTTATTTGACTTGGGTGACAGTTTTGAGACTGGGACACAGGTTTGAGTTCTGGCTCGAATGCTACTTGTGTGGAGCTTGCATGTTCTTCCCATGTCTTCATAGATTTCAGTTGGTGCCTCTAAAGTGTGCATGTGAGCATTCATGCACTTTCTGATGGACTGGCATCTGTCTAGGATTGGTTCTTACCTTGTGCTGCTTAGGACCCTGAATTGGATCATATTGGCATAGATTTTGAGTGACTTTACTGGGGTCCTCATTCTCAGTTTCTATCAGCTTGTCCTGGTGAGAGTCACTGTGGTAACGTGCTAAGAAGGTCAATCTAGACTTCTCTATTCGTGGCAGCATATTCCAACTCTTCCTGGGGGATTCCCAGACATGAATCCCTCCTGTAGGTCCTGGGTCTGCCCTTGGGTCTCTTTCCAGAGGGACGTGCCTGGAAGAGCTCTAACAGGAGCCGTCCAGAGAGCATCCTTGTCAGATGCTCAAATCGTTTTAGCTGACTCCTCTCGATTCAAATGGGCAGCAGGTCTATTCCAAGGCTTCCCCAGATTCACAAATCACCGTAATGGCCCCTTTCCAGGCCTGGCTATGCCATAATATTTTGTCCTTGAGTACCACAAGTAGGAGTGCAATCTGTATGACTGCAGTGGGAGTTGTGCACTTGCTCGGGGTAAATTCAAGGTCGTTCAAGGTGGGAGTCAGACTCTGTCATGGGTGCGTCTTGTCTCCACGTCTGTTTGTGGGATTGTACAGGAATGCGCTGTTTAACGAAAATCCCATCAATGTCTGTTCGCTTTAAGGTTTTTTCCCCCCAAGATACAAAGATGGGAATTACTGTATTGCACAGCAGAGTACTGTACTAAATAACTTCATGTTGTGTTTTAATCAATATTATTGCCTAAACTACTGTGTGCCTATATGGTAAGATCCGGTCAATGTCCATTTCGGACAACGTCCCATTTCACAGAACGTAATGCTGACAATAAACAGTGCACACTTGCAGTTCTGAACATTTTAATTCAACTATCACAGCTACTGTGACCGATGACAATGAAATGTAATGTCACCTTTACCTGAAGCATTATCAAGGTACAAATCTTTCTGTTACATGTAGGATATAAATAGTAAAGCAAAAGCTGACAACCATAATCAGAATCACTTTATTTCACCAAGTATGTTACACATACAAGGAATTTGTCTTGGTGTGTGCACATCAGGACATATGAAGTGCTAAACAGATCAGACACCATCAAATTATTATGTATTAAACTAAAGAAAAAGTAAAACAAAATACAATAATAGAATATAGAGGAAGAGTCAATCAAGGTGTGGATAATAGGTGGGTAATTCTTAATTCTGATCACAAGGCGGCGATGCAACTTTTCGTTTCCGTAGACATTATGTTCGTCAATAGAGGGCAGCATTGAGCCCAATCTTTATATGTAATGCGAGTTAATCAGTGAGGTAAAGGTAGTTTCATCGTTTTGTTTTTCCCCTATATCACAAATCTAAGGTTAACATCCCGCACATTTCTTATGATAATGACAACGAATCCTCAGCCAGCCTTTTATATAGCTAGACCTATGTATGTATTATCATTATGTATGTGTGTGAGCCACATGGTCGCAATGAATCTTAATAAACCGTAAGGCAGATGCTGTTTCTGGCAGCTGATTGGCTGATGTGAATGTGATGATGTCACTGGTCTCTGATCCATCATCGTTTTCCCTCTTTAAAATGTCAGCAAATGCTTTGACCTATGGAGGGACACTTTGTTGATTACTGGTGACACAAAGAATAAAGAAGGGACTGTAGAGGAGAGGAGGGTGTTCTATGGGTGTATGTGTGAGTGTGTGTAACAGGGCGACAGAGCCACGCGTGCTGTGTGTATCCACCGAGCTTTGGTTTGATTTAGGGATGGGGTGAGGGCAGTTAGAAGAGACAGAAGGCTCTTGAAACACAGACTCTCTCCCTCCTCTTTTCTCCCTCTATTGTTGTGCTAATTTTGAACCTCGGCCACCATCTGCCCTCCCTGAGGGGCGAAAGAGGGACAGACGCTCTGCTTTTCTTTCCCCCTGAGATCAGAAAGAGAGAGGGATCACCAACTGACCGTATGGCAATTAGTGACGGCCCTTGGGTGACTGAGGGAGAAATTTACTACATGCTTAATTATTACAATTATAAAGAGGTTAATCATTCAGTAATGATCTGTATTGTCATTTTGATCAATTCTGATTATTTATATGTATAAATATATGGTTTGGTTATATAAAATGATTTATTTTGTAGAACTAGAATTAGATGATAAAACTATAGGCCCCTTTCTTATCAGAGGAACTTTTTATAGTTCTCAGAACTATAAAACGATTGTAGTTCTTAGAACGCTGTGCACACAGCGCCTTTATAACTTGGAGCTGCTCCAGTCAGTGTGGACTAGGTTCGTGCCAGTGTGAGGTTTACTCAGTAGCGTTTGATTTGGTGGCACAGCAGGTAGTGACGATGATGCTAAGATCCAGAGACCCTTTTTCAATCGTGAGGCCTGTTTGTTTGCTGTGCTGTTTGCCTTGTTCTCCTTGTTTTACATAAGAATTCTCTCAAATTTTTATGCCCAGTCTAATTTACCCCTCAGGCAGTGCAAGTTTACATGATTGACAGTGTGATGCCCCACAATGGACTGGCACCAGTCCTAGTGTCCAGTTTTCCTGGGATAGGCTCTGGAATAACCAGAACCAGATCCCTGAACCAGGATGAATCTGTTAGGGGAGATCAATAAATAAAGATAAATTAATTAGTCACCTTTGTACTCTTTATACTGTGATATTGGTTTTTACATTATGATAACACACGTCTGAAATAAGTAACATAATGGCTAAGGCCACATTGGAAGCAGGACCCTACAGAAATAAGAAAGAAACTGAGTGTGTTTACATGCAATTAATAAGAAATCCGATCAAGAGAGCTGGATTTAATCTCAGTAGTCTGATTTCTCAGCACATGTACATCCATACTCTGCTTTCAAGTTTTCCTAGTCACAGCATCTGTGAAGGCACTACCAAACACTCTTTGGGAGAATCTGAAATGCAGTATATGCTCATGGAAATGAAGTATTTAATTATTTAATTATTATTATTAAAGTTTCAGGTTTACATTTTTCTGTGAGACTGTTGGCTGGTTGCAAAGTAGAAATCCAATTATTGCTCGAGCCATGTAAACCCGTTGGTTTCCCATTATCTGATTACCCAAGTGCACGTAAACTCGTTGATCAGATGACTGACGAAATCTGTAACAGGGGCAGAAAAATCCAGACCACAACAAAACCCAAAAAATGAACAAACCAGGGAATAATGCAGCTTCTCCCACTAATCCAAGTCCAGAACTGTCCTGGATACCTGTCAGTTTCTCATCACTTGGTAGAAACCATTACAGTAGAAGGACTTCTCTGGAATTTGCAGGATGATGAATGAGGAAAATGAGTGAAAATAAAACTAATCCAGTACTTGTTATCAAACCACAATTATTTTGTATGTGGTAACATGAATCCATGGAATGGTGCTCATTTCCATGATATGGCTCCTATTGAGCGAGTTGGGCTGCAGTAATTGTGAAGATCATTATGAAAATAATTGTATGTGTTTGTATACTAGGTGTGGTCAGCAGTACTATACACAATGTTCTTTGTACACTGAGACACCTAAACCAACAATTCCCCTCATGAATCCCTCCATCTCTCCATCTTCTTCACCACAGGACGTTATTAGTTCCTCCAGTGGAATGAGGGATGTTTATTTTTGCACAGACGGTTCAGACTTCCTGTGTGTTGAGAGGAGCGAGAGATAGGAGGTGAAGGTTGGGTAGGAATATAATCTATGTGCAGGTGCAGCAATAAGCACACACACACACACACACACCCCTGTAGGAAGCCTAAGGCCATAAACGTGTGTGTGTGTGTGTGTGTGATTAGTTATTGAACCAGCACACATGACCCACATCACAATAGGCCCAGCTGCCAGGGGGTGGGTCATGGTTATGTCAGATTTCTCATATGATTGGTGTTTTATTCAAGGTCCTGTCTGTTGATTCGCTCTCTATCTTGATTTATGTTCAAATGAATAACAAGTGGTGGTTAATATCAACCTGGAGGATGATCCAGGAGAGAGAGAGAGAGAGAGAGAGAGAGAGAGAAAGAGAGAGAGAGAGAGAGAGAGAGAAAGAGAGAGCGAGCAACAGTTAATGATAATGGGGGTGGGGCATTCCCTCAGTTGTAACAGAGTGCGTTTTCTTGCACTTTATAATCACAATGACCATAGATTACACTGTAAGCAGCGTACTCCGATCCAGAGATCAGTTAAGAATCCTGTAAAGAGAGCTGTATTTAACCCAGTAATCGGATTTCTTATATCGTGTATACCGGTTATCCGATTTCAGTCAATTTTATGAAACTTAAACAAGATGGTTGCCAGGTCCGGTTATTTCAAAGACTTGGCTTTATTAAGGCTCTTTTTCCATTGACTGTGGCAATTTTTTCTCACAGGATTTGGCAACCTTGGAATTAAACATGAAATGGCATTAAAGGCAGCGAAACTGCTACCAAACGTAGTACAGTGGGGCAAAAATTATTTAGTCAGCCACTGACTGTGCAAGTTCTCCTACTTAGAAAGATGAGAGCGGTCTGTAATTTTCATCATAGGTACACTTCAACTATTAGAGACAAAATGAGAAGAAAAATCCAGGAAATCACATTGTAAAGAATTCAATTGTAAATCATGGTGAAAAATAAATATTTGGTCACCCACAAACAAGCCAGATTTTTGGCTCTCACAGACCTGTAACAACTTCTTTAAGAAGCTCTTCTGTCCTCCACTCATTACCTGTATTAATGGCACCTGTTTGACCTTGTTATCTGTATAAAAGACACCTGTCCACAGCCTCAAACAGTCAGACTCCAAACTCAACCATGGCCAAGACCAAAGAGCTGTCAAAGGACACCAGGAAGAAAATTGTAGACCTGCACCAGGCTGGGAAGAGTGAATCTACAAAAGGCAAGCAGGTTGGTGTAAATAAATCAACTGTGGGAGCAATTGTAAGACATACAAGACCATTGATAATCTCCCTCGATCTGAGGCTCCACGCAAGATCTCATCCCGTGGGGTCAAAATGATCATGGAAACGGTGAGCAAAAATCGCAGAACTACACGGAGGGACCTGATGAATGACCTGCAGAGAGCTGGGACCAAAGTCTTGAGTCGATGAAAGGTATGGGAAAGCTGGAAGAGACAAAGAACGGAGTAGTGCCCGGAGGGGGGGAAAAGGGGGGGGGAGGGACGGAAGAAGAAAGTGCAGGAGAGAATGGGGGGAGGATCAAGGAACGGTAAGTAGGTAAAGATAGCAGGAGGTAGGGAAAAATAGGAGGGAATAGTGGAAGAATTATAGGTGGAAGAGACGAGGGAAAGGGGGAGAAGATAAGAAAAAAGGAAGGGAAAGAGGTGAAGTGAGGGAAAAATGAGGCAAGACAGAAGGGAAGGCGGAAAAATTGAAGAAGAACCATTGATAATCTCCCTCTCCCTCCGATCTGAGGCTCCACGCAATATCTCACTCATCCCGTGGGTCAAAATATCATGGAAAACGGTGAGCAAAAATCGCAGAACTACACGGAGGGCCTGATATGACCTGTCAGAGAGCTGGGACCAAAGTAACCAAAGCCACTACCCATCAGTAAAACACAACTACACCGAGAGGGACTCAGATCCTGCAGTGCCAAGGCATGTCCCCCTGCTTAAGCCATTACATGAACGGGGCCATGTATCATGAGATTTTTAAGCCAAAACCTCCTTCCATCAGTGAGAGCATTGAAGATGGAATGTTGCTGGGTCTTTCCAGCATGACAATGATCCCAAACACACTGCTCAGGCAAACGAAGGAGTGGCTCCGTAAAAGCATTTCAAGTTCCTGGAGTGGCCTAGCCATCTCCAGGGAGACCTCAACCCCATAGAACATTGTGAAGTTCGTGTTGCCCAGCGACAGCCCCAAAACATCACTGCTCTAGAGGAGATCTGCCACGAAGGAATGGGCCCAAAATACCAGCTACAGGGGTGTGGCCAACTGGTGTAAGACTTACAGGAAACGTTTTGACCTCTGGCATTTTCAACAAAGGTTATGTTACAAAGTATTGAGTTGAACTTTTGTTATTGACCAAATACTTATTTTCCACCATGATTTACAATTAAATTCTTTAAAAAATCCTACAATGTGATTTCCTGGATTTTTTTTCTCATTTTGTCTCTCACAGTTGAAGTGTACCTGTGATGAAAATTACAGACCTCTCTCATCTTTGTAAGTAGGAGAACTTTCACAATCAGTGGCTGACTAAATACTTTTTTGCCCCCCTGTATATACTGGGGGAAATGAAGAATTTGATTATTTAATATAAAAATTAAGTTTCACATCTTTCTGTGAGATTACTGGCTGGTAGCAAAGTAGAAATTTGATTGTCAACTTAATGATGTGAACAAGTTTCCCATTATCTGAGTACTCAAATGCATATAACTGACCAAAATAGATTTTCTGCAGTTTTCGTTTAAGTGCATGTAAAAACACTTCTAACCTATGAACCTATTAATTTTGGCACAATAGTAACTGGTCTGAGGAGGTCTGAAACACAGGAGCCTCGGGTCAGGTGGAAATGTCTGAGAAACGTGCATCTGGAAAAGTACCTTTGAAACCCAACTGAAAGGGGGCGGTCCAGTGACGCAGCGGTTAGCACAGTCGCCTCACAGCTCCAGCGTCTCTGACTGAAATGTCATCTCATTAGAGGCAGTATACAAACGAGGGTGGCACAGTGCAGTGAACCAGCGCTCCACCTCTGAGTTGATCTGCATCTGTCCCAGTCAATATTTCATTGGCATGATGTTTTACAAGGAAGTGCTCCATTTATATTGGTCTTGTAGTTATGATTTTGCAGTAGTGAACCAGTTTGACTAAATAATTATAAAGAACTCACTTGTGTGTTGCTAGCAGAGAAGTCTTGGATGCACAATTAGTGTTTCATTTGAAATGAGATGGCAATCTGCTTTAATATTTGCAAAGTTGCCATTTCATAAGGATTTATAAGAATGTAAACAAGTATGCGTTAACTCGTAATGTTTCTTTGGGTAATGAATGGCAATTTATTGTCCGATCTAATGCTAGTTACTTTCATACATCTTAATGCAAATGTGGCACACCTCAGAATCTACTTTTTTTAAATTAATTCCTTCCATAGATAACCATTTATTTAACTGTGGAATAGGGGAGTATGGCTTTCAAGCTGTCCAGAGCACTCTGTAAATTTATGGCTCTAAATTTATGGGATTACATATACCATGCGATGCTGCCTTCAAATTTGGTCTGTCTTTCCCTTGGCACTACTGAGGCAAGTCATAAACCTACCTAGGGAGCTGCCTTCTGATTAAAACGTATGTTTGGTGGGGGATCATGTTTATATTACCAAATGTTCCCACAAGGATAGAAAGATCTGACATGTTTTACCTTGTGGGGACGTTTTTCTGGTCCCCATGGGGGAAAATTGGTTTTGTTTTGTTTTTTGCAGAAACTGCAACTTACTTTTGAAAAATCAAGAGTCACAAGATCCATTTAGGCTACTGAGATTACAGTTGGGGTGTAGCATGAATTAGCTACAGTAATTATGTCATTGGAAAGTCCCCACCAGGATAGTGAGACAAACGTGTCTGTGTCCGTCTGTATCTGTCTCCGTCCGTGTGTGTCCTTCACTGGAGAGCTTTAGGCGACAGCCTCCCACTACGTTGGCTACACATGCAAATAAATTCAAAACCGTCCTCTTAACACATGCACACACTTCGGTGTTTGGAGTTTACTCGCATATGTAGCTTCCCCTTCCTTATTGATCGGAGTCCAATCACATAGCCATGCTTGCAAATGTTACACTTACCGATCTCTTTCTCTCACACAAACAAGCCTCTGTAATGCCATACGAGGAGTTCTCTTTATCAGACATCGGTGTCCAGTGATCTAGGATGCATCGCACTAGATAAAATGAACAGTACATTAAGACAGCTATTTCAAGTGTGTTTCCCACAATAGGTCATAGTATACCATCAAAATCATGTACTGTATGCAGAATAAGATACTTCAGGATGTTCTTAAGAGACTCTTAGTGTCACTAGAATGCCTCGCGATTCTACACTGAAGTTTCTAAAAACATTTAGGACAACCTCTACAAAATTAATATTGGGAACAAAGGTTTCTACAAATTTCAATGAACTATTACAAAACAATAATGAAATTAAACACAGCACCTGCTCAACCGCTATCGAACACTTTGTGGAGACTCAAACGCAGTATATGCTCAAGAGTTTACCCCCCATTTTTTTGTGCGAGTATTGGCTGGTGTCCCAAGTCATGAAAGCTGGAGCTTTCCCATTATCTGATTATTTAAATGCATGTAAACTCGATCAGATTACTGACAAAATCAGAGTTTTTTGCAGTTATCCGATTATTCAAGTGGTCATGTATACAGCCTACTCCGATCTAGAAATCAGATTAAGAAATATGATAGAGAGCTGGATTTTACTCCAGTAATCTGATTACTCATAGCATGTATACCAGTTATCCGATTATAATCGGTGTTTTCAGTATGTGCGTGAGCCTTCCTCACGTTTGCCAGGTCTGGGTATTCTAAAGACGGCTTTATTTGTTCTCTCTCTTCCATTGACTTTAGCTGTTTTTCTTGATGAATCTGGCAACCCCGGAATTAAACGTGCCATGGCATTAAAGGCAGCGAAACGGCTATTGAACACTTTGTGTCGACTCTAAAACGCAGTATGTAGTTGAGAAAATTAGTAATGTTATGATTTAATACTAAAGTTTGAACTTTATGTCACTTATTTCCATGAGATTATTGGTTTCGCATTATGATTACTCAAGTGCATGTACACTCGCTGATCGGATTACTGGCAAAATCTGATTTTCCTCAGTTATGAGATTAAGTGCATGTAAACACAGCGTTTTGCAAGAGGCAGAACCTCGAAGAAACGCCTGCTTAAACGCTGCTCACAGACGTGAGGAAAACAGCAGCAGGTGTCAGTATTCAGGCTCCTGTGGTCCACAGCACCAGATGGCACAGAGGCCGGATGAGGAATTCAGGACATTACATATGGAGTGCTTTCTATAGAAAAATTTTCTGTTGTATCGAATAACAGCAAGCAAAATTGGTTCCTCATGAGTAACACTGACAAATTGGAGTAATTAATTGGTGTAATCATATTACATAAATGTAGGTAACATGTTGTAATCGTGTTTCATAAATGTATTTCGATAGTGATTGTGCCTGCGTGTTTGAGTACAGATAGATGGCTATACAAGTTTTAGTCAGTTTTCTGACTCTCAGCCAATGGCAAGGCTCTTTGATTAATACAGTCCACCTCTAACTGCCCCAATTTGCTGACGCTAGATTATTTCGGTCTGGGATTCACTCTGAATGAGTGCAATTACGAAGGCCATCAGCAGAAACCGAACAAAAGGAATGACCCTGTGCATCAAAAAAGATGTTTGTGATATCTACTCACACACAGTAGTCATTAGCACCCTTTAAAAACACCTTATATAAAGCGCTGGATTCACTCCGTCATTAAATACCACTTTGCATTAGGGTTAGTTCAGGCTAAATCATTTGGACCCTGCGTATTGCAGTGCATTGCGGGATTTTGTAAGTGCACTGCATATTTCAACACCACACTTTCAGACATGGCTATAAAATGTAGTTATAGAATAGTGCAGTGCACGACTTTATCATGTTAATTTGCTCTTAAACTGCTTTTTTATTGCCAGCCTGTCACATTCCATCTCTTCATCACTCCATTTATGCCTTTTCCTGTGCATGCGTCTGTGTGTTGGGGAGGGGGGGGTGTACTATCATCTACATTCGTTTAACACACTCTCTTTCTCACCTTTTCATTTTCTGATGATGTCGTCCTTGTTCGATGCAAATAGCGGTCGGATTCTAGGTTTCAGCTTTCATACAGGGACTAGGATCATGCAAACACACTCGTGCACACACAGTACATCTGTACCTTCCTCGGCTGCACGTGGTTCCTCTTTAACGGTGGCGTCCCGCCTCCCTCTGTCCTTCTGCAACCCCCAGAGTAACGAGGAGCTCATGGATAAACCATGGCACAGACAGTGAGGGGGTGGGTATGACTTCCCTGCTTTATTTAAAATATCAGTGCTAAAGCAGAACTCGAAAGGCTGATTTATTTTTCTGCAGCTGTGCACATAAACATTATTTTGTCAGGATACAGAGACAAGATTTCTGGGTAAGCACAGTTTGCAGAGAATCCAACATGATATACATAGAATTAGAACCTTCTCTGCATTTCTGCAAATTGTCTGGGCTTTGCTGAAAGCAAATACTGTTTGGTTGAGCAGGGAATTTTAGTGGGTAGAATTGGGGTCAGGATGAAACCCAAGCCAGGGTTAAGCAAAAGTGTGTGTACAATGTGCTAAATAGATTGTCAAAATACTGGTGGTTTACTGATTTGATGCAGGATATATACTACATGGCAATCAGTAAATAGATACCACTTCTCACATTTGGATTCAGCCATTTCAGCCACACCCATTGCTAGCATGTATAAAATCAAGCGTACAATCACATAACTTCCTTGGACAAACATCTTGAAACCGCTTGCATAGAAGGTACTTAAACATGGCAATTTAAGGGGTTCCAAGAAAAAGCATGCATCACATTTCTGCACTGCTAAAGCCGGTTATGTAATTGTGAATTAGAAATATCTAGCAGCAGCAACAGCTCAGCGAAGCCTGCATCTGCAAGCAGTGTCAGCATGAGATCCATCAGGCTCAACGATTAGGTTTCGGTGACGGGCACTGGCTGGGGTGGTGTGACACACCAATGTAAAAGAGCCATTCTCTGGAGTGATGCACAAAACAAGGTTGGTGAATAACAGTGTGAGTTTATGTGCCCTTAATCATCCCAGAAACTGGAGAAAATCAGGTTTTTCAGTAATCCGTTCAACAAGTATACATTACTTCTGTCATCGGATAATGGGAAAAGCCCGGGCAACAATCGGATTTCTGCTTTGCAACCAGCCAATCATCTCACAGAAATGTGATGTAAACTTTAACCATTAATATTAAATAATGAATTCTTAATTTTCTTGAGTGTATATACTGTTTGAATTTCCATGAAGTGTTCAGTAACCATTTTGTTGTGTTTAATTCCGTGGCACATTTAATTCAGGCTGGAAACTATGTTGATTAGGCTTCAACGCATGCTCGAAATGAGAAATCCAATTACTGGACTAAAATCCAGCTCTCTTTATCGGATTTCTTAATCTGATTTCCAGATCGGAGTATTCAGTTTGCATGACCACTTGAATAATCAGATACAGTAGTGTGAAAAAGTGTTTGCCCCCTTCCTGATTTCCTATTTTTTTGCATGTTTGTCATACTTAATTGTTTTGAAACATGAAACCAATTTAAATATTAGTCAAAGACAACACAAAATGCAGTTTTTAAATGAAGGTGTTTATTAATAAAGGAGAAAGAACTCCAAACCTACATTGCCCTGTGTGAAGGTGTTTGCCCCCTCCTCGTTAAAACATAACTTAACTATGGTTTATCACACCTGAGTTCACTGTCTCTAGCCACACCCAGGAGTGATTATTGCCACACCTGTTCTCAATCAGGACGTCACTTAAATAGGACCTGCCTAACAAAGTGAAGTACACCAAAAGATCCTTAAAAGCTACACATCATGCCAAGGTCCAAAGAAATTCAGGAACAATTGAGAAAGAAAGTAATTGAGATCTATCAGTATGGAAATGGTTATAAAGCCATTTCTAAAGCGAACCACAGTGTGAGAGCCATTATCCACAAATGGCGAAGACATGGAACAGTGGTGAACCTTCCTAGGAGTGGCCGGCCGACTAAAATTACTCAGAGTGCAGCGACGACTCATCCAAGAGGTCACAAAAGACCCCACAACAACATCCAAAGAACTGCAGGCCTCAGTTGCCTCAGTTAAGGTCAGTGTTCATGCCTCCACCATAAGAAAGTGACTAGGCAAAAACCACAGCTGAGCAAAAAGAACATTAAAGCTCATCTCAATTTTTCCAGAACACATCTTGATGATCCCCAAGACTTTTGGGAAAACATTCTGTAGATAGACGAGACAAAAGTTGAACTCTTTGGAAGGTGTGAGTCCCGTTAAAATGGTGTAAAAGTAACACAGTATTTCAGAAAAAGAACATTATACCAACAGTAAAATATGATGGTGGTAGTCTGAAGGTCTGGGGCTGTTTTGCTGCTTCAGGACCTGGAAGACTTGCTGTGATAAATGGAACTATGAATTCTGCTGTCTACCAAAAAAATCCTGAAGGAGAATGTTCGGCCATCCGTTCGTGACCTTAAGCTGAAATGAATTTGGGTTCTGCAGCAGGACAATGATCCAAAACACACCAGGAAGTCCACCTCTGAATGGCTGAAGAAAACCAAAACAAAGACTTTGGAGTGGCCTAGTCAAAGTCCTGACCTGAATCCTATTGAGATGCTGTGGCATGACCTTAAAAAGGCCGTTCATGCTCAAACTCTCCAATGTGGCTGAATTACAACAATTCTGCAAAGATGAGTGGCCAAAATTCCTCCACAACGCTGTAAAAGACTCATTGCAAGTTATGGAAAACGCTTGGTTGCAGTTGTTGCTGCTAAGGGCGGCCCAACCAGTTATTAAGTTTAGCGGGCAATCACTTTTTCACACAGGGCCATGTAGGTTTGGATTTTTTTTTCATCCCTTAATAATAAACACCTTCATTTAAAAACTGCATTTTGTATTTACTTGTGTTGTCTTTGACTAATATTTAAATTGGTTTGATGTTTCGAAACACAAGTGTGACAAACATGCAAAAAATAGGAAATCAGGAAGGGGCAAACACTTTTTCACACCACTAACTGCAGAAGTCTCACTATGATCGGATTATTAAGTGTATGTAAGATCTGGTCCTGTTTTACCAACCATACAGTCCTGAACTCAACCAAGTCCAGCACCTTTGGGATAGGCTAGGGATGTACAGTGTAGGAACAAAAAGAAACACTAAAAATAAATATTTTAAGCTGTTTTACTAATGTGAGTCACATGGGCTTTACCATGAATTACTTATGGGTGTGTTTCAGGCTCATGTACTGCTGTTGCTAATTGCCGCTGATGGCTTATTGCCTGGTGCAGAAAAACGTTGATTGTGTAGGGGAGTGGGGGGTGTTGTGGGAGCTAGACACAGTATACACACTTCTTGAATGGATGGATGTCCCCACAGTCACGTTCCAATATCTAGTGGAAAGACTTTCAATATGAGTGTAGGTGCAAGACCAACTCAACCCGTGGTTTTGGTTGTCCACAAACTTTTGGCCAAGTATTTACATGTATTAACCTGTAAACTTGCATCCTTCTTCACTCTGTGGAGGCTATGGTGGCGCAAGTGGTTAACACAGTCGCTTCAGAGATCCCTAACCTTGGACTCCAACCGTGTGCAGTTTGCATGCCCTTCCTATGGCTGTTTGGATTTATTCTGGATACCCCGGATACACATTAGGTTAATTGGTTGCTCTAACTTGGCCCAGTCTGAATGTGTTTGTGTAGTGCGGATGTAACCTCACTCCTGTCACGAACAGCCATTGATGGTGATGCGATGTAAAATAAAACAAAACAAACAAAACATCTCTGCTGTGTATTTTTATGACCTGTATAATGACTGTAGTGTGAATACTGTACACTACAGTACATATGTATGTACAAAGAAATGTCAATATTGACTCACTTGGGGTTTCTGATGATGCCATTACTTATCGTTTGTTGGCAAGATAATTTCTGCAATACAGTCATAGTAACACTGCAGCGTCTTAACAGACACGCACATTCATAAGCACAGAGATAGAAACTGTGTTAAACAGGTAATAAAGGTGAATTCTGTAGGGAATGATGTGCAGTGTATGTGTTTTGTGCAGACCTTGTTGTCTGTCCTTGCTAAATGTAGTCTGTGTGTGTGTGTGTGTATACATTTGTTCACTTTTCCTTGTTTTTGTAATACTAGAGACAAAAAACATGCTGACATGTTAATTCATAAAACATGATGCATCACTGATCATAAAAAGAGCGTCTCTCTTTCTGTCTAACATGGCCGCGAGCTGGGCGGGGGCAGCAGCGGAGGTTGTTGCTATGACAACCGGCCCTGACTCATTACTGTACTGCAGCGCTTGGGGGGGTAGGAGAGTTGGAATGGGAGAATTTAATGGAGAATTGTGTTATAGGAGGACTTGAGAGAGAGCGAGAGAGTTGTGAGAGGGGATGGGTTTATGTCCAGTCCCACTGGGCTCTTGATATACCCTCACTGACAAAAAAATAAGGCACCCAGATAGAAATATCGGATTGCTGCAAAACTCGGCATGCAGTTACATCACAGGCAGATCTGTAAATGATTACAGGTGTGCCCTGATTAGACACTGGGTCTTGCCACAAGAGGGTGTAAAGGTGCTTCCCCTGCTGCTCTATAAAAAGGCTCTCAGAGGCTACTTTTGGGTAGTGTACCTTTTGGTGAGAGAGCGTTGCCTGTGAGACATGAATCTATGACACATTTGTCCACAGCTGGGCCTGTAGATCCTCCACACTCCTAGTTTGTCAAAGCTGGGAAACAAGGGTCTCTATATAATATGTATGAAATTACCTAATAATATAAATAAAATAATGAAAGTTGTAGATGATTTCGTTTCGGACAGAGGTCCTTCATCAGGTGACTATTCAGAAGCACTTTGAATACACATAGCTGATGAAGGACCTCTGTCCGAAATGTCCTGGTCCTCTGAAAAGTTCGTGTACTTCTCTATACTTTCAAATCTCTCTACATCACTTACTAAAGTACACTGCAGTTACCTACCTGGTATCCTTTTTTTAAGATATGTGTATATACATGTGTGGGTGAGAGAGAGAGAATGAGATGGTGGCTCTGTGCCCATCAGGAACCAATGAAATACAAATATGGGGGCACCCCTGGTTGATGTCACTGACCTGGATTAGATCCCTTGACTAGTGTCATGAACAGATCCCTTCATCTGAAAGAGACCTAGCCCCCACTCAAAAGACTCAGCTTGCAGAAGCACAAGGTAATCCAATGAATACACAGAGAAACTGTACACTTTACTCTCCAGTACACTTTACTGGAAACTGTAAAGAGTACAGCCATCTGGACTTGAACGTCATCAGTAACTGAAACTACATGTAGGCATGCCTGGAGGTTACGGCAGCAGAAATCAAAACGCAACTCCATAACTAACAGATCTTACCTCTCCAGAGGAAGAATATGAACCAGAGGTAGATGGGCGATGGAGCATGGATTCCCAATGCTGGTTCGTATCCCACCTCTGCTCCTCAGGGTGGGGGCTGGGTCTCACGATGCAAACAGTATGTGTATGTGTGTAATGTGTGTGTGAGCTTGTAATGCGCAAATTATGGAATTGGTATGTTAACAATTATACACAATGAAAGGGCCAGTGAAATCATGTTACTTTAAAGCCTGTTCATGATTGGAATGGGGTGATTCACACTGTATTTAGTAATTATATGGTTAACAGGAAATGTGACATTTGAACATTACATATGGTGTGTGTACGACTTTCTGGTGATTCATGAGTGTCAAGATCATCCATTATCTTAAAGGCCACGTCTGTCACGCATACAGACACGAGTTGCGCTTCCCAGTGAACACCAATAATTCACTCTTCTGCTTCCATTTGACCGAGCAGCGTTTACAAACTGGACATTATTCAGTCAGACCGACACTGTAAGCTTAAATGTGACGTCTAGAAGCTTTGCCAACCCAAACAATATTCATATTATTTGCAAACAGATTCTTGTAGCCATTTCAGCCATCTGTTTGTATATCATCTAGGTGACAGACGTTATTTTTCTGCTAATATTACCTACATAAACCCACAGTTATGGAATGTTTTGTATATTTATGCAAATCAGTGCTCCCATTTGTGTCTGCCTGTAACAAATGTGAACTTGTGTATGGTATTAGTAGATGGCTAGATGCCCTGCCATTATGGGATGGCATGTTTCTGCTTTGCATATTTATAAATCCAGGTGTGGGGTGAACATGAAGATGTTGATAGGATGCATTTATCTTCTTAAACATTGAAACTGCTACAAATATATAATTCTACATAGACTTTTGGTTTATGATCTAGACTAAAGGTTTCCTTGCTATTTCTGAATTTCATGTGAGAACCATTTTTGTCAAGTCACCAGTTCCCTTGCCACACTCTATGACCTCATCTGTCATGTTGCAGGAAGCAGTCTGTCTTGCCAGAGCTACAGTACGAGGAGCTGTAGCAGATTTCCAATTATCAGGATGTAGAATTATTTAGTGTTAAATGAAAAATATTAATGAATGATGCAAAATTTACTGCAAAAGTTTGCAAAAAAAATCAAAGATGACACATTGTTGAACTGTTCAGTGTAGCTGAACAGTTAGAAATCCTTCCACGATATGTGTTCAGCTGATTTCTAAGAACAGTCTTATGAAATTCTATTAAGAATTAATGTACGATCTAGTACTTCTGCCTGGGCAGGGCCTCTCATAGGCACAGCTGTCTGAGGAAGGGGCTCATCCCCAACCCAGCCTTGCAATGGACTAATGCTCTGTACTCTCCAGGTCAGGCTCTGGCCAACCCCCCCAAACCCCCCCCCCCCCTTGTGACTCTGGCAAAAATAAGGGGGGCAAAAGAGAGAAAATAATGAAATGTAAACATTTAAATAATAAGATCTAACAGACCCTGTAATTGATAAATTAATTGCATTATTGTAACAAAACTTTTTTTTTTCCCCCTCTTTTGCCCCAAGACAAAATCCTTTAGTCATACCATTCATTAGAATATATGTTGCTGCTACTACACAGTATAAGGATGCTAGAAGGAAGATGTACAGAAAATTAATATTAATATATTGCAAGCAATTAATGTTTTATTCACCTTCCCATTGTAAATGTTACTGTTACATTATTAATCAGGATCTGTATAATTACAAATGAATGAAATGCAGTTATCCAATACTCTCTGTATCGATTTTCATTGGTCTTTGAATCATTTAAATAGTTATAGCAGTAATTAATTAAAAATAAAGATTAAATGTAAAAAGTAAGGTGCGCCTGGGTGTTCTGCAGTTACAGGAAGTGGAGTGTCGGTATATCTGATTATACTGAGGAAGACAGTACTCTAATTGTGTGAGTGGTTTATATATAACTGATGTAACACACACACAAGAGAGCACTGCCTTTTGAGTTTGTCTTTGTAGTAATATTCTCTGTCTGTCTGTCTAAACTATGTATCTATCCAAAAGTGTGCAGACACATGAACATTACATCGATATATGCTTGAATATGTTTGTTTTATGGCCAAAAACATGGATTTTAATATGAGCCAGTCCTCTTTTGCTACTAGAAGTCTTTTTTAGGAAGGCTTACCACTATCTTTTGGAATATAACTGCTGTGATTTACATCTATTCAGACAAAAAGCAGTCAAGTCAAGCTCTGATGCTGGGCAACAAAACCTGGCTCAGTTGATCTTTCAGTTCATAGCAAAGGTATTGTATGGGTTTCAAATTCAGTCCACAGTTTCTTTATGGACTTTGTGTTATGAATGGGGAGATTTGCTTATTTTTTCCAAACTGTTGTCACAACACACAATTCTCTAAACTGTCACTGTATATTGTAACATTCAAAATTTCTCTCACTGGAACCACAAACCATCCCCAAACTATCAAACACCCTTAATCCCCAAGGTTCTCGGTTCTCACTGCTCTCAGGTTTTCTCGTACTGGGCCCTTGGCTCTTCCCAAAATCAGACGGGTCACAGCTGGGAGCAGATCTATTCATTCATTGGCTCCCATACTGTATAACTTTTTACCATATAACTCTCATGTCTTCAATTCTGTTCATTTTCCACCTTTAAAGCTCAGTCTTAATCTTTTTCAAAAGACTCTCACTGTCCTTTTCTCATTTCTAAGCTTTTTAAATCTGTGTACAGTAACCCTGGGTGTGGGAAAGGTACGTTCACCTTATTATCACTGCTTAATTTGTATACCATGAGGTAAGGCAACACCAAGCATGCCATGATCCGGTAAGTGGGAATTAAGTGAAAAGGTCCCAGAACAAACTATCAAACTTCTTTTGCCATTTTCAGACCTCGCCGTCTGTGAGTTCTCCTGACGCCTCAGAGCGCAATACATAACAGATGATTTAACTGTCTGTTACCATCAAAGAAAATTACCTGTTTGGTTTTTGGAGGTTACATACAAATAGTACCATTTCATTAAAATTCGTTTATTAAACTGTTCATTTTATTTTATATATAAAAATGCAGAGGTGCTGAACACACACACATGCGGTCCAGAGATACCGGATCTTGTTCCGGCAGGATCCGGCTCAAAATAAGCTCTGCTAATTACTATTGTTCCCTTAATGACTGTGATCTGTCTAGAAAGCACTGCAGCCCAAGCTCCTCCACCATGCTTCACAGTTGAGCTGAAGTTTTTATACATGTATTTTTATCTCATTTGTCAAAAGAACATGGTCGCACAAGTGCTGGGGAACACACACGTGACCAACACGCAACAGCATTTTCGACGACAGCTATTTTCTTGGCAGTGTTTTTTCATGTGCACTATTTCAGTCCTGCGTTTTCCTTATTGTGATCATATGAAGAGATTTAGCAAGTTGTGTTCACAATTAATGATTACTGTGCTATTCTAATCTCTGTCGCTACCAATAAATCTAGCAGTAGGGATAAGCTGGGTATGAACACTATTTCATTTTTTTTTTTTTTTTTTTTTACTTCTGGTGGTATCCTTCCTTCGATAGAATGATGGGTTCGTTTAAGGTTCTTGTGCCTTGTCTTCTTCCTCTTCCTCCTCCTCGCCTCATCACAGCAGATGCTGCAGATGACAGCCAATCACAATTGAGTAAGGGGAAAAAGATGACATCATAGTCAAATTAGGGCCAACAGTGACAGGGTTTTGGTTTGATGTTACCGCTCACAGTGAAATTATAAACGGAGGAAGCAGGTGGATTAGTTCTAGGTATGGAATTTGTCATAAATTACAGAAATGAACAAAAAAAAACCCACTTCATTGTTGTTCTATAGATAGTTATGCTGTAGCTATGAATGTTTCAAAAACAATGCAGTGCCACCTTTCTGACAAAGGTATTTAAGATGTTAATAAAATCCTTCCAATGTTATTTTGTCAAAAATTATATTCAGTGGTTGAAAGTTTGTGATGGTGCATTTTGCCTGATTGGTATTACTGATTGTTAAATTATGGGATGGGCAACCATGCAGTTTGTGTGATGCTAAAATAGAAGCCTTCTCTGCTTGTAAGATGCATTAGCCCTGTAGCTCCATTGTGATTAAAGAATCATATTTTAGAAACCAATCATGATCATCTACATTAATGCCAAGTGGAATATTGTCACAATCACTGGGTTACTTCATAGTGCAGTGGAAGTTTTTAGAGACTCATGCATGCATCAGTCAGTTATTATTGAAAATTCATTGTATATAACATTTTGTGGTATAGTGGCACTGCTTAGTCCTGTCACCTGTCTGTGGTACCCTAGCGGTTAAGGTACTGGACTATGGACCATTCAAATCCTGACTGCCAAACTGCTACTGTTGGGTCCCCCAATTGCTTGGATCGTAAGAGTGTAAGTTGTCAGTAGTTCTGGATAAGAGCGTCTGCTATATGCTGTGAATGTATCCAGAGTGACTTACAAGTGATACAACCTTACACGCCAAATCTGGATTACTCGAGGAGCTGTGGCAGACTAGCAGAGGTGGGATTTGAACCTTGGACCTTCTGGTCATTGGCCCAGTATCTTAAACGCTAGACCACCACAGATTTCCTCCCACGATACAAAGACATGGTAGATCAATTGGTCTCTGTAAAGTGTCCCAGTGTAAGCAAGTACATGTTTGTGTCCTACATTGGCACCTTGTTGAAGGGCGTTTCCTGCCTGGTGCTTTTGGAGCCAAGTTTATGACACTGCTTAAATGAATAGTATTTTTTAACCTGTTCTCCATTCAGTACACATGCAGTGTACATTTATTGTTAACATGAACAATAATTTCGATGCATACGCGCCAGTAATGGAAAACCCGCTTACTTTTAATGTAGATCTAAGGGCAGATGTTGAATTCTTTTAACATGTATGAGAAACTGAATTCTCCATATAATGTTTTTAAGTTAAGCTCTATATCTCTATATGGGTAGTCCCCAATTTACAATGGGGATAAGTTCAGACCAATCCATCGCAAGTTGAATTTAGTCATTTGGAGAACACTACACAGAAACAATTGGTAACCTAGTTCACCATAATAGGGTTGTAGGCTTGTATTAACATTACTAACATAATGACATCATTGACATAATTGGCAGAGCAACTGCCCCCGTGACTTCCATTACAAGTCGATTTTGTGTAAACATGCATTTCGTTCTTTTCTTTTTCAGATACATGTGGTGGAAAATCATGGCTCAAGTGTTCACGCGTACAATGTGGACAGAAATTACAGATAGAGATTAGGCTGAAACAAGGCTTCAAAATAAAAAGCTCTGAACAAAAGCCGCGTCTGTTTCCGTGTACCAGCAGATCAACTCCAGCAGGCCTCCTCCCTCCTACCCCTCCCCTCCAGCATCTGCCCTCATTACTATGCAGCCTCTCTGCCAATGAGAGCATGAGGTGCCTGTGACCTCACAGGCTAGGGAACAGCAAGCAGCCAGTGGAGCAGGAGCCAGCCAGTGCAGCTTTAAGGGGTCAAGAACCGGTCTGACAAGAGAATGGAGTCGAGCTGTGTGTCATAGGAATACACACACACACACGCCTGCACGCGCTGCCGGGGCCGAGGAGGATGAGCGCACAACACACACGGAGGCACACACACACTCGGGCTGAGAACGTCAGGACATGTTTCGGGTAAGAAATTCATCTATGGTCTTTTTGTGGATGGAGAAAAGGGAGGAGGGACTGTGGTAGGGAGGGTGGGAAAGAGAGGTAGAGGAGGTATGGGGGAGGTTTACCTGCCTCGCCTCCTAGCACTGGGCCGTGATGAAGTAGTGAGGAAGAGACGGATGAAAGGAGAGAGATGGAAGGAGGGAGCAAGGGAACAAGGGAGGATGGAAAGGGCAGCTGTGTTCATGTGTATGAAAACAGAGCGGTGTGTGTGTGTGTGTGTGTGTGTGTGTTATCTCACAGTACTGCTGCCTCATCCAGCAACATAAAGCCCTTCTGTTGGATAAAGAAAAACTGTGTGTGTGTGTGTGTGTGTGTGTGTGTGTGTCAGAGAGAGAGAAGAGAGAGTGAGTGTGAGCCGCCATAGAATGGAAGCAGCTGCCATGTCTACACAGTAACAAAAAGAGGCACGGCTATTTTAGGGCACACTGAGAGGTGTGTGTGTGTGTGTGTGTGTGTGTGTGTGTGTGTGTGTGTGTGAGAAGCAGAACACATCGTGATGGATGGGTGAATGGGCGGATGAATTGATGAATTGACAGATGGTTTCATATAAGAATGGATGGATACACAGAGATGGTTGGATGCCAGAGGAGATCCATCTCTTTGTTAACATAGCGTTCTGAGATCAGGCCTTTCCTCAACCCGACTCCATTTTTTTCATAAGATGATTGATTTTTTTTTTCCTCGTATCAAGTAAGCGCAGGCGCAGTACAGTTCAGTTAAACGCACGCACACATGCATGGGCAGAATCTAGGCTGTGGTCTGGTGTAGCTTTCTATTTAGTGGTGCTAGGCTCTTCAATGATTAAAGAAATCCTCCAGCATTTTTCAGGCTGAATCTGTCGACTGCATCATACGAGCGTTTACCACCAAACACAATCCGCTGTAAAAGTAAAGGAAACCGGTTACTCAGCTCACTTATTTTTGCAAGGAGAATTCCACTTATGAATATTTAAAATACACAATTTAAAGCCTACAATTTCAAGAACGAGACAGACGTGAGAACGAATAACCACAGCTGTTACATATTAAACTACAGCAAAGCAGTGGTCATTCCCATTATTGCTTTTTTCCCCCCACATAGCTATGATGAGACCCATGTTTACAGATTCATATCTCTAAAAAATATAAATTATATAGACTTACAAATACCTTGGAAAGAATTTTATTCCACATTTTTGGCCATTTTTGCCTGATAATTCATTAACCACAAATTCCCACCAACTACCTTGAGTCTCCCCATCATCTGACAGCCACCAGCCTGGAAGGATGTGGGCTATTCTGTTGTTCCACTGAGATAAACTCATGCAATGTTATTTGGGCAGATCAACACACTTTGAGGAAGGCACAAACTATCACTTTCATACAGTCCCCGTTTTAAAATGGGTATATGTCCATCGTAAATCCATCGTAAGCATCACGAACCAAGGAGTTATAATGTAATAATGCAATAATACGTATTGTATATATCATAGCATAGCCTACCTTAAACATGCTTAAAAAACTTGCATTAACCTACAGTTGGGCAAAATCATTAGCATAAGGCTTATTTCATAATAAAGCATTGAATAGCTCATGTAATTTATTGAATAATGTGCTGAAAGTGCAAAAAATTGTTATTCTCCCAGTGCTCACCACTCCCACCATGTCACTCGCTACGTCATGCACTGCCGATTTCCTCCTTTAGCATCGGAGAGTGAGGGAAAAATTCTAAATTCACAGTATGGTTTCTGCTGAATGTGTATTTGTGTTATCAAATTCCCATCATAAAGTCGAAATATCGGAAATAGGACCATCGTAGAACGAGGACTACCTGTACTAAACTATGTTGGGTAAGACAGTTCATGGTACTCTGCCAGCTAAAGGAGACAAAAATGCCATCCATAGTACATCCTGAATCCAAACCACAGATGACGGTCTATAGATAAAACCATATCATGTAGAAGACCTATATCTGCTGATAATAGGTGAAGCGCCTTTCTGTTGTACTACTTTGGAAGCCCTGAAAGTATGGAAATGGAGCCCAATAGGACTGCCCACTATTTCAATGGCATTGATTTTGAAAGTTTTTCTGCTACGCTACAAAATTAGCTTACTGTACTAATTTTACACAATCTAAAAATGAGGTCACTGGGGTGATTCCTTCAATTATATAGCTTGTGTCTTTAGTATGTATCTATTTTACGGGTCAGTAAATATACTGTCATATTGGTAAGGGTTAACAAGGGACGTTTGTTGTACTTTAGAAGACCAATCGTAATTATTAAAGGTACAAAATCCGTGACCTTAAGGGTACCAGCCCAAAAAAAGGCAAAGTTACATTTTGTGACATTCATTTGTAATATAATACAAATAATACACATAATATACATTTTTGCCCAGGCAGATTTATTTCTGTAGTGCTTTTTACAACAGAGCATTGTCTTAAAGCAGCTTTGCAATTTTGTATTAACTTCTAATATCTAAAGCCAGTCCCACATTGAGCAAGCCTAGGGTGACAGTGGCAAGGAAAAACTCCCTAAACGTTATAAGGAAGAAACCTTGGGTGGACCAAGACTAAAAAAGGGACGCATCCTCCTTGGGTGGCCTAGATGATATGCTAAACGAGGAAATCGGCATGATTCACTGGGCATGGGCTGAAATGCACCTTACTGTATCTCATCCCTCCATCCAGCATTCCTTCCTGAGACATAGCCAACTGTGCCTGTGCGACTTTGGACCTGGTCTAGATTCTCGGCCAGGACTCAAACCTAGGTCACCGCGGTAGTGGGCTAGCAGATTGCCATTATGCCACCCAAACGCCTCACTCTTCCATTTGTTCCTTTTCTCATTATTATTATGGCTTGCTCTTGGTTGATTTGGATTGGGGCTTAATATACAGACCATATGGAATGTCTGGAGAAAACAAAAGGGAAATGTAGTTTTCGAACCAAGGTCACTAAAAGTAGAGGCCTGTCACGGTTCAGCTGTACTCAACAAATGCCCTTAAACTATCCTAGACCTGTTAACAGGTTTTTCATTCTTTAATTCTTATCAGTGTAGATGGTATGTGTTGTACATATGTAGTGATTACAGATTAGATGGAAAACGCTGGAGTTTTCCTTTAATGCAGTGTAACAGAAATTATTATTCAAGACTCATCCTATCCTGGGGAAACACATTAGTTATGGATATACATAGACCTGGAGACAGGCTGTGTGTAATGAGTGTGAAGAGCCCGCAACCATACATGCTATGCTTCTTCTAGGAAGCAGAGCTGCCCCGTTCATCAGGTTTGTGTGCATCTGAATATGAGAAAATGAACACAGCACCCCTGTGAAGAGCTAGCAGTGTGTGTGTGTGTGTGTGTGTGTGTGTGTGTGTGTACGTGTGTACGCTACAGGTCTGTGAGGATGGGGGATGGGGATGGAAGGATGAAAAGAGGAGTGTGACGCTGCATTAATGTGACGCTAGAGCAGATGTTCTTACATCCGTCTCCTTTTCTCTCTGCACTCGTTCCTCACATTTGTCTGTTTCATTCCATTCCTCACTATCTCTTCATTTTAGCATGAGCACGCTAACAAGCAAAATGAGCCTGCTCAGCATAGCAATTTAATGAGCTGTGTGTGTGTGTTAGCCAGAGGCAGGCAGTCAACCAGTCAGCCTTTGGTTAAATATCTAAAACCTCTACCTCATTAACTGTTTAATACTTCCTACTAACCTAATGATGTTAAATATGATGCCTGAACAGTTAGAAATCTGAGGACCACTGAAGAGCTAGCATAAGCACACAGTGTATGTCCTTACAAATATATAAGCTTAATCATTGATTGAGTTATGAATGCAAGTCACATTCAGCCTGAAGCATTTATAATAGCACCAGGACAGAAGTCAATACATAAGACAAGCGAAGAGCAATATGTGAGCTAACATGGCAAAGAGTGACTAAATGAAACCCAATTACTTTCTACATTATTTAGGAGGTGTCCTTAATCCAGAGCTACGAGCTATGATTACCTTGTCTGTAGCGTGGCTGACTTTCTTTTAAATATTTGTCCTTTAATCCAAGCGAAAGAAACTGGCCGTGACTTAGTGAGAGCTCGTTTTGCACATGCTGCGGCATTATGGGAAATGTAGTGCCTGAAGTGAATTTGCGTGGCATGCACTGTAGTTCTGCTCAAAAAAATCAGGATAAAATGTATTCACCGCCCTCATCATTCACACTATCAATAGCAATCGTTAAGTTGTCTTAATTTCACACCGTCTACTATGTTATGTTATGTTTCTGAAAGGGAGTGTGACAAAAAAGTAGGAGTTTATAGCAGGTGTAGCTGTTCGGATAATTCCACACACTTTCCTTCTTACTTTCTGTCAGAAATCCACATCAGGACAGCTTGAACGTCTATTACAGGTAATACGACAAAATCGGCGGATTTTACTTACATTTTCTATAGTGGTTAGTTTATCGAGCAGGCATTTCTGACTGAAAGTCTGTCTGTGATTAACTCCTGTCAGGGTTTTTACAAAGTAGTGAAATCTTGCACCGCTGCTGAATTCATTTCTTACTTGGAGAGTATGGGGAAAATGGCAAGAAACTACGGTAAACCCTTTTTGTTTTAATATTATTTCCTTACGGAACTTATAGTAAACAACGCATATATGCGCTAACTAAGTTTAAACGTGCTCAAGCGCAAATTGACCGGTCGAGTTCTAAATTGTTGCATATTCCCTACATGAGTGCACTATATAGTATGAGATGTACACACTACGTAGTGCACTGTGTGTTTACGTAGGAGCGATTTGGGACGTGTGGTCGGTTCTTGTTTTGTAGACGCTTAAAATAAGGCATAAACTTTGGTGCTGTCGTGCCTTCTCTCACATACAACGCTATATATAAAGTCTAAACTTAATAAAGAATGCCCTTGTCTCGGAGATCTTCTCTGGATGACTTTTATTCAGTTGTATTTAGCTTTAAATGTTATTATTAGCGCTAAAAATGACATAGTTTCAGAGCATGGTCCAGAGTGAGACCATCCCTCATGGAACAGTTGGCATGGCCTAATTTAGAATAGAATAAAATAAAATGTAAACCTCGTTGATCCTGAGGGAAATTGTGGTACTACAGTAATGTGTATATATGTGTATATATGTGTATATATGTGTATATATATATATATCAAATCTACCTCTGAGACTATGAGCCTAATTAAAATTGAATATTTCGAAGCATGACCAATTTAAACTAAAGTAACATACAGTAAAACAATATAGACCTCCAAAAAATACAGATCCTCTAGTTATTTGGATAGCAGTTAGGATACAAGGTGATACTCTATGTAAAACAGCAGACACAGCTTAAACCTGACAAAGGACACAGGGATGGTTGCCACATGGTGCACCCATGGTGAGACCCGCGGAGCTGTGAGGCTCAGAAGTGTACTGGAGAGGTGGAACCCCTACACAAGGAAGAACCCTGGACCCCGACAGAAGCAGGACAGAATGGATGGCAAGAGTCCTCATCAGACCAACACCTTGAAAGGCGTGACGGAACAGAGTTGTGAAACTGCCCACCAACTCGAAACAAGAACTGGCCTCATCATAATTGGGATACCAACCAGCATCATTTAGTTTTGCCACTGGGTTCCATCTCGGCTTCCAGGATTAGCTGGCCTATCGAGGAATCTCTGTGCCAGGTCCAAGATTGCTGGCTCCCTGCTGGCGTCCGTCCCAGGCCAGGGTTGAGTTTAGGTTTCGTCTGTTCTCATTCCAGTTTCCATCCCACCAGGGGGTTTTCGAGTTTCAGGGTTCCTCAGGTCATGGAGACTGGGTCTGTGAAGCACTAACAGACCAGGAGTGCCACTGTGTGACAGTGGTAAATGGTAAATTGTGATATTTCACAGATAATCCAGTTTATGTGGCTTTAATTCATTTATTTATCAGTAACAGCTTCATTATGATATGGGACACAGTGGGCTCAGAGACTGGACATATGGAACACATGGCAGGAATACACTGTGGAGAGGGTGCCAGTTCATTGCAGGGCATCACCCTCACACGTTTACTCACACCTAGGGGTAATACTGAGTAGCCTGTCCACCTACTGGCAGATTTTTGGCAGGAAGGAAGAAACCACCATACTCAAAGGAGAATTATCACGGGCACAGTAAGAACATGGCAAGCTTTACACTGAGTGATATTAGCCAGAGGGTGAGAATCAAACTCTGGTCCCAGGAACTTGGGGCTGTGCAGCACCAGTAATATATCCCAGGTCAGACAAAATTCATTACACAGTGATTTGAATTATTTGCTTTGGAAATGAATTCACACCCACAGGCCCACAATTTCATTCAGGTAATGCAGTTTATATCTTTGTATATAATCTGTGATGGGCCTCACCAAGGATGCTAACATGGTTAGCACACGATGTGCTATCAAACAGAATGACTGTAAGGGGTTGGAAGGGTGTGAGAGTGTTTTAACCAAAATATTCAAGACGGTAGGAGCAGGTGCTTCCCAGTGGGTTTAATTTCCACAGCTGTTGCATAGCAGCCAGTGGGGTTTGGGTGGAAACTACAGTAGTCACTTGGGGCGGCGCAGTGGCTCGGTGGGTAGCATCGCCGCCTCACAGCAAGAAGGTCCTGGGTTCAATCCCAGGGTGGAGCGGCCTGGGTCCTTTCTGTGTGGAGTCTGCATGTCCTTCCCGTGTCCGCGTGGGTTTACTCCGGGTACTCCGGTTTCCTCCCACAGTCCAAAGACATGCATGTTAGGTTAATTGACTACACTAAATTGGCATTGACTTGAGTGTATGAGTGACTTGTGTTGAGTTAACCTTGTGTATGGCTGTAACCTTGTGTGTGTCGCTGAACATAGCCACTGATGCTGATAGCGACGTTAAATAAATCAATAAAACAAACAAACAAACAGTAGTCACTTTTGCTAGGTAGCTAACACACAGCGCATAAGAAGTAGCTGTTTAATCCTGATTTGGTTGTGGTAAAATATGATGGATTTCTGTATTTTGCTGTAAAGAAACCTGCTGTTTGTTTCTACACTTTGCTTTCCAGTCAAGTTAATAAGGCTGCTTAATTAGGGCTGCTGAACCCAGTTTCATTATCGCTCTTAAAGGTAGTGCCAGCGGCCAACGTAAATCACTTCTATTACTTATTAGGTAGGCTACTTCTTGAAATTGAATTCTACTCGCATGTTTTTGTATAGTGTTGTGTACTGGAGAACACACAAAGCAAGTTCACAAAAATCCAGCTCCAATACCAGTAATGTGCAGCCCTGTGCAACCCTAAGGCTACAAGAACATTTTGAGGAAAAAACCTTGAGATCTGAGGAGCCAAGAGCCAAGTAACTGTCCTCTGGCTCGTGTATTATTTCCTTGTAACAATACAGTTTATTGGATGCTATCGTCTATGTAATACCCACACAGATATGATGGACGTGCACATCAAAGACTACTTAAGGATAGTGTCTCCAGTGGGTCAGGGAGTACACACACACACACACACACACACACACACGATGCCATATCTGCATCCGTCTTATTCTATTTGTGCAATATTATTCAATATTACATTGACGCTTCGTAAAACCTTTTGAACAGGAATTAATGTTCAGCAGTGTGTAAAGCATATAGAGATTACAAACACAATCACAATCTTTTATAAGACTGCAGTACATCACTCAAATACATTCTATTCTTTTAAGCACGGGTACACGTTTTCTTAGTGTAGAAGTTCTGGAGCCTCTTAAGGAGTCTTTATTGGACTGTGGCTGATTTTTCAAATAGGAGTGGTGTGTGTATGTTTTGAGAGGGAGAAGAAGACGGAGAGAGATTGAAGAGTCGAAGCTCTGCGTGCCTGCTAAGGGGTTTGGGGGATTTTTTTCCAGCTGGAAGATGATTTCCTGGGTTTTTGACAGGCCAAAGCATTTTTGCAGCTGTGTGTGTTGTTTGTGGTGTGTGTGTGTGTGTGTGTTGTGTGTGTGTGTGTGTGTGTGGGGCCGGGTGGGTGGGTGAAGTTTATACATCATTGTGGGAACTAAATGTCCCCACAAGGTTAGAAAGAGCTGACATTTTTACCTTGTGGTATACGTTTTAGCTATCTATCATAAGGAAGTTTGGTTCTTATTTATGTATATCATTTTTTTGTTTGTCTGTTTTTGTACAATAACTGCAATGTTGTTTGGAAAACCAAAATGGCCAAAAGATTGTGTTGGGCTCATTGGGGTTATGGCTAGGATTAGGTGTAGAACTAATTAACTACATTGTATTATGGCAATGAAAAGTCTCCACTGTAATAGAATGTGTGTGTGTGTGTGTGTATCTATATGTTTGTTTATATATCATTGTGGGAACCAAATGTCCTCACATGGATAGAAAGGTCTGACATTTTTACCTGGGGGGCATTATGCTGGTCTCCATGGGGAAAACTAGTTTTTTACATTTTCTTTTGGAAAACTAAAGGAGTCAGAAGATCTCCAGTAGTTTACTGAGGTTAGGGTTAGCATTAATCAGTTATAGTATGCATTATGTCAATGGAAAATCCCCACCAGGATAGCGATACGTGTGTGTATGTGTGTGTTTTGCACTGGTGTGAAAGAGCATAATTGATGGAGGTCTATCTTCATGGTTACCAGGTCTCAGATTTCCATGTTGTATGCATGTATGTTAGAACACATTTCATTGGTTGTATAGAACACCATATATGGAGCAAAAGATGTTCAAGCCATGTGTACAGCTTAGCTAAGAGAATCTTGCTCATAGATGAAAGTGCTTTGTGATAGGTGGTTTAAAAAGGATGTACGCTAGCAGCCTGGACGATCCAGGAATGGTTGAAAATGGCATTTGAAGCTGGCCCATATAGAGAAAACGATGTGGTTTGAGACGTGTCCACCGTGGACTGATGTATGTTATGGTTCATATGGAACTAATAGAAAATAGGATGTGTGGTTTGAGACGTGTCCACATTGGACTGATGATGTATGTGCTGGTGTATATGGAATTATAGTATAGAGAGAATACGATGTGCGGTTTGGACGTGTGCAGAATTTGTGATGGTGTCCATGTGGCCTAAATTGTGGACTGGGTGTGTTTCCAGGCACCTCCACTGTTGATTGATAATGTGTTGTAATGTTTATTTATGCTCTATACAGTGATCTCTACTGCTATTGTGCCTGTAACTTATAAAAGGTTAATAACTAATCATGAGAAATAGAAATGGTGACTTTGGAGGTTACTTCATGGCCCTCTTTCAGTTCTTCTCCTTTTCCTTCTTACAGTGTCAGCAGTATTTTCGCCTCAGCTGAACCTACGACGGGTTTCACAGAGTGCCAAGTCATATAAGACTGTAAAGCACTGTTTACTGACAGTAATGAGGGTTCAGGGATTTTTACTGAGCTTTTGGAAGGTCTTTTATTTAAATGGAGATCAGATTTTTAGACTTTTATTGTGGTTTTCTTAGCAGTTTTTTTCTGTAGTGTCACTGGGGTTCATGCAGAGCTCCAAACCCAAAAGCCAAAGCAGATTATCCAGATATCCATCAAGCCTCAGCCAACCAAAGCACCTCTCAGATTCTGGTGCTCACTGTGGTTCTGCAGTGTTCATTTTACTTAGCTCACTCTTGTTCCGAAATGCTTACTATGGTTCTACAGCATTAGCTCTGGAATGTCCTCTGTGGTTCTGGAATGAAATTCACTTTTGTAAGAATGCACTATTTTTACATCTGTGCTTTACAGAGGTTTGCAAGGAACAAAGCTGGATAGGGAATGCTTTTTATTTGAAAATAATAGATGACAGGGTGGCAGGATGAAGCAGGGATTATATATTTTAATAGTGTGCTTCAGAGTGTTTTTCCTGTTTTTTACATTTGTGGTTGTGTATAAATTTAAAAGTGCTAACCTTTCAACTATTTCTTCCTCTAGTCCAGAAAAAAATAAAACATAGTCATCATCACCACCATATTTTTTTTGAGTAAAATTTTATTTCTGTGCGTCACTAATAATAATAATAGCAACAATACTATTCGATATCTTCTCCTTCTACCCAGTGTTCATAGGATTGGCTCTGGATTTTCTGTGAACCTGATCAGAACATAGTTACTACAGACTGTACAGATAATCCCCAATTTACGATGGGGAAACATTCCAACAAATCCATCGTAAGCTGAATTTTTCGTAAATGAAGGAGTTTATTATACACTGTACATGTCATAGAGCAGGCTACACTAAACACGTTTAAAACACGATCGCGGCCATGGAAAAAACTGACATTGCAATATTTTAAAAAAATGTTCGTCTTGCCAGGTTGGAATTAAATGCTGTACATTCTTGTCAGTGTGTTCTGTCATTTTGGACCCTTCTCCAATGGTGGTACACTGGCAAAGGCATCAGAGTTTTTTGCTTTGGATAGCATCCAGATCTGGCTTTGTACTCATCATACCGCTTTAAGTGGTTACAAAATAGTTGTGCTTCCTCGTGTTGTGGCAACAACTGCACCAAAGGCACTGGTGACAAATTACCCTTTTTTTGGTCAACATAATCCTTTGTGTAGCCAAAATAATTCCTTGTCCGCTGATGATTTTCCTTTGCGATGGCGATGCTGAAATGTTATATTGTGCAGCCCTAGTGTGTAGCGTACCTTAAACATCCTTAAAACACTTGCATTAAATTATAGCTATGCAACATAAAGCTTATTGTATAATAAAGAAAGTAATATCTCATGTCATACATTGAATAATGTATTGAAAGTGAAAACCAGAAAAGACCATGGCTTTTTCCTCACTACATTTCCCAGCATTCATCTCTCCTGTCATGTGACTCCCTAAGTCACGCACTGCCGACTTCCTCATCTGAGTGCTGGAGAGTACTGCGTATATGACACATCGCGTACCGGGGGAAATTCAAAATTCAGAATATGGTTTCTGCTCAAAGTGCGTTTATGTTTATCGGATTCCCATCGTTGAAATGTCGTAAGTTGGGCCATCGTAAAATGGGGAGTACTTTAACAGCTCAAGTTCAAATCTTTATTGTGACTGGGGGTAGACCAAAAATCAGTTTTTAGTCGTGTATTACTTCTGCATTCAGCACTTAATTACCTATGAATTAGTTGATGCTATGGAAATGATAATTAAACAATGTATTAAAGGTGCACATGGCCATATTCCTCTGATGTCTCTCGCAGCTGTCACTGTTTATTAAAGCCATACTGTTATCAGAAATCAGAGTTTAATAGGATTGTTGTGTGTGTGGTCTGGACACAATTTGAAGCAACACTGCACATGTCATCCCTAAACGAAGGCAAGACTGGAGTCAACAAGAACGTTTGAAAAGCACAGGAGATCCCTAACCCATGCCCATTTCGATGTGGAATAAGAAAGATGAAAGCAAGAGACGGAGACAAAAAAAGGAAAGGGATGAGGAGAGTTTTCGTTGCTGGCAGATGAACACAAATCACATTACTGATCACAGCGACTCGCATTACTTCTCTCTTCTCACGCTGCTTGACATCAGAGAGAGAGATGGATGAATAAAGAAATCTAGAGAGATGGGTGAGGCTGCTCCTGTTGTGGTTCGTGTGTTCACGGTGAACGATCGTGGTGTGGGTTTTTGATCGTTTGTATTGTTTATTGTTGCCATGGAGATTTTAGGGTCTTTTGTGCATCTTGTATGTGTGTATGGTGTGTGTCTGTGTGTGTAGTGTGGCATTGGGTTCTCTCCTTATAACTGTATGCACTCAGGATCACTTACATCACCTCAGCCAAGTGTTAACAAAAGAACACACACACTGTCCAGCGTGATCAGAGTTGTGTGTGTGTGTGTGTGTGTGTGTGTGTGTGTGTGTGTGCGCGTGTGTGGATTAATGCCAGGGATTGAGGGCCATCTGGCCATTTTACAGACAGAGAGAGGAGTGTCAGTCCCACTCTTATTGTGTGTGGCTCTTTTTCTCATTCATGATCTCACCACAAGATGTGAAAGTATTAAATTTCAATAATAAGCCGACCTTATATTTATGATTCTTTCACCAAATGAGTGATAATGAATTGTTTTTGTTTTTCTTTCTCTTTAACTTTCCAGCCCTTTTCTGTCTTGTTTCTTTTTGTTGCTTTCTTACCTTCTTTTCTTTATTTCTTTTTGTTTTTCATTTAGTTTTTACTTTTCCTCTTGTTCTTTTGTGTTTGTGCTCGTTCCTATCAACTAGTTTTTCTTTTTCTGCATTTCTTTTCTCTCTCTGTCTCTCTGTCTCTCTGTCTCTCTCTCTCTCTCTCTCTGTCTCTTTCTCTACACTGCTTTGTTTCCCTTCACTTTTAGTTTTTTCTTCCAGATTTTAAAGTTGCTGTTTAATCATTCTACTTTTTCTTTCTCTATCTTCATTCCACTTTTCGATTCCGACCTGGACTCTGCCTGTATGGAGTTTGCATGTTCTCCCTTACTGTGTAGGTTTCCTCAGGGTACTTTGGTTTCTTTCCACTTTCCAAAGACATGCGTTAGGTTAATTGGTCTCTCTAAATTGGCCCGGTATGAATGTGTCTGTATATCGATGTAACCATTCTCCTGTTGGAATAGCCGCTGATGCTTATGCGACATTAAATAACACAAACAGACATGTTTTTGTTGTTTTTATGAATCCACTGGTTTGTTATTTATGTACATGTCCCACCTCTTGTTTATTCAGGTTTTTTTTCCTTTTTCACATTTCTTACTTTCGGGAGGCACTATGCTGCACGTGGTTAGAACTTTTGCCTCACAGCTCCAGAAATCTCTGGTTTGATCCAGCCCTGGACTCTGCCTGTGTGGAGTTTGCATGTTCTCCCTGTGTCTGTGTGGCTTTCCTCAGGGCACTCTGGTTTCCTCCACATTCCAAAGACGTGTCCATGTATAAGTGTGCATGTGACAGCATGGTTGGTTCCGATCTTGTGCCCTGTGCTGTCGGTTAGGCCTTGGCTCCCCATAACCCTGAACTGGAGTAAGCGGGTATGAAAATGAAAGAATCTTCCTTTCTTTAATTCTTTTCTTCTTTTTTTTGTGGTAGTTTTTATCCTCCACTTTTTTGTTTTTATTTCTTTCTTGAGTCTCCTTTTTATCTTTTTCTTATGTTTTTTCCTCTATTTTTAATGCTTTTTATGCTCTTTTCCCTTTTTGAGTGTTAAAGCTATCTGATATTTGGTACCTTATGGTAGGTATAGGTGTGCTGTAGGTGTGTCATTAATTATTTACTGTGTGTGTGTGTGTTGGTCCATACTTGATACTTGTATGTGCACTCGTGTGTAGAGGATGCCTGAGTGCACACCTCCTATTTGCTTCTTCGTGTGTGTGTGTGTGTGTGTGTGTGTGTGTGTGTGTGTGTGTGTGTGTGTGTGTGTGTGTCTCTCCTCGGGTAGCGTTAGCCCAAGGCTGCTTCAGCAGACCTACTTTCAGTGTCTGTCAGTTACACAGCAGGAAGCACACATACACATTCTCTTTGTACATTTTTCCTATTTTTTCCTCTCCTAATTCATTTGAATCATTTTGAATCGGATCACTGTTTTCAGCCTAATATCAAATGTAATTGGCATCAAATGTGATGTACATTTACAGGATTTCAAGACTCTAATCACCAACCAAAGGTGCTGTCATGAATCTGAATGAATTTGTTCCGATTGCACATTCTTAATGAACTGTCTACCCGAAACTCAACAACCTGGTGGGAATCTCCATTTACGTGCACTAAACAGAATCTGATCCAAAGCTACACACGTACGTGGAAACGCCGTTTAGTGTGCTTGCTGCCATGGTGACCAGCAGTCTTAAGAGAAATTGGTGACGTTTCGGCATGTTACACGAGATCCACGAGTTGTGGATTGTTCAGCAGAGAGTACTTCAGATGGACATATTACCGTATTTTTTGGACCATAAGGCGCACTTAAAATCCTTTAACTTTCTCAAAAATCGACAGTGCGCCTTTAAATGCGGTGCGTCTAATGTATGAATTAATTCTGGTTGAGCCTTCTGACCTAGAACCGATTGTAGATGGTACAACGGCGCTCATAATAAATCTGTCAAAATGTTTTTAGCACGGTCTTGGTAAGTTACGAAGCTTACGGCAAACCGTAGTGCGCAGCATATAGCGGTAACTAGTAATACGGTATGTGCTTCAGCATTAGGGTACGTGCATTTCATTCATACATTTTCGAAGCGGATTTCAAACTCGACGCTATCAGTCACGCAGTACAACATGGACATAGAGCAGCTGACGAGAGAATTCAACATAAAATGAAATCAATGATACGGAAGTGGAGGAAGCAAGAAGACGCCCTGCGCCAGGTAAAGACCAAACTGAGCTTCCGATGGAACTTAAGAGTTTTGTTTCATTTCATGCGTCTTATAACCCGGTGCACTTTATGTATGAAAATATACCCGTTAGCAGCCGATCGTTGATATTGCGTCTTATGGAGTTATCGTTCACATCCTGCACGCATTCATAGATGGCTGTAAGGACTTCGGGTTATTCCTCATTTATTTGCTTTTATACAACAGTTTGTTCTTTATTTTATTGTAAAAAAACTGTTTTATAACAACAGAACTCGAGAGGGAGTGTGTTATGAATAGTATCACGGCTGTGATGCTGGTCATTATAACACCATGATTTGGTCACAGGGACGAGCTGAAGATGAGTGCCATAGATAATTACGAATAACATCACTGCTTTTCTACTTATCTACAGTGACCAAATGGCAGGCGTGATGTTATTCGGGATGACCCACTCCCCTTCGTGTTCTATTGCTTAAAAATGAGCTTTGAACAGATCATTATTCTGAACTTTTCCGCCATCCAACCTGCTGACTGTGAAGTGTTTTAAAGTCAGAAAGATAAACGTTTATCTCCTACAGACAGATTATTTCCATGGTGTTGAATTAGCTAGAGGTGTTCCTCCTATTACATACTGTATTACTCGCACAGTGCAATTAGAAATGTGATCAGACACAAGTTTACACGGCTAATATTCCTCTATTTAACAGATTATGTAAGTGATTACCGACCTCATTTAATCAGATAAATATTTCATGCAGATTGGGTTACTCTTTCCGGTTTGAGGTGTATACGTAAACACTTTCTGTTCCAATAGAGCTCTTAATCTGTTTATTGCTGGATTATTAGGCTGCATGTAAAAACAGAGCCGGAGTGTGCTTTGGAACACAGGATAGCTTGTGACCATATGATCAGATAAATAAAACCTATAAAAAGCATTAAAGTATATTACTGTATTATTAACTATATTATTGTTAACAATTTAGCTAGATATTTTTATTTAAATCCCTTAAGTCATGATATGTTGTGAAAAAAATGGCTTCAGATATTCAAACCATTTAAAAACATGGAGACCTTGCATTTTCAAGAATGGCATGAGCAGGGTTTTGCATTACAGAGAAGAACGCCGGTGACCTTGCAGTGCAGTGACAGTCACTTCTGCAAATACTGAACAATGTCGGATTTGAGTGAGGACTAGTTGGTCATAACTGGTTCAATTCACTACAGTCTCTTTCGTACCAAACAGTTCTGGGGACTGCATAACTACCACCCCCAAAAAACCGTGCAGCTCTTGCAAGAACTAAATTTGTTTCAGGGTTGTTTGTTTGTTTGCATTCGCCCTGCCAGTTGGACCATTATAGAATGCTAAGGTGACATAAGCCAAGCGGATTTCTCTTATACGGTTCAAAATTGCGTTGTATCAAGATCAACCAAGAACACCATACCTACTGGGAAGCATGGGGGTGGAATCATCATGCTTTGGGGCTGTTTTTCTCCAAAGGGGACAGGATGACTGATCCGTGTTAAGGGAAGAATGAACGGGGCCATGTATCGTGAGATTTTAAGCCAAAACCTCCTCCCATCAGTTGAAGAGCATTGAAGATGGAACGTGGCTGGGGGTCTTCCAGCAATGACAATGATCCCAAACACACCGCTCGGGCAACGAAGGAGTTGGCTCCGTAAAAAAGCATTTCAAGGTTCTGGAGTGGCCCAGCCAGTCTCCAGGACCTCAACCCCATAGAAAAAATTTGTGGAGGGAGTTAGAAGTCCGTGTGTGCCCCAAAACATCACTGCTCCAGAGGAGATCTGCATGGAGGAATGGGCCAAAATACCAGCTACAGTGTGTGTAAACCTGGTGAAGACTTACAGGAAACATTTGACCTCTGTCATTGCCAACAAAGGTTATGTTACAAACTATTGAGCTGAACTTTTGTTATTGACCAAATACTTATTTTCCACCATAATTAAGTAAATTCTATAAAAATCCTACAATTTGATTTCCTGGATTTTTTTTCTCATTTTGTCTCTCACAGTAGAAGTGTACCTGTGATGAAAATTACAGACCTCTCTCAACTTTCTAAGTCGGAGAACTTGCACAATCAGTGGCTGACTACATACTTTTTTGCCCCACTGTACTAGGGTGATCAGTTTAAATGTGCTTTTAGGATCATGCCTCCTGATGATCCTGTTTACAGTCTTACAAGTTCTTAAATGCTATTAGTCTTTTTGTTCGTTTCTTTGTTTCCCTTTTCTCCTGGTCTTTTTTTCCCCCTTTCTTTCTTTTATCATGGTTGGGGTTTTGTATTACGGTTTTGTGTGTGTGTCTGTCTCTGCGTCTGCTGGCATGCAAACGAAGACATATTATACTCGGTACACACTACAAGGACAATATGAATGTTCTAGGTCCAAAGGAGATTTGAATCCTTCTCTCTCTCATAGGTGTGCAGCTATGATTAATTTAGTACTATGGTTTAAATGAGCCCTTCAGTTTCTCATGTTACACAGCAGCTTCCTCAGAATGAGAGATTCAGTGAACTGTGTTTTTCCTTTATACAACATTAGTTTGCCTGCATTTATTAGATTCAAAGGTGCTTCTTCTCTGAGAAATAGCAACACCGCAGGCACCCATCTTAGTGCTGGTGTAACATAAAAGAGCTTTGTTTATTAGGGCTGTTCCAGTGTTTTTGGTTGGTACACAAGGGAGGGGTCAGTCAGATCACCAGGCGACAGCAAACACAATGGACTATAAAGTAAGAAACTGTGAACTTAGAAAAATAAACTAGCCTCTGAGAATGTTTTTCCAGCGACACCCATGTCTAAACGATTAGGCTATCCTTACACAAGGTAGTGTTAAACTCACAAAATGAACTCTACTGTCCGCTCGGGGCTGTAAATGCTACATGTATTCACATAGGATCTTTACAGTTCAAGAAATGTTTCTTTAATTATCATTTTACAGCCCCACACATTTGTTACATATGCATTGTGTTTTACATTTTTATTTTGACGCATGGGTTAAAAATGAAATTCAGGATTCACTTATACTCAAATACTGTATCCAAAGTTGCTGTCTGAACAGAAAAATTAGCCAGCTTCCTGAGGGGAAAAAAAACCTAAAACCTGAACAGGGGTTCACTTTTGGAACCACTGGGACAAGACATGAAAAAATGATAACGCATTTAAAGTTTCATGCTAGATAAATAATGCTTGATGATGTCTAGTACACTTGCATGCAATCACAAGACCAGGAATGAACCATAAACACAAAGGTGTTGTGGGGAACCAGAAAACAATGTTCCCTACAGCTGAAGTGGAAACGTGCAAGACCTCATACTGGTTATGACCTTATGAGGTGTAGTTTTGTTTTTGGCAATTCCCTGTTGACCCCCACATTGGCTGAGGAGGGGCTGCAGGTGCCAAGGTTGCATCAGATTGGTTCCTGCCCTTCAGAACACGAATTGATGAAACCTAAAATGAAGTGGTTTTGTTTGTTTATCCTTTCCAGTAGAAATACTCATTAAAGCAGCTTGCATGTTTTGTGGTGTGACACTTTTGATTACATTTTATCATGGACGACTGAGAGGCTCAATCATAAGGCAGCTCCAGTGAATGAGGAATGAATGCAGCTGTTGGTGTTTCAGACTCTGTGTGTGTGGAGTGTCTTTTCCCATGCTTTGACTTTCATCTTTATGAGCAAATATTGGATTGAATGGACTCCTCCCAACTGTGGTAACAGTCAAAAGAACATGCTCATTGTTTCTCATTGTATATTTATGTGCTCTCTCTCTTCGTTGCCACTGCATACAACTCTTCTTACTCTCTCTGATTTTCACCGGCTGTCTCTCTAAAGCCTGGTTTATGCCTGTTCAGAACTGCTTCAGTGAGCGGCCCAAAATGAACTTCTAAGAGTCTGAAGGTTTCTTGATTTATTAGAACCGTAAGCAATTTGGTGACTGTTTAGTAATGAGTGAAAGCTTGTTTGAGCTTTGTACAAACAAAATGGTAGCATGCAAATGAGAGGCTGCTGGAGGTCTGTGTTCTAGAGTCTTTTAGTGTTATGGATAATACATTGTACAGAGTAATGTCATGTAGGGGCAGCCCTGGTCTGCTTGTGTCCGAGTCCCGTTGACTCGAGGGAACCCTGAGACTTGAGGTGGAACCTAGACGAGACAGATGGCACTAGAATGCAACCCTACACTGGGATGTTTTGACATCGAGTCAGCCATTAGACATGCAGACTGAATCAAACTCCAGCATCAGCCATAAGGGAGTTGGTACCCTAGGCACAGATATAAAACAGGAACTCCTGCCCGGTGGAAGGACAGGACAGGACAGAACAGTAATGCATCTCAGCTGGTAGAGCACTGATTCACAATGCTGAGCTTCTCATATCCTGCGTCTGCCAAAGCGTGGTCTGTTGGTCAGATGTGCAGCTTGTTCTGAGTTACTTATGATATCTGGTAGGGCTGCAACGATACAGACATTTCATGATTTCAACAACATCGCTGTTTTGGCTCAGGTGAAAATGAAAAAAGAAATTTGATTTTAATTCCCTTTTTAATGTAGAGATCAAGGAGGCCAGTAGAACTTCCTGCTCTGCAAGGTTGGTTTGCTGGGGTTTAAAAAAATCACCAAGGAGCTCTGATTGCTTTTCTGACATGGCATGGTCCAAGTACCTCCGGGGCGACACTCTCTTTTGTAGGATTTGTCTCCATATTCTCTCTAGCTTTGCACTATAGAGAAATTATCAAAACTTATTTATTATATTTGTGTTTCTGGTTCCTCACATTAACCAAAACAGCATCAAGCGTACCCATTTCTGATACTGCCCAGTACTTAATCTGGGTGAGATGTCATCTATCTTTATTACACAATCTGCTGCTTGATGTCGCATGTGTACTACAGCTTGGTCTAGAACTGTGGCAGGCTCTACTTACTACATCTCAGTAGTGCCAGTTGACAAAGTAAAGTGTTTTTTAATAAAATCTTAATGTATTCGATTCACAGCTCGTATCGTATCGAATATTACCATGTGTATCGTGACACCCCTACAGTCTGGGCGAGGAATCCTGTATCCACTTGTTTTCAAACTGGTTTATAGGGTGTGTGATCCTGCTGAGGAAACCTTACCAGGTAGGGCTCGTGTGTGAATGGACTCCAGATACAAAGTCAGATAAATTGTCAGCCATATACTGGGTCAAGACCTGATACAACTGGCAGGTAATTAGAGTCTGGAAAAAACTGTCTATGACCTACAGAATTATGTTTCAATAGGCAGTGCACAAATGTTTGTTTGTTTTTTGTTTATTTATTTATTTAACATGACAATTCTGAGAGGAACAAGGAACAAGCGCATGGAAACCGGAGTACCCAGAGCAAACCTACATGTACATAAGGAGGACATGCCAGCACCACACAGTCCAAGCTTTTAGGGTGTAGATTTTATTTTTTATTTATTTATTGGAAAAGCTGCTCTGTGATGGTGTCTGTTGTGCTACAGAAGGAAAATGGAGTTGACCATAAATTGCATTCTGGTTTTGCAGAGTGACTTATTCATACTTCAGAAGTCTGTTAGGAAACCAGGCGGGTGTCCCTTCTTTCCTGTCTCGCACAAAATCTATTCCCTTAAGGCTCTGGTGGATTCCTAACGAGCAGTGTGCGGAGTGGACACTGCATGTTGTGTGTTAATAGCAGCAGGGGTGAGGTTGCGTCATGTTGAGCAAACCGAGTCAATATAATGTGTTAGTCATGAATGAAGTCATTCACTGTTGATTAGGGCGGCATTTTTCCAAGACGCAGCCTAATAATACTATCGTTAGTTTTTGGTTATAGCATTTTGGACATGTCCTGAATTAAATTTTTATCCTATGCGTCACAAATTAAAGCGTCTGCCTGGGTAATAAGGTCACCAAACAAAAAATTAGTCACCTAAGGTGGGAGTAACTTCAAGCTCCTGCACATGGCGTTGCGGGAGGATGAATGGGCTATGAATACCTGTGGGGTGTGTGACGGGATTCATAGATTGATAAGATTACTGTGATCTGGTTTTCTACAGTTTGATCTGGTGTGTGTGTGTGTGGGTAGGTGTATAAGGGGTATTCAGGTGAAACAGCAGGTGTAAATGTGGATGAGAATGACGTAACCAGGCTATCAGTGTGTTTATCATCTACACTTCCCCTATCCAAACTGTCTCTCCAGAGAAAAACCTGTCTGTTTGTTCCAGGAATCAGGAAATAAATCGGAGAATGTGAGAGAGATGTCTTGCTGAGAGCTCACCCTGAACTAAAAAAAACTATTGCTTAAATGGTTATCTCATCTTAGGCGGATGGTTCAGAGTGTTCCAGTTTTGTTATTAGGCCGATGAACTTTTTTTCATTATTGTTCCAGAGGATCTCATGTCACTGATGTCAAGCTTTAATTACATTTGGTGAATTAATTTGGCTGATTGGGGAATTGGACATTACTGACTAGAAAGGAAAGTGGAAAGATCTGCAAAACAAATTATAGAGCCAATGATAACTTTCATTTATATACAGTACTATGCAAAAGTTTTAGGCCACCATTAAATTTGTTGCTTTAGCAACAGTATAATGACCATATATAACATTTTAAGTGTTTTATTGGCTGCTGCCCTTCCAAAAAAGACCCTTCCTGATCAATCTTCTTCGGACTGTACAAGGGTCAACTTGGCATTCCAGTGAAGCTGTCAGATGCTGCTGTTGCTCAGCTGTAAGGGGAGGTCACACTAAATACTTGCCACTGTAGCCTATAAAAGCTGTTCTGATTTTCAGTTTTTTTAATGCTGAATACAACTTTCCTGTGTTTTCTGGTTGAATTGTAATAAATAGACTGAAAAAGAATTATATATGGTTATTATAACATTGCTAAATATACCATTAACAAGGTTATATTAATCTAATGGTGACCTGGAACGTTTGTACAGAACTGTATGTCTAAATAAAATATAGATGTCTTCAGGGCTTTTATTCCTAGTGGTGTGTGTATCTCTTCTTTCTCTTTCTGTGTCAAGTTCAGAGTGGACATGGGTTGATTACTCATGCATGATTTAAAAGCTCACACCTCATCTTTGATTCCTAATCTATTCATCCAAACAGGCACTGAATGAGCATGAATGCTTTTGTCGCTTTAAATAACATAATAAAGGTATTATAATTGAAACCTCAGTTCATTCTCGTTATCAAATTAATTGCTGGCAGAGGTCAAAACATCATTAGTGATGCAGACAATCAGGGTAATCGATGTTCATACACTGGACAAAATGATAATAAACAAAAACACACAGGCTACCAGAGAAATGCTAGCCTAAATCCACACATGGGCACTAATGTAAGGTAACAGGTCTAAAGTACACAAGTATGAGCCAGACCTCTCTTTGTCACGGGATGCATAGGGCCCACAAACCACAGTTGGAGAACCACTAGATGTAGATTAGAGAAACCAGAAGCAGCGGAAGAGAGGAAGATTGAGTAAGGTGGTGGGAACAGGTGAGAGAAATCAATAGAAGGAGAACAAAGTAGAAATTTGGAATGTACTTTGAGTTGACCGCAATGACTTATGATGGGGTGTATGATAGATAATCCTTATATAAGTGTCAGTAAAAGCATTACTTACAGCAAGGACAGATAATGCTTTAGTAGGATCCAGGTAGTCACAGATTTATGATGGGGATACATTCCGTTGAATCTGCCGTGAGTTGAATTTATTATAAACTGAGGAGTTTAATAGATACTGTATATATCATAGTGTAGCCTACCTTACACATGCTTCATACTGTAGATGACCACGGCTTTTCCTCACTGCATGTCCCAGCACTCATCACTCCCACCACGTGACTCCCTACATCCCGCATTGCAGAGTTCTGCACCGAGTAGCGTACCTTAAACACGCTTAGAACACTTACATTAACTACAGTTGAGCAAAACCATTAACATGAAGCTTATTTTATAATAATGTATTGAGTATCCCATGTAATTTCTTGAGGAATGGATTGAAAGAGAAAACCTACAATGATTAGTGAGCAATCATGGCTTTTCCTCACTGGTGGAAAAGTCATGTACCCAGTGGGGGTTGTTGTGGTAGTTGAGAATTGGCCAGGACTAAGTTAGGGGGAAAAAAACACTGCAAAAAATAAATATATTAATGATTAAAATAATGATTGCAGTCACTGTTTACACATAGGAAAGATAAAACTGAGTACATAATATATAAAGAGTTATCTGTGTGGTACAATAGTAATCTGTATGATGGGAAACTGAAGACACTGGACACACTCGGATAACATCCTAACATCAGTTAAGAGCCAAATATTACACAAAGTTATTAGTCAAATACTGCTGCTACTAAGTTTCATAATGCAACAGACCCAAAACCCCAACCAAATTGCACAACCCTAGTAGAAACTAAGAAGTTGGCAGGCTATCAGGGAAATAAACTCAGTCAACCTTAGCAGAATCACGTCGTTCACTTTTATCGTTGTTGACTTATATTTTATTCCATTTTGACGTTATTGAGGCTTGAAACTGCAAGAACAATTCATTTTAAATAGAGTAACTGCATGTTAAACCTAATGTACGCTGCATATGTTTTTTATGTACAAGTACTCCCCATTTTGATGACCCGACACAATGCATCTTGGGTTTTGAAACCGAACTCTGAATTATGAATTAAAATTTTCCCCTGCCAAGTTATACGATACACCGTACGGTATTCCCCTGCCCTCGCCCATGCTGAATGAGGGACTTGGCAGTCCGTGACGTAGGGAGTCATGTGGCTGGAGTGATGAATGCTTGGGAAATGTAGTGAGGAAAAGCAGTGGTTGTGCAATAAATGATTTTGTTCTTCACTTTTTCAGTAAATGACATGAGATTCAATACTTGTGCTGTGCATGTGCGTCTATAAAGTATCGTGATGATGAAAGCATGCCCGGACGCTAGTGTACATTAGGTTCCTCTCCAGGGAAGGCACCCAGGTGCTTGTCCAGTCTCTTGTTTTATCTAAACTAGATTACTGCAATGCTCTTCTGGCTGGTCTTCCAATGGGTACAATCAGACACCTGCAACTGATTCAGAATGCAGCGGCTCGTCTGGTTTTCAATTTGTTCCACTGCTGCCTTCCCTTCACTGGCTCGCTGTAGCTGCCCACATCAGATACAAAACCCTGATGCTTGTTTACAAAGCAAAAAATGGAACAGCACTATCTTACCTAAAGGCTCTAATCAAACCATGCTCTGTACCTCGTACCCTCTGAAACGCAAGCTTGGCTCGACTGGATCCTCCACGTAAGATTAAAGGAAGACAAGCATCAAGACTCTTCTCTGCCCTGGCACCCAGATGGTGGAATGAACTTCCACTGGATGTCCGATGTCTGAATCTCTTGCTGTCTTCAAGCGGAGACTAAAGACTCACCTCTTCACGCAGCACTTAAGTGAAAGGCTGAAGTGAATACAACTGCTTTTATATTTTAAAAAATTGTTGCTTTATCTACATCAGATCCTAGCAAGCTGTAGTTGGATTGTGTTCTTGAGTTATTGCTTACTTTTACTAACAGGAGGTTTTGTCTACTAGGAAGAATACAAAGCACTTCTGTAAGTCGCGCTGGATAAGGGCACCTGCTAAATGCTGAAAATGTAAATGTAGTGTGTGGGAGAAGTGCGAGTGCAGACCATGGGGAGGGGGCACTATTGCGCTCTGGCATAGTTCAAGGCAGCCAGGCTCAGTGTGAGTACTCCCTTGGTCCAGGTGCATGTCTGTGTTCTCCCTTGCCAGAGGAGAGGAGAGGAGGCTGGGTTGTTTGTGACATGATGCAGATAAGGGGTGTCCCCACATTACATGATATTTATTTCTGTTTTGGTTCCTGCTCATCAGAAAATGAAATGTATTCTGAATGGAGATCCATCTCTCTCTCTGCAGATGAACGGCTGAAGATGTGTGATAGTGTGGATGTTGAGGAGAAACCTCCTGCGCCCCCCATGAGAATGAGCAGCAGCTCTCGCGACTCTTCATCCGTCCTACACTCGTCTAAACCGCTGCCTATGGCTCCGGAGGAGAAAAACAAGAAAGCACGCCTCAGATCCATCTTCCCCGGAGGGGACAAAAGTAAGTAACACACCTAGTACCCACGTATGGAGTACATACACAGAGCACACTTGTGTATACAGGTACGCTCCATTCAACAGCCGTTCTCTTTAGCAGCTGAGGTCTTAAGGATTAAAAATTCATAAATATCAAATATCAAAATATCAAAAATTCAATCCAGAACATGGGTATTAGTATGGAGTTTGCCCCTCAGATTTGCTGCTACAACAGTTTTTTTTCTTCTTCTAAAAGGGCTTTCCACTAGATTTTGGGACAACTGTGAGGACGGCTTCTGATGTTAGACAATAAGCCCTGGCTCACTTTTGCCATTCCAGTGCATTTTAAAGGTGCCTGATTCAGTTGAGGTCAAAATTTTGGACCAAAAAAGAAAAGTTCTCAATCAAATTGACCAAACCATGGACTTTTGGACACGAGGGCAAAAAGTTGATGAACTGACTTGACATATGAATGTGTCATATTGAGAGTCACTAGAGAATCAGTACAAACCCTTTCTACTGCCTGTTTGTCTATGGGGAATCCAGAAATGTCTGCTTTATATTAGGAATGGTACTGAGTGTTGCTCAGTGTTTTAGGTTTTATAAATGATACAAAGATACAAATTAGTGTATTCTTATATTTTGTGCTGTAGAACATATTTTCATGTTGTACTTAATATCGTTGTTTGAAATAATATTGAAAATGCCACGTTCAAAGTGTCTAAACTACTGTGTGACTATAGTAATGTCAGGTCGGCGTCTAGTTCAGTCAGTGTCCTGTTTCAGAGAACGTAATGCAGATGTTAAATGGCGCGTACTTTTATTTTCATTTGCATGATGTCATTTGCAGTCATTATCCAGAGACCTTTACAATCTTACAATCCAAGCACTTGTGGGTTAAGGGTCTTGCTCATGGCCAACATTTGCAGTTTGTCAGAGGTCGGATTTGAACCCTAGAACTTTTGGTCCACAGTCCTGTACCTTAACCCCTGCACCAACACAGTCCTTTATACTGTATATTTACTGTAGTATTGCGCTAATATGACCTAAAACATCATCAGATTTTCACACAAGTCCTAAAAGTGGATAATGAGAACCCGGTTAAACAAATGAGGCAAAAACATTATACTTGGTCATTTCTTTATTGAGGGAAATGATCCAATATTACATATTAGTGAGTGGCAAAAGTATGTGAACCTTTGCTTTCAGTATCTGCTGTGACCCCCCTGTGCAGCAATAACTGCAGCTAAATGTTTCCTGTAACTGTTGATCAGTCCTGCACACCGGCTTGGAGGAATTTTAGCCCATTCCTCCATACAGAACAGCTTCAGCTCTGGGATGTTGGTGGGTTTCCTCACATTAGCTGCTCGCTTCAGGTCCTTCCACAACATTTCCATTGGATTAAGGTCAGGACTTTGACTTGGCCATTCCAAAACATGAACTTTATTCTTCTTTATTAAAACCATTTTTTGGTAGAACGGCTTGTGTGCTTAGGGTCATTTGTCTTGCTGCATGTCCCACCTTCTCTTGAGATTCAGTTTCAGGGACAGACGTCCTGACGTTTTCCTTTAGAATTCTCTGATATCATTCAGAATTCATTGTTTCCATCAATGATGGCAAGCCGTCCTGGCCCAGATGCAGCAAAAACAGCCCCAGACCCATGATACTACCACCACCATGTTTCACAGATGGGATAAGGTTCTTATTGCTGGAATGCAGCATTTTTTTCCTTTCTCCAAACATAACACTTATCTTTTAAACCAAAAAGTTCTATTTTGGTCTTATCCATCCCACAAAACATTCTTCCAATAGCCTTCTGGCTCGTCCACGTGATCTTTTAGCAAACTGCAGACAAGCAGCAATGTTTCTTTTTGGAGAGCAGTGGCTTTCTCCTTGCAGCCCCTGCCATGCACACCATTGTTGTTCAGTGTTCTTCTGATGGTGGACTCATGAACATTAACATTAGCCAATGTGAGAGAGGCCTTCAGTTGCTTAGAAGTTACCCTGGGGTCCTTTGTGACCTTGCCAATTATTACAGCCTTGCTCTTGGAGTGATCTTTGTTGGTCGGCCACTCTTGGGGAGGGTAACAATGGTCTTGAATTTCCTCCATTTGTACACAATCTGTCTGACTGTGGATTGGTGGAGTCCAAACTCTTTAGAGATGGTTTTGTAACCTTTTCCAGCCTGATGAGCATCAACAACTTTTTCTGAGGTTCTCAGAAATCTCCTTTGTTCGTACCATGATACATTTCCACAAACGTGTTGTGAAGAGCAGACTTTGATAGATCCCTGTTCTTTAAATAAAACAGGGGGCCCACTCACACCTGATTGGCATCCCATTGATTGAATCACCTGACTCTAATTTCACTTTCAAATTAACTGCTAATCATAGAGGTTCACATACTTTTGCCACTCACTAATATGTGATATTGGATTATTTTCCTCAATAAATAGTTGACCAAGTTTAATATTTTTTCTCATTTGTTTAACTGGGTTCTCTTGATCTACTTTTAGGACTTGTGTGAAAGTCGGATGATGTTTTAGGTCATATTTATGCAGAAATATAGAAAATTCTACAGGGTTCACAAACATTCAAGCACCACTGTACTCGGTAGATAAATGTGGGTGCTTTCGCTGATATGATCATATGTTTGATGTTCATTCTTGGCTTCAAGCTCAGGGTTGAATGTCTGTGTTTGTAGCGAATAAGAAGAAGGAAAAAGAGCGTCCTGAGATTTCTCTACCGTCTGATTTTGAACACACCATCCATGTCGGCTTTGATGCAGTCACGGGAGAGTTCACTGTGAGTTCAGAGTGGGATCTCTGAGTGGGATTATTTTCTGACTCTGTACATGTTTAGCTCCTTCTCAGTTTGTTCTTATTGCTTAGTTTACTGATGAAGGAATATGTAAATGTGTTCGTATAAGTGTAGTAAAATAGCTGTCTCTTTCTCACTCTCTCACCCTCACGTACACTCATACCTACAGGGCATCCCTGAGCAGTGGGCCCGATTACTGCAGACCTCCAACATCACTAAATTAGAGCAGAAGAAGAATCCTCAGGCTGTCATCGATGTGCTCAAGTTCTACGACTCCAAAGAGACAGTCAACAACCAGAAATACATGAGCTTCACATCAGGAGGTGACCCACACAAACGCTTTTTTGCATAAGACTGCATAAATTGAACTGACACAGTAAAATATACTCCCTCCCAACACTTAAGACACACATGGAACCAAGTAAATAACATTTTGAAGGCTGTAAACGTAAACAAAACGAGGGCATGTTTCGAGTGAAAAAGCTTCTACACTCTTGGGACTGATGTTAGTGAATAATGATGGAGTCTTGGCTGAGAAATGTAATCTGACCTCGTTTATCCTTGTTACAGATAAATCAGCTCACGGCTACATCGCCGCCAACACTTTGGTAAGACACGCTTCAGTTCTATTCTGTTCCCTTTTCACCCCAGTTTGATTTGATCCTGCCTGATTCTGCACCATGAATCACCTGATTCATGAGTCATCCTTCTCCTGACCATTACCCACACGCACATGACAGGCAGTGCTAAAGGTTTATTAAGCATTAAATGCAGTAAAGTCACAGTCTGCACTCACTGGTCACTTTATTAGGTTACCTCCACATTTCTACACTCTTTGTCCATTTGATCAGTTCCACTCACCATATAACTTGTGTCTGTAATTGTAAACAGTCTGTAAAAGTGCTTCTGTATGGTAAGTGGAACTGATCAAATGGACAATGAGTACAGAAACAAGGATGCGTACCTAATAAAGTGAGTCTATTTAGGGTACGTGGAAAATTGGCTGTGTACTAATATTGGAAAGTTAGATTTTGACGTTGGATCTGGGTTTGTAGACATTTGCAGTCCTTCCTCCCTGTCTCTTTGTCTGCCCCTCTTTCCCTTTGTACTGCTTCTCTTTAGAATGTGTTTTGGTTTTATTATATGTTGATATAGATTTAATACAGACAGGCAAGCAGGCAGAAAGACAGCAGACATTCTAACAGATTATTAATGCTCTGTTAGAATTAGCTTATTATTAGGAGGCATGTAACGTGGCCACTGAGTGAAAAATGTGAGGTATATAAATATATTTGTTGTGTGTACATTTTTGTTTTGCAATGTATTCTTACGCTCTGTCAGGGAACTTATGGGCGCCTTGCGTTTCTAAACAGGGGTAAAATAGGATGCTGTATACACACCGGTCATAACATTAAAAACACTGCTGGGAAACCTCGAGTCCAGGCATTTGTGTGGATGTTACTTTGACATGTACCATCTACCAAAACATTGTTGCTCACCAAGTGCACCCCTCCGTGGCAACAGTATTACTTAATGGCAGCAGGATAATACGCCCTACAAAAATTGGTCAGGAATGGTTTGAGGAACATGACAAAGAGGTCAAGGTGCTGCCTTGACCTCCAAATGATCCAGAATGCAATGCAATCCAACATCTGTGAGATGTGCAGGACAAACAAGTCAGATACATGGAAGCCCCACCTCGCATCTTACAGGACTTAAAGGATCTTTAAGATTAGATACAGCAGGACACCTTCAGGTCTTGTGAAGTCCGTGCCTCAGTGGATCAGACAGATGGTTTTAATGTTATATTACTATAGTACTATAGCATTATTATTTATCTTTATACATATATAATAGTACTACAAATCCACAGCAGTGGACAAACTAAGCCTCAAGGCCTTGCAATAGACTGGCGTTCCATCCAGAGCACACTTGCACCTTCTACACCATCTTGTGTTCTCCAGGAAAGGAAAACACAACAACCATTACCAAAGCGAAACCATTTCAAGCATTATTCATTAGCCACCTTTATTAGGAACAGCATGTGCAAGCTGGTATTTCATGTTCCAGGCATGTTGTCAAACTACAGGGTTGCACTGGACTTGTGATGGAATCTACTGTCACACAGTAATGATTAAAGCATATAAAGTAGTGTCCAAAATTGTATACACCCATCAGGAGCTTTGTTTCCTTTAGGCCAGTGATGCTGTATATGGTATGTAGAACGTAGGGAATGGTGATTACGGAACCATTTCGGATGCGGCCCAAAACTATGGGTGATTCACTTGGGCAAGGAACGAAAATGTGATTACTGGTGGACACTCCTAATATGTACAGTATGGTGCAAAAGTCTTAGGCCACCATTAGAGTAGATGTATCATTATATCATCGTTGTTTATGCAGTGGTATAATTGCCATATATAATTCTTTCTCAATCTCTTGGCAAGCAGTGTGTAACCTCCATTTAGACTTGAGCAATAGCTGCAACTGGAAGCTTCATCCAGATGCAAAGTTGACCCTTGTACAGTCAGTTTGATCAGGAATGGTATCTTTGGAAGTGTAGCAGCCAAGAAACCACTTTTTGGAAGGGGAACAAGGGTGGAAAGGCTAAGATATGCTAAAGCTCACAAAGATTGGAATGAAGATCAGTGGAAAAAGGGTATTATGGAGTGACGAATCCAAGTTTGAAATTTTTTTGTCCAATATGTTATATATAGTCATAATACCTTGTCAAAAACAACAAATCTAATGGTGGCCTAAGACTTTTGCACTATACTGTATGTAAGCCCAGTAACATTCCCGCTTGTCATGCTGGATTTGATCCACCACCCAAACAATATCTGCCCAGTAGTGGTATCATCATTTCTATTGATGGTTGGGGTGAGATGGGTAACGGTACTTAATAAAGAGGCCAAAGAGTGTGTATTTGTATTGCATGTAGACACATTATATACATTTGTGCTGGATGAGATTTATAGCTGGTGTTTAGCTATCCTAGTGCAATACTTTTATTTTATAGTACTGCTAGGTAGCTAGGCGTTTATCTTCATTATAACGTGTAACCCAAGCTATTTAGTGGCTTACTATATTGTGTTTTGAGCTTAAATGTCAAGACACTGCTGGAATCTTGAGCTGTTTCAGATTACCAGTAGAGATTTCAGTACGTCCTTCAGTGTATATATATTTATCAGAATATCAGCTTAACCTAGGAGACTGAAGAACCCGAGCTGGCAAATATCATGTGATCCAATGTGACGTGGTCTGGTAAACGCTGATTGCAGTTCCTGTGTGTTGCACTTAACTGCCAAGTCTTTAAAACCCGCGTACAGTATGGATGTGACCTCATCGTTACACCTACTGATTCATTCTACTAATCTTTAATTCCCTTCGTAGATTTAGTCCATATCTCCCCCTCTTCCTCTCGTCCTGCCTCTATCCCTCACACCTCCTTTCTCCTTTTTGTATCTCATTGTTTGAACGGTGTGTGTCTTTGTGTGTTGAGTTAAATATCCTCCCATTTTCAATCATTCAGAACCGCCTCCTGTCCTCTGGGCCGCCCGTCAGCCTTAGAACCTGCAGCGCTTTATTTGAAAAGGTAAAACCTGTTTTAATTTTAATCCTATCCTCTAATTGGGCACCTAACATCTGAGTGAACGTTTTAGGCTTACTCCATACAGGGCAACATTCAGCCTAGTAACACCACCTGTAACCCTGCAGTACGAGGTCCTGCTCAGGATGCTAATAAAGCATTAATACCGCATGCAGATGTGGATTTAAAGTCTTAAGGGCTTATTTATTAAACAAACAAAAGGCAGAAGTGGGTTGTAGGTGCAAATATCTATCAGTAGATATCCCCATATCTCTTTTCAGTGATGTCAGGATAGTGTCATGTAGGGGTGTAATGATGCAATGCAGAAATGGGACATGCATCGTCGAGTTGGATTATGTGTTCTTTTTTTATTACGCCATCTAATGCAGTTGCATTTTTTGAACACCAGATGGCGAGCGCGTAAACCGTTCTCAGTGAGAATCCTGATTTCTTTTAATTGTGGGGGGAAAAATAGATTATTTACTAGAAAAGTACAAATTATTTTGAATTATTTTATTATTCTTCAGAAATAAAACAATAATGTTTTAAAACAAATCTAAACCTCTGTTTCTAGTAATTTCTCTTGCAGGGGACTGAAGGGTTTTTTGTTTAAAAACTTCTACAAGAAAACTTGGATTGTTTTGCATTGTTTACACTTCAGGAATGAAAAAGGAATGTCTTTTATTAGGGATGCACCAAAATGAAAATTTGAAGTCGAAAACAAACAAATTGAAACATTCGACTGAAAACTTTTTTTGCACTTTGTCATTCAATTTGCCACTTTTTTTCAACATTGCATAAATTAAAATAACCTCAATGTATTTTTGTGTTGCTTTTCAAGCTACCGTATTTTCCGGACCATAAAGCGCACCGGATTATAAGACGTAATATCAACGATTGGCTGCTAACGGGTATATTTTCATACATAAAGCGCACCGGGTTATAAGACGCATGAAATGAAACAAAACTCTCAAGTTCTGTCAGAAGCTCAGTTTGGTCTTTACCAGGCGCAGGGCGTCTTCTTGCTTCCTCCACTTCCGTATCATTGATTCGTTAATGTTGAATTCTCTCGCAGCTGCTCTATGTCCATGTTGTACTCGCAGTGACTGCGTGACTGATAGCGTTGTGTTTGAAATCTGCTTCGAAAATAAATGAATGAATGCACGTACCCTAATGCCGAAGCACATACCGTATTACTCCGCGATCCTGCACACTACGGTTGCCGTAAGCTTCGTAACTTACCAAGGCCGTGCTAAAACATTTTGACAGATTTATGAGCGCCGTGTACCATCTACAATCGGTTCTAGGTCAGAAGGATCAACCAGAATTAATTCATACATTAGACGCACCGCATTTAAAGGCGCACTGTCGATTTTTGAGAAAATTAAAGGATTTTAAGTGCGTCTTATGGTCCGAAAAATACGGTAAATTTTTTTTTTTTTCTTTCTGAAGGCAAAACAAAAATGTATGTGTCTCAGGTGTTAAAAATGTGTGTAATTATGTCAATGTAATTTATATACGTTTCACATATTAATACTTTGACTCTTGCTAGGTGGAATCGAATATTTGGTGCATCCCTATCGTTTACCGAATGTCAAGTTAATAATCGTGAGAAACTCGAAAATTGTGTGCAGTGTATCGTTACACCCCTAGTATCATTGCACCGGTGACTTTTTGCTTGGCCCTCCTGTCTGTTATCTGTGTATTGGCCTGGGCTTCACATATCTACTGTGTTTGTTCTAGCACTAGATTATAAAACATTAGTAACATACCAATAGGTAGAGGTAGGAACCGTGGTTCTGTTTATTAGAAAAACGAGTGTGTATCATGTGGCCACAATAGTAGGACATGTTTCTTGCATTTACTGTAATAAGTTTCAGTTACTCGGTGATAGAAGGGGAGGGTGCAGGTAGAGGTCTCTGTTCACTAGGCTACAATCGGTCTGGAATTTGATCGATTCGTGTAGCCGGTCGTTACAGTGGACAGCAGGTCATGATTAGTTTGGTTTTCAGTACTTACTATAATGTGAAATATTACATTTTATGAAATACCACACACTGACCTGTCAGTTCTACAAACGCTTGCTCTTTGGTGGAAGATGCTGGGCTTCAAATAACATGCATGATTTGAGACGGAGCTAATATCCAAGGGTGTGTTCAGAACAGAGCTGGCAAGCAAAGCAGGAATAAGGAAACGAGAAGGTTTGGCAGTTCACATAATCCTTCATTGAAATCCACATAGAGCCAGTGCTAGAAAATCAAACAGTACTGACATTTACTGAGTCTGTTATTATGATTGAAGAATCAATCGTTATGGATTTATGCTGTACAAAGGACAAGCTTATAAACTCCGTAACATGAAGCTGAGCAGCTTTGCCTCTAATGCTTAATTCATTAACGAGGACAGGAGTGCAGTTCTTGAATATTTAAAACCAATGAAGAGTTGCTCTGCTTTACAATACTGCTTTCAGCGCACACTTGCTGACTAACCATGAGTGCGTATCACCTGCATCACTGTCTAACCGGTGTCCACTTACAGTGCCAAGGGCTGAGGGAGTACAGTTTTCTAAACCGGAAAAGACATTTCTGTGCTTTTTCGTAAACTTCTTGAGCTCACAGCCAAATGATTGGACATAACCTTTTATGTATGCACCTGTATAAAATCCATCCAACAACATGCAGCTTGTTTTCACCATTTTGAAAAGGTGAACGCGTCAGAGCGCTGCAAAGCCTTCTGGGTAAGTTCAGTACTGTGCATTTGACTTGATTAGTCATGTAATGGTCAGCTAACCTTGTAACACACTTTGTGTGCACAGTCACAACTCGGTGCTCTACTAAACCCTGCATAAATATATATAATGAGTGGCTTGTTTGTTCCACCAAATCTAATGATATTGTGTGACATGACAGCTACGCAAAGAGCTGACACCCGTTCCAAAATTACACTCCAAACGCAACAATATGTGTAATAATAATATATTTATTTTCACATTTTAACCCCACATTTTCTGGGCAGATGATTACACATTCATATTTATCACTGAAGAAATATACAGTACAGTGCAAAAGTCTTAGGCCAGCATTAGGAGTGTTGTTTTAGCAATGCTATAATGACTGGATGTGGATAACTTGGATTCGTCACTCCATTTTCCCTCTTTCCCACTTTCCAGTCTTTGGGAGCTGTATCATATCTTAGCCTTTTCACCCTGTTCTCTTAAGAAAATGTGGTTTCTTGGCTGCGACCCTTAGAAAAAGACCATTCCTGATCAAGCTTCTTCAGACTATAGTAGGTTCAGCCTGGCATAACGATGATGTTGCCAGATGCTGCTATTGCTCAAGTGTAAGGGGAACTCAGACTAAATACTTGCCACTGTATCCTATACAAGCTGCATACAAATGAAACAATGGAATATCTAATCTAATGGTGGCCTAAGACTTTTGCAAAGTACTGCATACACTGTATACACTGCACAGTCAAACAAGTGGACAATATAAGCTTCAACAGAATGCATTTAATAGTCATTAAGCACAAAAGATGCAGCTGCATATTAGCAGAATGCATTTCATTAGGTCATTTTATTAGCCATATCAAGTACAAGATTTGTGCCAGATGTTGTCAAACCACAGGTTTCCACTGGACATATGTGTAGGATGGAATCTGTTGTCTTACAGTATGGATTTGTCCCAAATCATTTCCAGTCATGTTTCCTATACTCTAATAGTGCTATAGGGGGTATGTAGGGAATAGTGATTAGGGGACCATTTCAAACACAGACCATAAGTGCAGGTGAATATTGCATTCATTTTGACAGCCCTAGAAATATGCCATATTTAAGTTTGTCCTACGCAGGTTGTGTTAATCTACTTTCTTCTGATGTGTTAAAATACATGTGTAAGACTAAGCAAGTTGCATATACTCTAAACTTCAATACAATTGTTGATTCATCAGTTTGTGTTGGTTTTGTATGTATATAATCTATAAATATCATCACTGCATCATTCACTCACTCAAACTGGCACCTTAGAAAAACCAGTTGACCTAACGCACATCTTTGGGAGGACACCAGAGCACCCAGAGAAATCCCATGCAAGCGCAGTCAATATCTATGAATGTATTCTATATAATAATTACATTTCAGAACGTGTGCAGATGTGTACGTGTATAAACATCAACAACAACACTGTAGCTGCATGTGTGAAAGTGGAATTTCAAGAAATTCTCAGACTTGACGGTTATTAGATTTGAATTTTGTGAAACCAGTTATGTGAGTGGAACCGAAACGAACAACAAATCAAGTTCACACTGGCTTTAGAGGCACTTTAAGGACATGCCTGATGCCATGAATGTATCCAGGCACATGTATCCTGAATGTATCCTGCATACATCTCAGAATTATTTTGTATAGACAAAAGCATTTAGTATAAAATCACCATTAACGCCATCAGTCAGTTGAACTGCTTATAGGCACAAGCAACTTAGCATTCATTACATGAAGCAAATGCGTGGAGAGACATTTAGTGTCAGCATTACCATAAACAAGAGCTGCATGAATCCAGGCAGTTTATACAGCACAGAGATTTTAAAAGGCTTTCTACCATCTAGGGCATTTAGCTGAGTGCTGCATCATTTTGAAAGGTGTTAAAATGTTGTTATTAAACAAAACAGGAGAATAATCGTTTTTCGCTCATTATTGTACTCAAATGTTAGTGAGATGCCTCAAAATGGGTAACGTATGTTCTTTCTTGCATCCAAAAAGTGTCAGAAGGATACAGAACTATTTCATGTACAGTACTGTGCAAAAGTCTTAGGCCACCATTCGATTTGCAATAGTATAATGATCATATGCCATTATTTCTCAGTCGCTTTTTAGCATACAACCGGAAAATACAGGAAATTGATATGCAGTATTAAAAAACAGCTTTCATTGGCTACAGTGTTTAACACTTACTGTGACCTCCCCTTGCGCTTGAGCAATACCAGCATCTGGCAGCTTTATCAGGATACCAAGTTGGCCTCCACAGAAGCTTGATCAGGAATGCACTTTTTGGAAGGGTAGCAGCCAAGAACAGGGTGAAAAGTCTAAGGTTTGCTGAAGCTCACAAAGATTGGAATGAGGATCAGTGGAAAAGAGGATTATTCTGGATTTCTGTCCAATAATTGACAAGATGGTCATTTATACCATGGCTTAAACAAATCTAATGGTGGCCTAAGACTTTTGCACAGTACTGTGTGTACATATAGTTCTTTCCTTCGCAGCATAGGTAACATAAAGGTAACTCCCCTAAAAAATGTAAACAATTATTCATGTCCTATTTGAAATTTGATTCAAATATTTTATTTCAAATGTTTCATTTAGACTGACCTGTTTATTCTTATTGAACTGAGCTGTATATATTAGTGTTTTTATTCTGCTTGATCTTATAAAGTGTATTCTTGTCATTTTAAACATACAGACTTGTTACATGGCTGATCAATCTAATAAAATTACTATTTACTGATTTACACAGCCTGGTGACTTTCCTATAGTATGATGCTTTAGTAAAAGTCTATTTTATATAACAAAAATCATAGGTATGTTTTAGTTTAGCATTTTAGTCTACTTTTCGCTGTGGTATTTTGTAACACAAAGAAAAGCATGAGAACGCAACTCATTGTTTATTAGATGTGGACAAAATGTGACTTTACTTGCTTTTTTCAGAGAAGCTGTAATTAACACAGAACGTGATTGCTTACATTTTATTCTGAACCCTGTCATAACAGCATATGACTGTACTAAACAGTAGGTTCACAATGGTAATGGCACCATTGGTGGTGTACTCATGTTGCGTGCAGTTTAGTGTGGCAGTTGTGGCTTGGTGACTCATAAGTCTTACAATGTTTTAACATGTTGTTATTAAACCAAACGGGAGAAGAATTATTAGTTTCATGCCTCATTCTACACCAGTGTTAGTTATGTGCCTCATAAAATGGGCTACATGATCTGAGGTTACTCGCAAGACCTTTTTTGCACCCAAAGAGTGTCGAAAGGATACAAACAAACGCACACAGACGTACTTGTGTGTTTTCTTTTCCAGTATTGGTAACGCCCAATTCCTCTGTCAATTCCCTCTACCTTTGTGGCGTCCCAGGAAATATGTACTGTGGAGTTGCTGACTGACTAAGGCAAAGGCCTGATATCTTGTGTTTTTTTTTCTCTGAGACCTAGTTTATTGTATCATCTTTGTTTACTCTACATCACATGGTTAGATGAATCAGTTACACACAAAGACTAGCCAGACCAGGATTTATAAGTGCTATTTTATTGCTCTAGTGAACTGAGCAGCTTTTCCTAAAATATTAGTGTTTTAGCTCTACTTTAGTCTGTGATGTCAGACTAGCACTGCCTAGCAGATATCAGCTTAGGTCAGCAACTAGCTAAAGCTAATCTGTTTTGTTTCCAGCAAGATTTTTATATTTAAGTGAAACTGTATTGTTCATGTGCTTAATGGAGTGACACAGCCTGCATTTTCAGTAGTTACTTGTGTGGTTTGCAGGTTTTATTTCAATGACATATACAGTGAACAGCCTGCTAACTAGCATGCTAACTACTGGTTATGCCAACTGCTGTCATCTAGCAGTAACACAGTCCTGTCAGTTTATGTACAGGCGGATGAAACCTCGTCCGAACCTCACGTTCAAGTCATGTAGCTTTGAAAATGTTTACAAAACTGACTGCAGCAGTGCTTTCTGGGTACGTGATGTTCCTGAACCAGTGGTTCTCAATTCTGGTCCTGCAGCCCCACCGCTCTGCACATTTGACTGTTTTCTTTGCTCCCAACACGCTTGATCCAATTACTAAGCTCATTAACAAGCTCATTATCTACGGAGTTAAAGTGGGTGTGTTTAAATAGGAAAAGCATTCAAATGTGCAGTGGGGGCTGCAGGACCAGGATTGAGAAACGCTGCACTAAACAATCCCTAAAACGGCTAACGCGATTTAACCAAGGCAATAAGGGCTTTAGGAAAAGTCCGGTGTTGGAGCACAGACCTGGTTGTTTAACTCTGCTTACTTTATAATGTCGCCCTCTGGTGGTTGAGTGTTATATATGATCTACAATTTCAGCACCATGATGGCATCATTTTGTTTGTTGTAGCAGCAGGGCGCTAAAACGGCGTCTGAGCCCCCCATCGCACCTCCTGTGTCTGAAGAGGAAGACGAAGAGGAGGAGGAAGAGGAAGAGGAAGAAGATGACGATGATGAGGTTCCACCCATAATCGCACCGAGACCAGAACACACCAAATCTGTGAGTGTTCAGTCACTGTCCATTCAACTGGCTTATGCAAAATGATTTAAATACTGATTAATTTGTCACCATGGGATGAAATAGCAGTAGACGGACTGGAAAGGGGTGTCTAACAACCATGCATGTAGCTTCCATTAAAATCCCTCTTTAATCAGCTGGTGAAATCTGACTTTTTTTTGTTGTTCTTGTTACTTTAAGCGATGACCAAGTTCTCTTAACATCCACAGTAAACTAAACCTAGCACAGACTCTCTTAAAGCTTGCATTTGTTGACTCAGGAATATTTCTGATTGACTTGGATTTGTGTGCTATCGGGCCTACAGCGAGTAATACTGGTCAAAATCCTTTTTTTCCCCATCGTGATGTGATGCGTCACCTGAGTGTAAACTTACAGAGATGTCGATCTGGCTGAGACTAAAATGATTGGAGCGCTGCTGTGTTTGGGAAAACAGTTTACTCGGGCAAGACGGGAGAAGACCACCAAGATGGCTGATTTGGATGGAAATGGGTCCTGTAAATGAGGAAATTATATCGGGACCCTTTGTAAATTTAGTCTACCTGTGAAGTGCTACAGACAAATTTGTAGAGATGCACAGCATTAAGGGTCTCTTAAATATCCTCAGGTAAAGTCAATATAATCCATAACTGTTTACAACTATTAGTATTTGTGGAAAAAATCCACATAGTCATAACTTCTAAAAGCTACAAGATGAAATGACATCACTCCAGAAAGACAGTTTCTCACAATAAAGACTGGTATGCACCCCTTAACATCCATTTGATCAACGTTCCTTTGCTTTATCACCGGGAGTTACCATTTACAAGGGAAATATGTCTTAAATACATTATATCGTCGTCTGAATGACAGAAAATTGGCACCCTTGCAACACCTGCTGACAGAAAAGAGAATCACAGGCAGAGTGACACGTTATCAATGTTTTGTTTTAAGATACAAAGATAAGAATTACGGTCTTGTACAGTAATGTCCTAAATGTTTTAATATTGTGTTTTAAGTGATATTATTAAGTAATATTGTTTTAAGTAATATTATTAAGATACAACTACTACTATGGGATGATGGCATTGTACAGTCAGTGTCCATTTCAGACAACGCCCTGTTTCAGAACGTGTCCCTCTGTGACCATTCATTTATCCTTCTACCACAAAATACTAAACCATTGCTTATATAAACTGTTCTTCTAAACTGGAAAACCTAACCAGGAGGTAAGGTGTAATATGGAAGGTGGTGGAACTGTGTAGTGGTTGGGAGCGGGCAAAAATATTTGCCCAAGGGGTGTGTAGGAGGAGGACCGTCTAAGTGGCTAACCATCTGACTAACTTGCCGTGTTTACACATTGTCATATTTGGACAATGTACCAGCAGGGGGCAGCAGAGACGTGCAGCTCAGGCTGGTGCGTCATGACTGAGGGACTCTTGTTTCCCACGAGTCTGATCAGCCCTAACCCTAAGGGTTATTTAAGCCCGAGCCATGCCATTGCTCTCTGCTTTGAATTTGTTGGTAACATTAGGGCATTGTTTGTCTGTCTGTTTTGTGGGAAAGGTCCAGTCCTCCCTGAAGCTCTTTGTGTGATTATCTCTCCCTGAGAGGATCCTAGATGGATCACTCCTTAAAAAAAAGAACCGGAGAGCTCATCGAATGTATTTTCACACGTGTATGGAAGTGAGCATTGACTTCATGTTCTCTCTTTCTCCAAGATCTACACACGCTCTGTCATGGAGCCAGCTGCGACTCCTGACCCCGTTAAAGAGGTCACGACAACCCCGCCGGAGTCGCAGGTTCAACCGGAGGAAACAACAACGTCCAGCACGCTGTACCGACACACAGACAGGCAGAGGAAGAAGTCGAAAATGACTGATGAGGAGATCCTCGAACGCCTCAGTACGTTGTGTGGCTTTAATTAGAAAAGGTGCATTTAGGTCTGAAAGCAGCCGCTTTATTAAGCACGTCCTTCGAGGGCAGCCGTCTCACCGTGCGACAGTTTAAAAGGTGGCAGCGGTTTTGGGACAGCCTTCAGAGTGATCACAGAGCATGATATCATGCAGTGCTGCGTACATCGCGTTTTGTCACTCATTAATTAACTGGAGAACCGAGCCTGTATTTCTGTAATTACTTCTCATTAATTAACCTGAGCACCAATCCCAAAAGGTAGCTGTTTTTCTGGTGCTGACTCTGTTATGGGAAATGATCGTGGGATTATTAAGGACTTGGAGAGCTTTCAGATTTTAATGGGACTCTAAATTAGGTTATAATAAAGACAGGTGCACTTTATTCTAATACTGACAGCACGAATATCATTTGTATAACAAATAAATGTCTAGATTGTTTACTATATAACGTTTATCAGTTCACTTCAACATATTTTGTTATTATGAAGATCATTTCTCCTACTTATCCTGGTTAAGGTCATGGAGTCCGTTGCTGATCCCAGAATTCGGAAGGGACAGGCGAGTATGTGCCCCTGAACTGGGCTTCTGTCCATCACAGTGCTCTGTAGAGGTCACTTGTGCATTGCTGGGGAATGAACCCCCCAGTCTAGCCTCCCCTCCCTCAGACAGAGACAATCGTACCTCTCCAATGCCCGACTGGGATGAAAGACACCTCCAGACTCTAACCTGGGTCGCAGTGGTGGTTGGTTAGAAAATTGCCGCTCTGCCTTCCAAACCATGTTTCTGTTATGTCTCATTTTAGAAAATGAGCTCATTGCTTCTGTACAGAACTGTTGGAATGCTGGTAGTCAATGACTGAATGTGTTTACAGCTCAGATAAATGTAGTTTTGCTTGGAAATACACCTCCATGTTCTGTGCAGTAACTAACTGATGATATGTAGCTACTGAGGTTCTAGAAACCATAAGTGAGAGAATAGGGAGACCTTCATATAACATCCTCTCTTTTTTCAAGGGAGCATCGTCAGTGTCGGGGACCCAAAGAAGAAATACACACGCTTTGAGAAAATAGGACAAGGGTGAGCGCGCACACACGGGTGTCTCATTATCCTGGTGGGGACTTTGCATTGACATAATGATTACTGTAACTAATTAATGCTGCACCTACTCCAGTGGTAGTCCAGGACTGTGCTGGTCTAGCAGGTAAAGATACTGGACTATGGACCAGATGGTCCAGGGTTCACATCTAACCTCTGCTAGTTTCTCACAGTTGGGTCCCTGAGCAAGGTCCTTAACCCCCACTTGCTTGGATTGTTAGACTGTATCACTTGCAAGTCTCTCTGGATATGGGCATCTGCAGAATGACTAAATATGAATGTATACTTAACCTCAGTAACCTAAAACAAATCTTTTAACTCATGGTTTTCAAAATAAAATTTATGTAAAAAAGCAGTACTTGTCAATTGGGGACAGGAATTTTGTACACTATTTTGACATTATTCCCCAAAAGTGTCCCAAGTCAAGTTACACACACACACTTACTCACTCCAATCACACATCTGAAGCTAAACTGAACACAGAGAGGGTGTGTGAGCACAGGAGCAAGTTGTAGATGGTTTAGGAGACGTTGTGCTACGTAGGATTTTTAGGAACTGATGTCTAGAAAGCGCCCTAGTTTTCCTTATTTGCGATGTTCTGTCTCCCCCTTGTGGTTATAATTGGAAACGTGTTTAAGACCTTTCTTGGTAAGCACTTGTTTATTGTTACGCAGGGCATCTGGAACAGTTTACACAGCCATTGATATTGCGACGGGACAGGAGGTAAAAAATGTCATATATGCTGAATATTGAATTACACAAATGAGGAGGTTTCTAACTTCATTTTTGTCTGCCTGGATTTCTGTATCTCGTTCTTTCTCAGGTGGCTATAAAGCAGATGAATCTGCAGCAGCAGCCGAAGAAGGAACTGATCATTAATGAGATTTTGGTGATGAGGGAAAACAAGAACCCCAACATTGTTAATTACTTGGACAGGTAAGTCCTGTGTTTTACTATATATAAAAAAAGAATTATATCCAAGCTGAGGTACTAATAGTATTTATGGCTGTTGAGCAAAAATCATTATCAGATATTCAGAGTGAAAGTGCATGTGTGATAATTTTAAGGCTCATATCTGCATGGTTAAAATGCATATCTAAACAATGGTACACGGGTTTGTAACCAGAGACACCGCTACATTTGTATAGCGTAACAGCATGCCACAGACTCCAACCCCATTTCCCGAGTGGGCCTTTGGTGAGGCAGAAAGCTCAGGAATTAGAGGGCTGGGACAAGATCTGGAAAAGGGACATGATAGCTTGGCTACTGGACTATGGACCAGAAGCTCCAGGGATCAAATCCCACCTCTGCCAAACTTCCACTTTTGGTTCCTTGAGCAAGACCCTTAACCCACAACTGCTTGAATTGTAAGACTGTATAATGTTCAAGTCCCTCTGGATAAGGGGTGTCTGCTAAATGACATAAATGTAAACTAAGCATGAACGTCAGTCTCCACTGGAGATTTGTGAGACGCTGTGGCTCGTGACCAGCCAGACCAAGGGTGCCCCTTTCCCTATAGTTTGGGGTAGCTGCCCATGTTGTTATGCTGTACCTGGGAAAACATGCTCTCTTTTTTCTAACACTTTCTCTCTTCCCCTCTTTTTCCTCCCTCAGTTATTTAGTGGGTGATGAATTGTGGGTAGTGATGGAGTATTTAGCAGGTGGTTCTCTTACCGATGTCGTAACAGAGACCTGCATGGATGAAGGACAGATAGCAGCAGTATGCCGAGAGGTAACACACACTTTTAAATCTAAATGTGATTCATAAAGTGACTTGGCCCATTTGATATGCTAACTGTAGTCATAAATAGACACCAAATAAAAGATGACTAAAGTGTGTGTGTGTGTGTGTGTGTGTGCCACAGTGTTTGCAGGCTCTGGACTTCCTGCACTCGAATCAAGTCATTCACAGAGACATCAAGAGTGACAACATCCTGCTGGGCATGGACGGATCTGTGAAGCTCAGTGAGTCACACTGCTCTTGCTCTCTCTAACACACACACACACACACACACACACACACATGCTGAGCAGGAAAAGACAGAACACATGATGCTAAAGTTATTTTCTCTCCCCAATTTCCCCTGTAGCGGATTTCGGGTTCTGTGCTCAGATCACGCCAGAGCAGAACAAGCGCAGCACAATGGTGGGCACTCCATACTGGATGGCCCCAGAGGTCGTGACCCGGAAAGCGTATGGTCCCAAAGTGGACGTGTGGAGCCTTGGCATCATGGCTATCGAGATGGTGGAGGGTGAACCACCCTACCTGAACGAGAACCCACTGCGGGTACACAGACACACCCACGTTCACAGAAACCAAGACTGTCATAGTAGCTCATTTAGTACATCATGTAGTATCAGCCATGCTGCTCTCAACCAATCAGAACTCATGATGGTGTCTTGTTTAACATACCTTTTATATTATGTCGAAAAATGGCTAAATGCATTGGTTTTGGCTCTTCCATCCTGCAAGTTAACTCTGATCAAAACAAAGCGTGTTCCTCTGTGTGTCCACTGGTAGGCGCTGTATCTTATCGCCACCAACGGCACCCCGGAGCTGCAGAATCCTGAGCGTTTATCCTCTGTCTTCAGAGATTTTCTGAATCGCTGTCTGGAGATGGACGTGGACCGCCGAGGATCTGCTAAAGAGCTGCTGCAGGTAAATCTACACTGACACACCAGTAGGTGGATTTATAGGGGAGGCTGGTGCTGATGTATAATCACATAAATACACATTCAGCACAAAGCTAGTGTGCATTTTGAATCAGTGTTTAAATCATGCTCATGGTTGGCTAGGCTATGATGTATATTAAAGGAGTTTAATATATACTGTATATATGCTTGAGCACAGATAAATTGAGCCCAGCTCCTCTAAAAATATGAGTAAATATGTTTTTTGTTTCTATTTTTACTGAAAATTTGCCTCTAAGCTGATTAAATGTTAAAACCAAAGAGAAAAAATGGTTTAAACTTATAGTAACAACAATTATACAGATGTTATCACACTTTCCTTGCAAATGGTATGATCCAAGTGATGGATTTGTGGCTCTCAGGCTCATCATTAATGGAAGTTTTCTCAGATTTGTTGGTGTCTTTGTAGTCAGTTTTCCTTATACCCAAAAAGTCACGTCGTTCTTTCAGAAGTGTGGGAATGATGGTCCAACAACCCATTAAAATGTACTATCCCCCAAATAAAAAGCCATTAGAAAACAGTAAGCCAATGTTTTAGGTGGAACACTATTTAATGGTACTGGTGGTAGCATAGTGGTTAAAGTACTGGACTCTGGACCAAAAGGTCCAGGGTTCAAATCCCTCCTCAGCCAAGCTGCCACTGTTGGGTCCTTGAGCAAGACCCTTAACCCACAATTGCTTGGATTGTAAGACTGTATCAATTGTAAGTCGCTCTGGATAAGGGCGTCTGCTAAATGCTGTAAATTTAAATGTAATAACTGAAGTATTTTTTTGCAAAATAGCAAAAATAGAACTGAAGAATAAATAGGCAAACCTGTCATTATAGCTTTCTTTTTAGGACACATCTTTTGAAAATCATTTATCAAGCACGCACATTAAATGGAACGAATGCAAAAGGGCTCTTCGCAAACACTTTAGTTTGCCAATGTTGTCCTTCAGATCCATTGTGAGGAGGAAGATGCACAAACATTACAAACAAACCTCTGTCTTTCCCACTTGTTTTCTTACATTTGGGGCAGATGCTCTTACCCAGAGCGACTTACAACTGATCCAGTTCCAAGCAGTTGTGGCCCTTTCTCAAGGATCTAACAGGGGTGGCTTGGCGGAGGTGGGATTTGAACCCTGAACCTTCTGGACTGAAATCCAGTACCTTAACTGCAAAACCACCAGTCCCTTGTGGCCTTTCTGTAGCGAAACTCCGCTTTGTCCGTGAGGGAGTGCGTGTTCTAACCTACTGTTACTAGAAACAGAGTGGAGCTGAGCGCTTGCATTGCCTGAACACATTATTTGTGACATACCTGTATGAAGGCCAAAAGTCCTTCAAACAGAATCCCGGATGAACCAGAGTACTGGAGAGTGCAGGTGCTGTAAGAGCCTGATCTTAACACCTCTGTGTCGTTGTGTTTTCAGCACTCGTTTCTGAAGCTGGCGAAACCTCTGTCCAGTCTGACGCCGCTGATTGTAGCCGCCAAGGAAGCCATCAAGAACAGCAGCCGCTAGAAGGGTCCCCTCACACACACACACATACACACACACACACACACACACACTCAGACTGGATGGCAGACTGTCTTGCTGTCTTACCTTTCTTGCCGTCTTACACAAGGAACCACTCTTTCTTCAAAGTGTGTGTATGTGCGTGTGTGTGCAAAGCAGCTCATCTCTCCCCAACCTGACAGAAGCAAGGAATCCGAACGAGGAAGCACCTGGATTCTCCTGAGTGTGTGTTACAGTAGCAGTGTGTGTGGACTTGAGTTGAACCGATGAGAACTTGGAGGGAGTCCCTGTAATAAACGCAGGGACTGCAACACTACATTACTTCTGAACTGAATACAAATGCATGGTCCAACTCCGTATACTCACTCTGTGTGTGTATGTGTGTGTGTGTATGTGTGTGTGTGTGAGAGCGAGGGATAGACGGAGAGAGAACACACCTAAACAGCTTGCAGATCACATTGCAGCTTTCTACAATCATGTATATCCGAGGCCTCTCTGTGTATGTGGGCGTGGCTAACTTACTATGCATTTCAAGAACCGATGCGAAGCCGTGACACAAAGCCATGGAGCCGATTAGTCGACTGAACGGGCATTACACGGCTAAGTCACACCCGCACCTGTAGTGCTACTTCTCCCTCTCTCTCACACACACTTTAAGGGGTGCTAATACTCATCTACATCGGTCATGCTAGTCAGAAGAATGTTTTCCTGTGTTTAACTCTCTTCCTGTTATGTTGGGTACTTTTGTTTTGTTTTTCTATGTGGGAAATGTAGGAAATGACTAGCAGTACGTAACCTCTTATTTAAGTCAGCCGAAAGTTGAAGCGTGCAGGAGTTGGCTCTGATAGTTTGAGATGAAGACGTGTGACGTTCATTCAGTTTACAGATTTCACATGCAGGCGTTTGCAGATCTGAGAATGGTTTAAAGGAACAGTCCAGCATTTTTCATCCTAATCTCGGTCCATCTGAACAGTAGTTGGTCGATAGCCCAAAGCCACGCCCCCAATAGAAGTCAGTGACTTATGACCGAGAGCTTAAGAATTCTAGTAGGAAATAAAAATCTGTTTTTTCCACATAGAATTCATGTCTGATTGACAGAACACTGGTAAGCGCGAAGCCTTGCGACACCTGCTGACAGAAAGGAGAATCACAGTCTTGAAGGCAGAAAAGTCAAGTCAGATTTATTTATGTAGCACTTTTTACAATGGAGCATTGTCTCAAAGCAACTTTACAAGTTTAGATTACCTCCTAATATCTACGTCCAATCCCAAATTGAGCAAACCTAGGGCAACGGTGGCAAGGAAAAACTCCCTAAGTGGTATGAGGAAGAAACCTTGGGAGGACCAAGACTCAAAAAGGGACCCGACCTCCTTGGGCGGCGTAGATGATAAATCTAAGAATGAAACTAAAGTCATGGAGTTATACTTCAAATAAAATGTGAAACATGCACATCGGCATTAAGTAGTCCGATACACAGTCACTCTAGGATCCTGAATCCTGAGAAAACATAACATTCCATTCATTTTCGTTATAGGGAAGTTTTTCAAATGTTATAAAAAGATTTACAACGATAAGAATTACTGTATTGTACAGTACTAAATGTTTTCATATTGATTTCATTGATATTAGTGTTTAAAATGAACACAAATACCTAAGCTACTGTGTGACTATGGTAATGTCCGGTCGGCGTCCTGTTTCACAGAACGTAACACGCTTAAACCTGTACACTTGAGTTTGGAGTCAGCAGATCCTCTTTTTTTTCCCGGAATACATTAAACTTGTCACAGGACTGCGGTAGCTTAGTGTAAGCTGGTCCAGGGTTCAAATTCACCTCGGCCGAGCTGCTCCTGTTGGGTCCTTTAGCAAACCCTTACCCCACATTTGCCTGGACAGATTGTATCAGTTATAAGTCGCTCTCCATGAGGTCATCTGCCCATGGCCTCGCTGTAGATGGAGTGGACAGAGATGAGGTTGAAATATGCTGGAGTTCTTTAATAGAGAACGGAGGCTTCCGGTTTCTTTTTTGCTTTCCTCACAGGTGTGTACGTGTATTTGTGATGTGAAGTTACCTCAACTCTGTACGCCAGTTACTCCCACAGAAACACTGTGAAACTTCAGGAAGCTTCTACATTCTCCCACAATATCGCTCCGCATGAGTGCCGATGCCTGAATAATGCTGACCGAGTCATGTCAATATTGTATTATTATACGACAATATTCAGATATTACCACAAGGCAAGTATGTGAGGTGTTCAGTTCACCATGGCTTTGTGACAGGCCTCTCCGGATCCACAAGGGTGGGGCTTAAATTTGGTCAACCAATCATAATTGGATTGTATGACACCATCAGGCGCTCATTCATATCCATCCTATGACATCAGACTGCTGTCTGATATTCTGAGAAATCTGTGATCTAGGGTTGGCTGAAAGGGCAAAGTAAAATAAAAAAAATAGGCAGATGTTGTGATGTAAGCTAGCTGATATGTTAATATTGCTGTATAATGATGTCATGTGACTGGATGATGAACTTGAATTTAAGTCCCCATCCTTGCCGAGCCGGATTTCTCACTCAGGTCCAGGCTGAGTATCTGAGGAATGAACACCCCCACGTTGAGACGTTCTTCTGGTTTGAGAAAATCTTGGACTATACAAAGACAAACTGTTCATTGTTAACATTATATCATGATAATATCACAAACTGAGATATGAATTCTAATACTGGGACATGCCTAATACACTGTGGCACTTGTATGGTTTGGGACACGCCCGCGGTGGACCGGCGATGGTTATGTTTTGCGTTAAAGAAGGAAGGGAGATGGACAGCGCTGGCTTGTGGCTGAATCCTTCTACTGATTGAGCCATTAGAGGAGTCCGTGTATCGCTCAGTCCAGGAGAGAGCTCAGGGGCCACACACACAAACATACACACGCACATTTGGAACCGGGTCACGGCCCTCGGACTTTGTCAGCTGATCTGCGGTGGACTGAGCCGTGCTGCGAACGATGAGCACAAGATGAAACGCGAAGGACGGAAAAGGACGTTCCTAAAGTAAGCAACACCTCCCTCTAAGCCCCGACCCCGTCCACTTTTTTCTTCTGAATGTCCGACCCTGTACACGTGCTGTGACTTTCGGTGTGTTACTCCAGAACGGAACAAAGACTTAAGAAAACTTTCTTTTTAAATTATTATTATTATTATTATTATTATGATCATTCTGATTCTTTTATAAATTGCCGATACGGACTCGACGTGAATCTCGGCAAATCCTCCCCCTTCCCTACCCCCCGCAACTTCAAATCTGACAAGAAAAAAAGTATGACGTAAGGAAAAAAATATAGAGTGGGGGAAACGCTGTTTTTGTTTTGGATAAGCTATTTTAAATTGTGGTTGAAGCAATAGACTTTTTGAATTCTGAAATGTGCATGGTTGTGTCTTGAGTGTTCCAAATATTTAAAGAAAAAAGCTGCAGTTTGGGAACTGGACTGAATAAAAAAAAGAAAATCCTCCAATGTCGGGAGCTGTGGGTCTCGTGCTTGAACGTTCATTCAAATTAGAAAACCGAACAGAGATGGAACGTTACTAACACATTGTATATGAAACCATTTTAATACAAAAATCAGGCAGGTTCGTCACAAAAATAGGAAAAAAGTAAAAACATAAATGATACACACATTTTAGAATAATATTCATTATACTATTACATTTATTTATGGTTCGTTGGTGCCATTTTCATTGAATCTAAAATGGATTACCATTTATCTTTCAAACTTGTGCTTTTAATGTTGTTTGTATTACCAATTGAAAACTACTGTATGTATTCAATTAATATTATTGAATACCTTTATATATTCAGGACTTTGGTGGCTCAATCGTTAAGGCACCAGACTGTGGAGTCCAAGGTTCAAATCCCACCTCTGCCAAGCTGCCAATGTTGGGTCCTTGAGCAACACCCTTAACCCACAATTTCTTGAATTGTAGGCTATCACTTGTACATTGCTCTGGATGAGTGTCAGCTAAATGCTGTAAATGTAAATATATTTAGCTGTTCCATTAACAATGTCTATTACATGAGCCAACTAGTAAAACTAAAGACCTTTAACGAACCACTGTAGTACTATAGTACTTGTTCTTTTTTCCTGTTGAGTACTCAAAATTGACCAAACAAAATGACCAAAACACATGGCCATAATGCAGAAATGTCTTACCATCTGTCAGGAGTGAGACCCTTCATGGTGTGTATGGTGGTTTGGAACATGTCCACAAACTGTGCTGTGAAGCAAACAGTTACATGAATGAAGGATTCTGTTCTCTGTAGTAGTGTTCTATGTAGTGGATCTGTTGGTCCCATTGTCTATTATAAGCCATGGTTACATAGCCGTGAGCTCTCTGGAGGAAACGACTCTGAGAATGATGGTTCCTGGCATTTCTGCAGATGTTTGTGCTGCTCCTTGTCTCAGCTTCAGCTTCTGTGGCTCTGCAGAATCCTGTAACGTTGCAGGAAGAACCACTTGACCCATAAACTGGTCCTTTACAGCATTACTGTTCCAAACCTGGAGAACACACACATACTGTGATTACACACTGATGCATAATTTATTTGAACGGATTTGAAAACAAGTGCTTGTTAGAACAGAACAGCATTGGACCAACTTATCCCAAAAAAAGTTTCCACTGGAATTTCAAATCTGCCAACCACAGAGATGTATGGAGGAAAAGTAAAGCCCAATGTACAGCTTCACATTGGCTGTCTGGAGTTACTCTAGCTAGCTTAATTTAGGATGCATTTAAACACTTCTATTTACAAAGGTGCTTGAAAGTTTGTGAACCCTTTAGATTTTTCTATATTTCTGCATAAATATGGCATTAAACATCATCAGATTTTCACACAAGTCCTAAAAGTAGATAAAGAGAACCCAGTTAAACAAATGAGACAAAAATATTATACTTGGTCATTTATTTATAAAGGAAAATTATCCAATAGTACATATTAGTGAGTAGCAAAAGTATGTGAACTTGTGCTTTCAGTATCTGGTGTGACCCCCCTGTGCAACAATAACTGCAACTAAACGTTTCCTGTAACTGTTGATCAGTCCTGCACACCGGCTTGGAGGAATTTTAGCCCATTCCTCCATACAGAACAGCTTCAGCTCTGGGATGTTGGTGGATTTCCTCACATTAGCTGCTCGCTTCAGGTCCTTCCAGAACATTTCCATTGGATTAAGGTCAGGACTTTGACTTGGCCATTTCAAAACATGAACTTTATTCTTCTTTAACCATTCTTTGGTAGAACAGCTTGTGTGCTTAGGGTCGTTGTCTTGCTGTATGACCCACCTCCTCTTGAGATTCAGTTCATGGACAGATGTCCTGACATTTTCCTTTAGAATTCTCTGATATCATTCAGAATTCATTGTTCCATCAATGATTGCAAGGCCGTCCTGGCCAGAGGCAGCAAAAAACAGGCCCAAAACCATTGGTACTACCACCACTAGTGTTTCAAAGATGGGATAGGGTTCTTATGCTGGAATGCAGTTGTTTCCTTGCTCCAAACATTAACGCTTTCTGTTTAAACCAAAAAGTTCTATTTTGGTCTCATCCATCCAAAAAACATTTCTTCAAATAGCCTTCTGGCTCTTCCCGTGAATCCTGTTAGCAAACTGCAGCACGAGCAGCAATGTTCTTTTTGGAGAGCAGTGGCTTTCTCCTTGCAACCCTGCCATGCACACCATTGTTGTTCAGTGTTCTTCTGATGATGGACTCATGAACATTAACATTAGCCAATGTGAGAGAGCCTTCAGTTGCTTAGAAGTTACCCTGGGATCCTATTACACGCCTTGGTCTTGGAGTGATCTTTGTTGGTCGACCACTCCTGGGGAGGGTGACAATGGTCTTGAATTTCCTCCATTTGTACACAATCTGTCTGACTGTGGATTGGTGGAGTCCAAACTCTTTAGAGATGGTTTTGTAACCTTTTCCAGCCTGATGAGCATCAACAACTCTTTTTCTGAGCTCATCAGAAATCTTCTTTGTTCGAGCCATGATGCACTTCCACAAATGTGTGTTGTGAAGAGCAGACTTTGATAGATCCCTGTTCTTTAAATAAAACAGGGTGCCCCCTCACACCTGATTGTCATCTCTTTGATTGAAAACAACTGACTCTAATTTCACCTTCAAATTAACTGCTAATCCTAGAGGTTCACATACTTTTGCCACTCACTAATATGTAATATTGGATCATTTTTGTCAATAAATAAATTACCTAGTATAATATTTTTGTCTCAATTGTTTAACTGTGCTTTCTGTATCTACTTTTAGGACTTGTCTGAAAATCTGATGATGTTTAAGGTCATATTTATGCAGAAATATAGAAAATTCTAAAAGGTTCATAGGGTTTATAGTTTTTATGTGCCGATACTATTATACTATGGCAGTGTACATCTTGGGTCTAAAGTATTCAAAGGTGGTTTGAACCTGTCTGTCTCAATTGCCTGAATTGACACCATGTCTTTCGTGACGTAATTGGTGACAACATTTATGTCTTGCCACCTGTTGTTTTCTTGTTGTAAGGCAGTTTTTTGGCAGAACAATTTCGCTAAGGTTTACTGAGTGTGTTTTTGTGCTTGTATCTTGACTGGTTTAAACCTTTCGTGGAGAGCTGACTCCCAAAGTTTCTCATAATCGTCATATTCTGCATGGAGGTTAGTTAGCAGAGCAAACGATGAGAGCAGAGACAAAGTTTTTGAATCAAAATGCGTCAAGAACCAAATTCAACTAGTTCCGTGGTACCACTGTACATTTGTTTAATATGTGGGTACAATAAACGTCCTCCCTAAGTAGAACAATCCGATTAACCTATGCTACTTATGCTACTCATGCATGAGTGTAAACAGGGTCATAGACTGTGATTGGTCGGTGAGGGGTCTCACCTGGATGGTTACTGGTTTGCGAGGTTTCTTCCTGTAAAAGATGGCTCTGACGTCAAACTGCGGCTCCAGAGTGTCCTTCTGAACAGTCGACTGCACTGAACTGCCCTCACAGGAAATGATGACATAGGGATCGGCACCTTCACACGACACAGATAATTGACAACTTGGAACTTGTGTAGCCTACTGTAGGTTTTAGCACAAATGGGTCTCTCATGGCACTCAGGTGGCACACCGGTCTAACATGCCATCCATCCACTACAGGGATTGGGATGTGAGTCCCAGTGGTGCATTCCAGCCAAGCTTACCAACACATAGGCATGACTGGCTGTGTCTGAGAGAGAGGAAGCTGGTCAGAGAACATTCCCTGGAGCTGCAAGAACAAACCCTGCCTTGACTTGTCTGCATTCTCCAGAGATATGCGCTGTAGTCCCCGCAACCCTGATCAGGAATATGCAAAATTAAAACATGAAAAGAAAGTATGGACTCACCTCCATTCCTGTCTTGTTTTTCTAGCCCTTCTGCTCGATGAACGTAAACCTGAGTAACCAGCTGAGGATAACCGATGAATGAACTCCAGCAGTGTATACGAGGCTTATCTAAATCCAGCTCCCTGAGACGAGAAGGAAAAAGGAGAGATGGCAGTAAGCTTATGATAACATCCCATTAGTAAATCAAAGTGGTTTGTAGAGTTTTAACCAAGTGTGTGGTAAAACAACTGGGGTCAGTGATTAGCCTTTATTTATTCCAGTGGACTTTGCTACTGGTTCAATGTCTACCATGAAGTACTGATCCAGGGTGCTATGGGTTACAGAGGTTTCACTAAGTGGTATTTGAGTTATTACCTAATTGTTATCTCCAGTACTTTCAGCACTTTTTTGTTGCATCGCTGCTTTTCTGATGCGGACTCAAAACAAACTGCAGGTTTATTGTTTAATAAAATGTTGGTAATATCGATTAGAAATACTGTACTATATCTTAAAACGTATTTAGTACTCCTTGAAAGCAGATTTCAACTGCGAGCACAAGCGAGGACATCACACTTGTACCATCTACTGGCCCAAAGTGGTACTGTCGAAGGTAGAAGCAGAAATAAATTTATTAATCGGTTAAGGTTTCAGATTTTCATGTCATATACGGTATTTTAAAGAGTATCATTATTGCTACTAAAGTTAAGGAATGTATTTGATAATGTATAACAACTTATTTTATCTTTAATAGGACAATACCCACAGTTGCTGAGGGGTGAAATAGAATGTCAAGCTGCTAGCAGTCGTTCAGCTAGCCACTTTTTCAGTCTAGCATTAGCATATTTTCGATGTGGTTTTTATTGGTAGTATTGGGGCTTTTTGGTTTGTTTGTTTGTTTAAGTATTGTTCCATTCATACAATATTTAATGAATTGATGTGTGGTTGTGGTTGGTACCTGCAGCCGCAGTCCTGCTCAGTATAAACTCGTAACATGAAGTCTCCCACTACATCTGGTCTGAAAGTGGATGGGATGATGACATAACGACCTTTAGGCACAGCTTTCCTCATAAACACAGAGCGTGCATTGATGTATGTTGATGTGGTGACGTTCTGCTGGGTGACAATGTCATGCATGCGGTATTTCCTGTTCTGCTCCACCTAGAGAAAAGTGCATGAAATGATTAACTCATAAATTCATTTACTTGCTAAGCTAATACCTCTACAGTGGATAAACAATACTGGATAGTGTGCATATAAATGTACGTTTTGGACAGTGGTGGTCAGTAACAAGGGAATGTAATTCGTTGCTACAGTTTTTCTTGTATCTTTACATTACTGAAGTATTTCCATTTTGGGTGACTTTTTACTTTAACTTGACTAAATTTCAAAGTCAAATATCTTACTTTTTACTCCACTACATTATGTGAAATCTGTGGTTCCTATTGGCTTATGTGGGCATAAAAACGTAACATAAAAACGAAAGCAGCGAGAAGCAAGCATACCAATCAGGCCATAGCACGCACTTTGTTTTAAACTTGTTTTGACCTGTTGGACTAGTTAATGACATTCTGTTAAAAGACTGGTGGGCCAAGAGTGACACTAGAGTGTTTTTTCGCCTAAGTTGATTAAGCTAGAGTCTTGTAACAAAAATGATAATGGGACATTAGAGATATATAAGATTTTATAATATGATAAAGCTATAACAAACCTTTACTTTTGATACTTAAGTACATTTAAAGGCAAATATGTCTGTACTTTTACTCAAATGGAGGCGTAAAGAGAGGACTTCTACTTTATTGGAGTAATATTTTACCTTAGGTATCTCTAACTCAAATACATGGTTTGTGTAATTCATTCACTACTGGTTTTGGGACACAGCTTCTCCAATGGGCTAAGGTCTGACATCTGACTTGACCAAGTCATAGTTAATCAGCTTCAGAATGCTAACTACCCAGTGGAGGTGCACAAAAACTATCCTGGTGTGTCCTCATTGGAGCCCAGAAGCAGTTGTATGCCTGCAACTTTCCAAACATCATGAATACTACGCACGTCAGAACACAGACAGACTGGATTAACACCAGATCACTAGTAGTTAGACAAGCACAAACAATAAACAGAGAAACAATTAAAGAGTAATAAAAACAAGTCCAAGGCTGTTGGCATAGAAACATACCTGACTTTTTATCCAACACCGAAAACAACATGAAGTCATCACATTTATAAAGAATACAGTTACTGAATACATTTAGGGCAGTAGATTCAGTATTCAATCACACATCAATTTTAGAGTGCTCTTCCTAACTGATCACCACAGTTTTTTTGAGTGGCAGTAACAAAAAAAATGCTATAATCAGTGAAACCAGCATCAGATCCACACATGATATTGCATTAATAACAGTACAATACCTTAAAGATGGCAAATCCAACGGTGAGGTTTTCACCTGCACCACGAGCTCTGTGGATTTTCATATCTCTCTGCTCCAGAGAAATCAACAGCTCTTCTTCATCTCCAGACACATCCAGAATATACTGCAAGAAGAAACACACCAAGTCAGGCTGTGTATGTGTGTTGTACATAAAGAAATGCTGTAAGGATACAGGGAATGTAAACCAGGGTACAACACTTATGGAGGACATTGAAACTGTAGGAAAAACAGATGCCTGTGGATTGTATGGGAAGGACATGATTGAAGGTACGATCTGTAGAAAGCAGTTATGTCACGAGGGATCATGACTCTATGACCTGGCCCTATGACTTGAGGAACACCAGAGACTCAGGAGCCTCTGGCAAGGTGGAACCCACGTACACACAGAACTACATATATACACTCAAACACATATTCAATTGCTGCACATCATGGGCATGGAGAAAGGTGCCAGGGACCCACCAACTTCTGGACTATTGGTGCCAGGAATACAACTTTGAACAAAACTCTGTAACCAACAGACCTCACCTTGCTAGAGCTGGGATACAAACCAGAATAGCTCAGCATTGTAAATCTTCGCTCTTCCTACTGAGCTAGGCCGCTCTGTATTCCGCCTCAGAGGAGAGGTCTGTCGGCTATGGTTATTCAGCCCCTGCCACCAGAGTCCAGAATACGGGTTACCAGCACCCTTGCTAAGCAGCAAATAGCCCAAAGTGACTCTTTGCACCCACAAGTCCAAAGTATGAGCTCTTTTTATAAAATAAGAAGAGGAATTAGGGCTTGGTCAATGATATAGTATGTGTAGTTTATTATTTTATTATTATATTATTTAAATAATGTATATTATATCAGTCTATGGGTGCGATTTTAGACTCCCCTCATCTTGGCACAGCTGTCCCAGTGATAAGATGCGCTGAAACTGCGTTCGTCTCAGTTTCACTTTTTCACTTATTTCATATCTTTATATTTCACTGATTTCATGTATTTATTGATTATTATTATTGTATTACGTTTTTGCTTTATTCATGCTTTTAATCATTAATTACATACGAATGTAGGCGTGAAAAAAAACCAACCATTTTGGGGTCGAGAACGGATTGATCCTCTTTACATTACTTCTTATGGGGAAACTTGATTCCGACATCAAACAAATAGGAGTTGAACGGCATTCTGGAACCAATTAAGTTGTAATTCCGATGTTCCACTATATGTATATGTGTATTTTGCCTTGCCAGGCCCTCTGGATGTTGTGTTGAAGGATGTTCTGTACCTGTGGGTTCTGTAGAAAGGTCTGTCTGTGGTTCATGCAGCCTCCACATCGATTCTTTAGAGGCTCGGACTGTTTAATCCAGCTACCAAAATGCACCACTTCAGTCCAACTCTTCTGAACGCTCAGCACAGACGTGTTCATTAGCCGACACACATCTGCATCTGTGAAGTTCTTACACCAGTCGTCGAAGGACATCCTGAAGAATTTGCACCAACATAGTGAGAACATAGATTTGTTAAGGACGTTGTTTTAACACTCAGCAAATTTGAGAAACGTTATTGTGTTGTACTTTGAGCGTCATCACCCTTTGTTTTGTCTAGTTCTTGCTTGCTAGCTTTGTGTCTTCCTGGTATGTCGAGTCTTTGTAGTCTTTTTTCCTTGTCTTTTGACTGATGCTGTTCTTGTTAGCCTGTTGTTGTCTTCTGTTGTTTCTATTATCTTGTTCTTATTTAACCTGTCTTGTTCTTTCGTCTTTCTCCTTGCTTAGCCTGTCGGCCTGTCTGTGCTTTTTGGCATAACGTCCCTGTTTATTCCATTAGATAGTTTAGCAATTTTACACCACATTAGTCTTGTTAGCACTGTTAGCCTCATTAAATATAGTGGCCTGTTTATACAGTACTGTTCAAAAGTCTTAGGCCACCATTAGCTTTGTTGTTTTAGCAATGGTTTAATGACTATATATAACATTGTCGATTATTGGAGATAAAAAATTTAAAAATGGACTTGTCACTGATCCAATATTTGTGAGTTTTAGCACATCTCAGCGTTTTCACCATGTTCTCCTTCTGAAAAAGTGGTTTCTTGGCCGCTACTCTTTTAAAAAGACCATTCTGATTAAGCTTCTTCAGACTGTAGGGTCAACTTGGCATCCAGATGAAATGCCAGATGCTGCTATTGCTAAAGTATGAGTGGAGGTCACACTAAATAATTCCCATGAAGCTATGAAGCCTATGAAGCTGGGTTTTCTCTGTTTTTAATACTGCATACATAGTTCCTGCATTGTCTGGTTGTATTCTAATTATATATTATACATGGTCATGATACCATTGCTAAACACTCTAATTTAATGGTGTAAAGACTTTTGCACAATACTGTACATCCTGTTCCTGTACCTTTTGCTTAGTCCTGTTTAGTCTTGGTCTTGTTTCTTGTTTATATTGTTGTATTCCACTCTGCACTCTACATCCTGTCCCCAAGCTTTGATATCCTGACAGGACAGTTTTACCATTTGTTGAAAATATCCATTCCATGCATTTTATAAAATGCTAACCAGGTAAACAGTTTAAACGAAAGCCAGTGACTCACCAGAACTCTCCATCATCTTCTACTGTGATCCCAAGACTACTCCTTTCCATATTTCCAATCTTCTGCCATTCTTCTGAGCTACAAAAGCATAGAGGATCATCATGTAAGTCCTTCCAAAAACTAGTGATCTTACTCTTTAATTTTCTCTCTGGCTAACATCCTAACCATATTCCCTGCATCTCTCTCACCTGTCACTCCAGGCTCCGTTCCACTCATGTTTACCCCATGGGTTCCTCATGCGAATAAGAGGGATGGTGTCATTCTTAAAGAACGCCAGCAGGCCGTGTCCGAGCCGCACCTTTTTCACCGCCGTCACTGAGTATGCATGACCTTTGACCAGACCATTTGCCAAACGCAGCTCCCTCTCATGAGGAGCTGCCTAGTAATGCACATGGCAAAGTGTTCAACCACATGGTACAATCACATCACCTGAACCAGTTTACAGATCATAGAATTCTCCTGACCGCTATCGAGCAGCTGATGATGCCTCCCCGGTCGTACACAGTCAGAAGATCTAAGAACAGTTTATCCTTTGCTTTGGGGTCAGTGCGGTAGTTTCCTGTTTCCAGATTTATGGGTTCATTTACAGCACCACTGAAATCCACCACAGCATCTCCTGTATTCCCTCCACTCAGGGATTCATAGCAGCCCGACAATCTGCACACACATATCATTGATGTTCAGCATGTGCCACAGACCCAGCCCTCATGTGACACCTGCATTTTAAGTAAGTAGGATTCCTCTGCCTATGCAGATTTTTGCAGTTATTTGAAAAAAATCATTGTTATGATTGGATCCTATCTCCTACAAGAATAGAACATTTCTTACTTGGCATAAGCCTTCTCAAGCAGAGCACTCCAGAACTCGTTCCTAGATTTTGAATGGCAGTAGATCAGTTTCCCGTTGACTGTGGGCAAACGGTCATCCACAACCACTTCTGTCCACTGCCCAAAGATCCAGAATCGAAAGTGGAAGATTCCTGTGTAGCGTTCGGGATGTTTGGGATCCCATTCCTGCTCTTTCCAGTTGGGAATCACCTAGTAAACAGAAAATTGTTTAGCATGAACACAGGTTGGTAGAGTTTTCGCAATAACCCCAATGTGTTCATGGGGCTGTTAGCAGGAAAAAGTAAAAGAATGGATTAGAAGAAAATACCTACTATTATAATGAATGAAGATGTTTCAGGGTAAACATTTCTGTTTAATCAATTTTTGGTAAGGATGGTAGACAGTAGTGATGTGTTGTTTCACAAAACATGTCAGTTCTCTGAGTCAACTTGTTTGAGTAAACATTGGGACCCAAAACTTATTACAAAGCTGTTATTTTAAAGACAACTCAAATAGTGTGTGGTGCTTATTATGACATTTGTACATGCAATAAACCTGTGATTCTTCACTGTTTTATCAGCAGGACCACAACAGAATGCAATATTGGCCAAACAAAAGTCTCACAAACCACTGAAATGCATTCATCTTACTGGGACTATAGTGGATGATTGTGACAGAGTGGTAAAGACCCAGCACTGTCAAGCTGCTATTGGTGGGTCCATGAGCTTTACATTTAACCCTCCATTGATTGGATTATACATTGTAGAATTGTATACAGTTATATTCTACAATATGTAGGCTATCTGAGGGGATAAAGAAATAACAAATAATGGCGTTAGTAATGTGTGTTATTTGTTGTCATGCAAATACATTTAACAAAAACATATTTGCTTCAAGTTGAGTGACAATGCAACTCTCAAATATAGATCTTATTCCTAACATGAATGCAAAGTTGTCTGAATTGTTTGAATGTATTTCAATTTCATATTTCAAGCTGTTCGTTAACCGTTTAGTTACTGATATACTGAGACAATAGTAGACACACAAACTTCCTTTGTTCGAACTGCAGACTAGTGTTGTTTTAGCTCAACTAAAGGTGAAACATTTCAGATTTTATGGTTGACTTTTGACGTGAAATGTAAGAAGCTCCGAGTCAGAAAATCTCAAGTTCCCAGCTGTTGTGTAAAGTGTAGCTGTGTGTAATGTAGAAAATGATTAACTGAATTGAAACTAGGCCACATGTTAATGAACAATGATTAAACAAACCAGGTTTGACGTGACATAAATCTTGGGCATCTCTGGATGTTAGAGAGATAATTCTAAATATTGGTGTGAAATTTGATCAGGTAGGATTAGTGAGAGTATTACAGATATGTACTGTTCAAACTAACCTTTTGCCATAGATCTGGTTTTAGAGCCAAACAGGAACAGGCAGCTACAAACCAGCAGTTTCCCACATCACCTTGATTGAGGTCATGCGAGCTGATGCCTTCCACAAAAAGATGAGGGTTTTCACAGGTTTCCTATATTGAGAGAGAGAGAGAGAGAGAGAGAGAGAGAGAGAGAAAGAGAGAGAGAGAGAGAGAGAGAGAGAGAGAGAGAGAGAGAGAGAATGTTTTCAGTTTAGTTTCATAATTCTTCTGACCTTGTAAAGAACTCATTACTGTGATACATACCCCAAGATTTGAAAGGCATACCCCCACTCCCCATCCCTTCCATTTTAACTTCTTCTTCTGGTCAGTCATGGACCCCGGAGCCTTTCCCAGAATTTACTGGGTGCAGGCGGAAGTGCAATCTGGACAAGACACCATTCCATCACATTGCTTGATGGGGCCAGTGTTGCCACGTCAGAGGATGATCCCCCATCCTAACTGCCCAGCTGCATTTATAAGATATACTCAGTGCAGGAAAACCATAAAGGCCCCCTCCATCATTACCCCTGTATCCCACAATAGTATCAGGATAAAGACTACAGAGTTGAAGTCCCAGCCAGTGTGGTGTAGGCATGTTCTTCCATTGTCTGTATGGGCTTCCTAAGAGTCGCTACAAAATACATACTTGAATTAGTTGAATGAATTAGACATTGCCTGCAGGCCAATATTTGTAAGGTTTCTCGTGACAAACAGGCCAATGGGCAGGGGTTCAAGTTCCCCCAGGGTTCCATCTGTGCACATGCTTGCTCAATGCTGTCTGGCCAAAGTATCCTGCAGGAAAAAAGCCATATTTTCTCTCAAACTGTGAAGAACCACTGTTTTCCTTGTGGTAATCTCCATGGAAAGAAACTACAGCCTTAGCGAGGTGTTGTAGACATAATAATGTCTTAAAGGAACACAAACAAAAGACACCATGTTAGATTTGTGATGAAAGTTTGGTTTTAAACATTGTGAGAGTTCTGGTTATAAGCTGCTTAACTAGAGCTATGTTTATATGTACACACATTGTTAGGCTGAAGTTTTGCTCTAAGAGGTAAGAGAAGAACGACAGGTACATCTTCCACAGTAGTGAACACATGCCTGTGAATATGTGAAAAGAAAACCTTTAATGGAGTTTTAGTATAAAATCAGTGAGGGTTCTCTCTTCCAACAGAACATAATATAACATAGCATGTTTAGTTCTTGAGAGAAAAATAAATTGTCTTTTTTATTTTATTAATCTCTGTTACTGCTTTATGATGCATGGCGAACCCTTTCTCTGATCATAAAAAAATTATGTTGGGTGTTTCCTTATAAATTATTTACAATGGCTCTTATTAAACAGCTTGTTCTGGCATAAAAATCTGATTGGCTGAGCCATCAGCTGCTGATATAAACATCCCCCTGTCCCCTCACAACAACAGATTTTTGAATTAATGCACCTGCTTTTTTAACAGTTTAAGCAGTCTGCTAGCAACACCGAATACAGTTTTAGTTCAGGATTGGCAGTGGACGAATGGATGGAACAAATGAGAAGAATCTGAAAACTATGAAATCTAGAAAAGGATGGTACATTGGTGCTGTGGTCAGCGCTGTCCCCTCACAGATCCAAAGACCCCTGGTTCGATTCCAGGCCCGAACTTTGCCTGTGTGGACTTTGCATGTTGCATGCAGTATGGGTAGCCAAAAATCACTGCGTTGCATAATCAATAAATCTAGAAGGCATAAGAGAGGACTGTGTGTCAACGTGCCCAAAATGACTCGTAAAAAAGCCAGAAATAAGTACATTGTGCTGTGCAAACGTGCTTTTCTCCACCACAAAAAATTGCATTGTGATGACGTAAGCGTGCTCAGGCCCAGAAGGTTTAAGTTCAATGTGAGCGCAGGCCAGCGATGGAGTAGGGAGGGGGACAATCGTGCTTAGTGTGAGAACGCCCTGAAAGAGTCACCAAAACAGAGCTAAAGCAGACTGTTTGTAAACTAATTCCAAAAAAAGAATCCTGGAGAATCCTGGTTTCTGCAGCACATTGGACTGAACGAGTAGGAACTACGTTACATTGCAGAATCATTCATTACAAATGGTATTAATAACACAGTCATATTTTAAACACTGACGTATTTAATCAAATTGGATTTGTCGCCATTATGTAAAAGAACTAAGCCACTCAAGGGTTTTTGAGCCTCCCATGGCTTTTTGCTTTAGTGTGAAACTATATCACACATTTCAGGTATGGCAACATTCTTTTGAACATAGAAGCAAAGAAATTTGGCCATTATATGTTTTTAGCTTTTATGCCCTTATGTCCTTGTAGCCCATAACAAAACAACTATTTCTGATTTCTTTATCTCAATGCAGGATGATCAGAGCTGAAGTGTATGTCTCACCCCCGGCCGTTTCCACTCCACTCGTCCAGGCAGAGGATTTCTGTAGAATAAGGACGAGTTGTTGCAAGGAAACTCCGAGTCTTCAAACAGCTTCTTGTCCTCCAAACACTCCTTCTTCAGCACCTCGTAGTGCTGGTTCTTATAAGGAACCACAGAAGAGGACATGGTTCTGTCCTGTTCTTCCTCTTCACAACACTCCTGTACTTGCTGGGCACTGTGTCTCTGCTCCGACCCTCTGTGGCTTATTGAAACACAGCCCAGTCAGTTCTACTGACACACTCAATACACAGCGATCATGACTACAGAAAGGGCAGAGCTGGAATGTGTACTACACTACAACACACAATGATTTGTTTCATGTTTAGCTGCACGCACACAGACACAGACACAGACACAGACACAGACACACACACACACACACACACACACATATTTGGTTCCCATACTGTAATATAAACATCACACACACACACAAAAGATGGCAAAAGAACACATTTAACTTACAGAAAGTGCAGCAGTCTGAGAGTTCCTGCAGTACCTACGGAGTGTCACACACCCCCACCCCAGCAGAGCCTGCTTTTATATGTGGGTCTATGTGTGCCTGTGTGTGCCTGTGTGTGTGTGTGTGTGTGTGTGTGTGCACGCGTGCCACACCCTTTTCTCTGTTTCTATCCTATTCACAGCTAACATACTATTAAGGTGTGTGTCCTCGTGATGTCAGGATGAAAACAAGGAAGAGTTACTATTCTTATGCGTGGGTGTTTCGGAGGGGGGGTGGGGGTGATTCCTCTCCGGCTTGCCAAACAGGTTTTTTAAAGACTTGCTTGCTGCAACACACACACACACACACACACACACACACACACAGTTTGTGAGAGTATAAGTGTCTAAAGAATGCTGCATTTTTTACATTTAAGAAACATGTTCACTCATGGAAACCATCAGATATTTTGGCCACTGTTGGACAGGAAGACATAAACATGGCCACATAAAAACCTCTAAATAAAAGTGTGTGCAATAGGATAAAGCTGTGGTGACAATAATTAGATACATACTTACAAAAAATAGTAGTGTGTGTGTGTTGGGCCATGTTTATATATCATTGTGAGGACCAAACGTCACATTTTGGTGGTCCCCACAAGGAAACTTTAGTTAGTTTTACAAGTATATCAAAACCCCAGTGCTGACTATAACACACTAAATGAGCCGAATGGTCGAATGGGTGCCTTTTATGTCCCCAGGACATTACGTGTATAGATAATTAATATAATTAACTGTAAAAAATTGCACAGTGATGCAATTACAAATGTAAGATATATCATTTAAAACATTACTTCAAAACTACACAGAGCACTGAAACATAGCATTTGTTAGCTGGTCTCTAACATTACACTATACAATTAAATGTGCCATCGTTGTGTCACACCCAATACCATCTATGCCTTAAATGTTTTTTTTATTCACAAAAATTCATAATATTTTACTTTAAAATACACAGTTTATTCATGTCCTCCGGTTTTCACTCAAACCTGTTACCCTAACATATTCCCACTTCTGGAAATTAGGGAACATTATTACTGAACCAAGTCATGTTTTCATTAGGAAGCTGTATAATCTGGATCTTGTGAAGAGCATCCAATGACCAAAAGTAAGTTCTCTCTCAATTTTCCTGTATATTTAATAGTATTGTAACTGTGGTTGGGAAGGTCCATCTTAACTTACTATCCTGTTACTGAAATTATTGTAGATGTTATTTATGTATTGTAAAATAAAAATAATTAAATAATAAATCATTAGAATGTGCTCGGTGTCCTAATGCTATTAGTATGGATGCCACGTGGTTACATTTTATGGATTTGCTAATTCTCTGCTGAAAACTAGGAGAAATCATGTAGAAATAAAGTTGTCTGAGATTGACCGGCATGCATAATGAATTAAAATGTGTGTTTTGTTAAAATCAGGGTTGAAAATGAACTTCAATTTTTAAGAGTTACAACAAGCAAATGGCATCAATTCCCCGAAATGTCTCATAGATCTCATTATAGGTAGTGTCTTTGCTGTCAAAAGAGCCCTTCCACTAGATTTTGGTTGTGTTTGGGCTGGAATTGATCAAAAATCAGGACAAGTTCACACATGAACTTTACAAAACGCATTCCTCTCTCTAACTTGGTCACTCATGCTAACAAAACCACTCATGAAGAAAGTGTGTAGGCTGCTACTATAGCATGTACAGGGGGAGGTGAATGTTTGTGAGGAGGTGAATCACTCCTCCTGTCTCTTCCCTATCTCTATAATCTATATACACTTTCCATATCTGGTTTCTCCAATTCAGAGGCAGGTGTGTGTGGAGGTGGACAATGGAAGTGTTGGAGTGGTTATTTAAAATAAGTAATCCATAACAAACTATTAATTGCTTAGCTCAAATATTCAGTCAAAAGCCAAACTCGTTGTTTGTGTGGAGTTTTTCGGGTTTTCCTGAGGAAGTTCTAGCAGATGTCGCAAAGGTGCACGATTTCGAGTGTTTCGAAACATGAATGTTTTTCGAAGCGATTGGTTCAAATTATTCAGAAAACGTGGTTTCTCCTCTCACTAGGCATGGGCTCGTGCACAAATTATGTAGAGAGGCACTAAACAGCTAATATATAGAGGATATTGTTGTAAATGCTTTGGAAATCATTTATATTTTCACTCAGAAACACGAGTAACGTAATTAAAGATGTTTAAATTTAAACAATGGCTTCGAGTCTGCATTCAAACCGGGTTGGGCGTCCACATGCAGACACGCAAGCGCCTACACAGTGTGTGAGACTTTGGGCTATGCTGCCTTACAGCTCTATCTAGTGGTAAAATAGTGGTATTGACTCCTGGATTGATGTTCATTGAAGTCTGTATTCAGCACTGTTAGTGGAAATCTGTACTTGTGGATGGAATAACCAGATGTGCTCCATTTGTTTGTCTGATAAATGTGACAAATATGAGACACACATGCAGGATTTTATTTTTTTATTAGTGCAATAAGTTGAAGTGTGGGACAGTGTTATATTAAAATGTCTGCCCTCCTCCATTAGCAGCAGCACAAGAGATCTGAAAAAGAACCAAATGCAGATATTAGATTCCTCATAGAGATGGGAATATAATATTGGTATTACATTTGTTAAAGAATCATCGTACCTTTGCATTATGGCATCCTCTGCCTCTGACCAGCAGGTACCATGCACTGGCTGCTGCTGGTTTTTGTGGATGTTCCCAGTCTTTCTTCCATTGTCAGCCTCAGCTTCATGAGCAGCTCCACCTTCAGTTCTTCCTCCACTGCTGGTGGGTGCTCAATCTGCTTTCAGTTCAACTGCATTACCAGGTTCTTCCTCCGGTCTATGAACATCTGCCTTCTTATGTCCAACTGCTGCCGTATTCTGTCTAGTTTTCTTTCCTCCTCTGTTCTTGCAACTTCACAGAACACAGATTCCTCCTTGTGTTCATTGTCAGCTACTTTCTGATCAGTGACCTGTAGCTTTTTCTCCTCCTGCTTGTTTACCAGTTCAAGCACGTTTCTCCTCTCCTGCTCATCTTTGTCCGCCTCTTTACTCTTTGTCACTTCTTGCCTCCAGTTTGCCTCATGTCCTCCTTCTCTTTTTACTTTGTCACTTTTTTGCAATGTTCTCCTTATTAAATGAGCCATTCTTCCCAAGGCTGTCTCTGGCCCCTTCTGTTTTACCTGGCACCACTTCTGGAACTCCTTCTTGCCCTCTAATTCTTTCTTCTTCATATCCTCTTCATATTTTTTCTGTTCCAACTTCCTCTTTTCCTCTTCCTTCTTTTTTCTTTTCTCTTCATCTTTCTTGATCTTTTTCTGCTCTCTTTCCTTCAGCTTTTCCTCTTTCCTTTTCCTTCTTTTCTCTTCCTCTTGTCTTTTTTTCTGTATTTTCTCTTCAATCCTCTTGTCTCTCTTTTCCTTTTTCTTCATTTTCTCCTGTTCTCTTTCTTCCTTTCTCTTTTCCTTCTCCATTCTTTTCCTTTTCTCTTCCTCTTCCCTCTGTTTTCGTCGTTCTTCTTCCTCCTGCTTTCTTTTTTCCTCTTTGTCCTGCTTTCTTTTCTCTTCCTCTTCCCTATGTTTTTCCTGTTCTCTCTCCTTCTGCTGTTTCAACATCAGCAGGTGAAGGATGAGATCATTTTGGACTTTCTCTTGAAAGTCCCACTCCTTCTTCATCATAGTGATTTTAGATTTTGCCATGTGATGGATTTCATGGTTTATTTGTGTCCGAAGCTCTCTCCTCTGCTTAAAGAAGGTGTGTCCAGGGGAGTTTGAGGCTTCTGCACTTGAAGTATTCATATTTGCACTGAAAGACAGAGGTTTTAGATAACACATAAGTTTCTGCGTTGTTCATATATTTCCTTGTGTCACTTGTTACTCGGCTCTCAGAAAAGATACTTGTTTACTTACAGTGTGAAATATGTGTAATCTAATAAAAGGAAAAAGCGTTTTTGTTTTTATGTAAAATCGTTTTAATCTATAAACTCACCAGCTCTCCAAAAAACGTTCGCATGTAGTAGAAGTTGTTTGTCGTCTGATCATTTTTAGAGTACACAAACTCAGCTGAAGCTGCTTGACTGTGATGTCATAGTCACTCACAGGACACACTGGAACGTCACTGACAGGGGCGGGGCTTTGCGCTGTCAGAATCATGGGCTCGGCCAGTTTTAATATTAAACATCTACACTATGTTCGGCCAAAACTCTGTAAATATTTAATCACTTTCAATGACTAGTAATGTAACTCAAAGCGCTCCATATATGTACACAACTACGCATTTTAGTACGAATAAAACAACATTTTCAAACATACAACAGGACGTTGTAAAATCGTCCCATCAAAAGGCCCTGGGTTATTAAATGATCAGATCGTTGCAAAATACACAGTTATTGGATGTTAGAAATGAATATTTGCCTCTGTTTCCCTGTGTTGTGGTGTTTTGTTCATTATTTTGTTTTGATGTTGTGAATGGAGATCTTTTTAGATGAGTAAAATGATGCCTGAATAGAACAATGAACTTAAATACAACAATCAGTGGTGCTCAGGAGGTGCAGCAGCGATTCGCTAACCCACCACTGGGGTGACCCGGGACCCAGGGCCTGGCATTGAATTCCACTCTTGTTGGGCATCACACAGGCCTGATTTTCTGTCTGAGGAAGAGGAGGCAGGATTAGGGGATCATTCCCCAGCACTGCAACACTGACCCCATACCTGATCCCGTGATAGACCGGTGTCCCATCCAGGATGCGTTTATGCCTGCGTCCTGCATTCTCCATGGATGGGTGCCATAGTGACAGTGACACTGACCAGCTAAAATGGGGTTCAAACGTGGGTGGCACAGTGACAATTTACTAGCCCTGCACCACAATGAACTGCATCTGAGTCCCAATTGTGCCTTTTGGCAGGTTTGAGCATCATGGAGGAATAATTGCTTGTGCCTGGACATGGTTCCTGAAATACAGCATGTATGGATAGCGTATCGAAATCACACACTTTGTGAAAGTAACTTTTGTATTATCTTGGATTAGTTAAAATATGAGTGGTGTGTTTTTATTGTATTAGATGATGTGTGTATTTTCTTGTGGTGCGTTTTGAATCCTGTATTAAAGGAAATATGGTGTGTACTGTATTTGTATGACGTGTAGGATGTAAATGAAGTAGCAAAGCTTTAGACTGACTCTCGCAGGCTTTGCTGAAAGGATCAGCCCACTTCACCCTCATCAGCTCTTCCTCTCAGAGCCACTTTTTCACTACTAATGCAGAGTGCATGCAAACAGTGCAAAGAAAGTTTTTCTTTCAGACTGGAGCCAATGAGACGAATGCAACGTTCAGGTTTAAAGGGAAGCGTGCTGATTGTGCTTTAGAGCAAAGGCATCGTGTCGGATGGAGCGGCTGAGTTGTTGGTCTGGGCGGATCATGGCGGCGGCGGGAAGTGCGAGCAGCGGCGGCAGCAGTGACACGTCCAGCACCGGCGATACGGAGCGGATCAGGCGCCTCTTCCAGACTTGTGACGGGGACGGAGACGGTTATATTAACAGGTCAACATTTCCATCAACATGTAGAAAGGTTCAGGAGCCTTTCTGACAGACGACGATGACTTGTGCATGCTCTCAGTATTTGCCCCCTCGGGCTTGATTTGATTAGAGACTGAAAGTCAGCAGCGAAGCTGAAGTGAAGCCTTTTCTCATGTTTATTCAATTCATGTTTATTCACTTTGCTTGTTTTCGAACAAGCCGCTTTCTATTTTGTTATTAGTCTTAGTAGAATATTTTAAAGTAAGCTTACAGTTACGTTAGTCTTTATAAGTTGGAACTATAGGGCTCTGGCTTCTAACTTAAAAATAAAATAATTGAGTTAACATATGATGGAGTCAGTGGTATAGAACAGGCTAGCGATTGTACGCTTTTAGGGATAAAGTAGCTACGTTTGGGGGATATCTGTAGTTTATCCGAGCTTTAACTTGTACTTCACGCAAGCTAACATCTACCGTTAGTCTGATATATTTCGCAACACACTTTCGTTATTTACTGAAATGTTCGTACGTTTACGTTTTTATCGATAGAGTGAGAGAAACCCCACAAATGCAGAGGAGACAGGAAGGGGTTGCGTGTCAAATCTCACTCCACTTTACTAAACCATATGCACTAATGAGTGCACTACCAATGATATCGCTACTGATTACACAGACTATTTAGTGCGTAATGTGTGATTTGTGACTAAATTGTAGCTTTCTGTGTGAGATGAAGTAACGTTATTGTACTGGCCGTTATTATTTTTTCAGAAGTACTCATTTATTTAGTTAAAAATAAATAACTGAGAGTGTAGGAGTGGTGCAGTTTAGCTTTGGCGTAGCCAGTCTTTGCAGCGAAGCTGACAGGATGGTCATGGTGTTCCGTACACGCTGCATCGACTGACCAGCCTCACTTTTACACGTGGGGAAAGTTTAACTTCATTTCAATAGTGCAATTTCTGCCGTTTCAACCGGCTACCTGCAAGATAAAATGATATATCTGCTATCTGAAGTGCTCATGATATAAACTGGAGTTCCGAGACCTTCATTATACATAACCGTTAACACCACGGCTCTCCCTGCGAGGAGTTTCAGATGTCAACCAAATATTTGATTGTTTTGATTAAACTACATAATGAATACAAAACGTAATTGTAAACTCCAGTGTATGGACTGCTAAGACTTTATAAACACCACGACTTCACATTAATTTGTCGGTATTGTATTAGTTATACATTAGTTATAACTTTCAACATGTTTAGCTTTTTGAATCTAGTTCACATGAGCAGCTGAACTAGGTAACTAGCTATGCTAACGGCTTAAGTTAGCATCAGGAGCACATCGTATTAGTAGCTGCTTCTACACATTTTAAAACGGTGGAAGCCATAAACCCAACATTGGTTGTGTAGAAAAGACGCAATTTCAGTTAACACACAAGTGTGGTAAGCTGTCAGAGCTTAATTAACTTGTTCATTCGGTCACTGCACTGTGCACAAGTTTAGTTTAATATGATAAATGTCGTGCCCAAGGAACTGTCGGGTTTAGTAGTTAAACGTGACAGAAACAAAAACTAAACCCAACAGGTACATGAACGCTTAGAACTAACAGTTAACCTCGACATATACACAAACTAAACCCCAGAGATACACTAACTACTTAACCCAACAGATGGTTAGCTTAATACGATAAATGTCGTGCTTAGTAGCCCAAGGAACTGTCGGGTTTAGTAGTTAAACCTGACGGATACAAAAACTTAACAGTTAACCTCGACATATACACAAACTAAACCCCAGAGATACACTAACTACTAAACCCGACAGATGTTTAACTTAATACGATAAATGTCGTGCTTAGTAGCCCAAGGAACTGTCGGGTTTAGTAGTTAAACCTGACAGATACAAAAAGTAAACCCAACAGGTACATGACCGCCTAAAACTAACAGTTAACCTCGACATATACACAAACTAAACCCCAGAGATACACTAACTACTAAACCCGACAGATACTGAAACTATACCAGACAGATAACACTTTATTGATCCCAAAGGAAATTGCAGATACACAACAGAGAGACAAAATGAACCACAAACTATAATTCTTGGGTTTAGTTTGTGTGTCTACTGTATATTTGTCGACTTTAGTTTGTTTAACTGTGGCGGATAGTTTGTGTGTCTGTTGGGGATAACCGTTGGGTTTAGTTTGTATGTCCGTCGGGATTAGATTGTGTATCTAGGATTTAGGCGGTAGGGTAACTGTCGGGTTTAGTTTGTTTATCTATCTGGGTTAACTGTGGTTGTAGGTGGTCATGTAACTCTCGGGTTTAGTTTGCGTGTCTGTTGTGTTTAGGTTGTTGGGTATCTGTCAGGTTTAATAGGTCATGTATCTCTCAGATTTAGGTTGTGTGATTGTGGTGCCTTGTGCTTCTTTTTAACTTCACTGAAAACTTTTGGAGTGAGCTGTATTCTGTACTTTCTAGTTGCTTTCTGGTTGATCTCTAGTCTCATCAAGCATCAGTACTGGTTGCACGAAGTACTAAATGCAAGGGAGCCAAAACTAGGTGACATGGTTCTTTAAATAATTTCTTTTATATTTATTAAGTGTAACTTTACGCTAATTGGCTACAAGGATTAAAAAAAAAATCCTTTTCCCTTCTTTACCAAGGATGCCAATACTTTTGGAGCTGACTGTGTGTAAAACTCAATGCTGATTTCTTTCCTCATTTTTCATCTTTATCAATTATTTGGATGTAGGAAAATTCTGACTTTGGTTTCTATAATATTTAATGGTCTTTTTATGCATCCTTAAGTATACCCGTCACCAGATCCTCTCTTGCGCTGGTTAATGTCAATGTAATCATTTAATTAGCTTAAAGGCCTTAACTGTACAGTCTCTAGACCTCACAGTATTGGAGGCGCCACAACTGGTGCCTTGTGGACTGGGAGGGGAATGGTTGGACCCTACTCTATTTAATTAATTGCATGGAGACCATTTGGACTGCCTCATGCACTCATGGTGGTATTGTCACATCCCTGCTCCTGTCTGCATTTTCTAGCGCTCCACATTGTTGGCTTATTGGCCACCGGCCCAGCTTTGATGCATCCCCTGACTTCTGTGGCAGTGATGCCCTGCTCCCGGAAATACAGATCTTTAGTTAGATATTACTACAGTCTAATGTGTAGTTATATGCCAGGTTGTGACAAGCTGAACTTTCTTTTTATCCTGCTGCTATCTGTGGAACGTTCAGACATAACTTGTTTGTGCCCCAGAGCTAATGTCCTTGTTTGAGCTTTGTCTGAATTCTTTTCTGGTGATTCTCCTGTGCTATGCCCAGAAGTAGCTCATGTGTTAACTTGACATTATATTATACTTGGCTCCCGACACCCAGATGATAGAGTAGGCTTAATAGATCTGAACCTCACTCATTCTTAATGAGAATTCGAGTCAGTTAAACACTGTTCGCTTAAGGAAAAGCCCAAAATGCTCAGTGATAACCCCTCAATAATAATCTCACCTTCCCACAGGAACGACCTGTTGATGATGTGCAGGCAGCTGAACATGGAGAACTCGGTGGGTGAGATCATGCGGCAGCTGGGGGCCGAGGAATCGGGGAAGATCACGTTTGAGGACTTTGCTCGCTGCCGAATGCAACTTCTGAGTGAGATCCGTAAAGAGGAAGGACAGCTCTCGCTCACCTGTGTGGACTCAGAAAACAGGAAGCTGAAGGAGCGCATCACATCCTGGCCTACTAGCAGTGACAACAGCCTGGGTAAGAATATTCTGGATGTTTTGCTATCTAATCTAGGGTTGAGTGGTTTAACAGTGTACGCGGTGTGACAGTAGATGTCTATTGGTGGATATCTCCGGTTTGTGTGGGAGTTCTCGTATCTGTGTGCTTACCTGCATTGTCAGTATGCTTATGTGTTTGGAGGCATCTCCTAAATTTAGATACTCCCCAGAATCTCGCTGCAAAACCTGCGAGAAAAAAGCAGCGATGCCATCTGTGACCAGAAAGAAACACCCCTTGCTGGTCTGCTAATGGTGACCAAGCAGTTTCTAACTCAAACAGACCCAGCTGTTGGCTTTTATCAGCGGTAAAGCGATCGGAATGACACAAAAATGAACGCAAAAAAATGGAGGCTTGTCTTGAACAAGTAGAAAACAACATCTGAGTGGAGTGTAAATGAGAGCTGAGTCAGTACAAATAATATACAGCACTATTCTAAGTGGGTGTGTGCGTTCCAGGGGCTCTTTCAGGAACTAGAGAAAGCTGGGAGTTCGACTCTGGGGCCACAGACCTGCAAAGCCCTGGGATTCCTTCACCGCCTCAGCAACAGCAGGCCTCAGTTCTGCTGCAAAGGTTTCTAGACCAGCCCAGCAGCATCCTGGAGCCTCCATCCAGCCTACACAAACTCCTTTCCCAGGCTTCAGGTCTGAGTGCTCCTCTACGTGGAGGACACCTGGATCTGGCCAACACAGTGAGTAGTGTGAGATTAAATTGTGTCCTGCTAAACATTTTCACAGATGGCAGCATTTAGATTAAGGCACGTCTGGTATAAAACATGCAAAATATTATGATGGGACGGCACAGTGGCTCGGTGGTTCGTACTTTTGACCTCATGGATGTTTTTGAATATTTTTTGGATGTTTGAACAAATGTGTCATACAGACCTAATGTGACACTGTGTCAACTGAGCGAGAACAGGTAACTTCTACGATATATTCTGGAAAAGTGCACGTAATGAGACCTGGATGTTTTCTAAACACCATTATATGGGATACTGAAGAGTATTGGGTATTGACTAAGTAGGCCAGACACTATGGTGTTTCCAATAGATTGATTTATTTATATCATCATATTACCGCCGCATATTGATTTTTCTATTTTGTTTCACTATATATGATGGATAAAATCTTATCTCACTGTAAAGACCTTTTTACTGACAAGTTTTGGAAAAGAACCGTCCTTCACACTGTGTCCGAAACTGACGCTGCGTAAACTTGCTTACCGGATCCTGTTCTAATTTCTGCATTGTTCGGATGCTTGACCAATCAGAGCTCGGTCGTCAGGCAGAACAGCTCATCCTGCTAGTACCAGAGCAGAAGAGCTTACAGGACGAGCAACAGGCTGCCTCTAAAGACATGGATATTAAGGAAAAGATCTGGTGGAATAGAACTGAAAGGCTGGAGAATGATGGTGATAAAGCTCACAGGGACTGGATGGAACCGTTTGATTATTTATCTGTTCATGGCCTGCAAAAACACAAAGTAGAGCTCCCTGCACTCATCTTCGCTCGTGTCTTTGTTTTTATTACGCTGATGATGTGAGAAAGACACGGCGAAATCACACATTAAGAGAAGGGAAATGAAAGAAAGCGGACTTAAGACTAAAAACGTAGCGCACTTTGTGTGAAGGGCCCACTTGAGCATGCACTAGAGCTGGGTAGGCAGCTGAGGGCAGCATCGCCAAGCTGAATCGCTCATGCAGGTTTTTCCCCAAGATCCTGACAAACCCTCCTTTAATGTCGACCCTGTTGTAGCCGCAATAGGTTTGAGCCTTTCTTTATTGTGCCACTGGTGTTAAAAATAAGCCGCAGACGGCCTTTAGCCATAATTTTAGCTGTGATTAGATCTTTCTATTTGTGTACCACATGTACTGTGCTGTACTCGGTACTTGTACGAGACCTCCGTATATGAGAGCCTTTCATTGACAAGTTGTGTGTTGTACGTATATGTTGTGTATATGACTTGTTTCTTGCTTGTAGCTCGAAAAACTTGTTGACTTTCTTATCCTGTGGCTTGACACTGGCATATGGGAGCTGTTAATGTGTGTGTGTAAGTGGTGTACACGAGGTCTGTGGTGAATTAGGAATGAGCTCGCAAACATGACTGCTCTAACGGCTCTGTTGCACGGAAGAAACACAAGGGCTTTGGCTTCGTAAGCCATGGAGGTGATTATAATCAGAGCCAGAGTCTTGCTTTACAGGTGTTTTATCTGAGACTAGTGTTTCATACCATTACAAAACCTGGTACAACGTGATATAAAATCTGAAGTACAGTGTAAATATTAGGGTTGGAATTGATTTTTGTGCATATTGAGTAGTTAATAATGACAGTTATTTTAAAAAAGACAAGCTTTCAGAAAACTGATACGTTTAAAGGACTGCTTGATATTTCCAGGGTGCAGAATATTGACAGACACTGACAGTATCTTGGACTTGCATGTGAACGGATTTCACAGATGCGTGCCGATGGATTTTTTGGACAGTGAAATGTTATCCACACTCCCAGTTTCTGAGTTAGCGCTATAATGTACGAGTTATTTTAATCCCAATCCCTGCTCTTCAATCCACAACCTGCTATAATGAAGCTGCTATAAGCTGAAAATGAGACCTTAGAAATTAAGTTTTGCACGCTGTGTGTGTGTTTGAGTTTGAGAGAGAGAAAGTAACTTAACAGGCATAGATGGTGTCTCTGGACTATATTTTGCATCTACCTGCACCTTCCATCTACATTGTGACGGATACAGTCCTAGGAAAAAAATAGCAAAATATTAAGCTTTTAATAAATCATTCATCAGAAAATTTGCAAGAACTAAGAATATGTACTCCTGTGATGTGTGCCACCATTTGCTCCTCACTGCACATTGCTGATCTGAACTGTGAGGGTGGAAAATCTGGAAAGAGGGAAATTAACTTAACAAAAAATAAAATCTCAAGCCATGTGCTGGTGTTCAAAAATCGTTTCGATAATAATAGTCGTTAGTAATCTGCCACAGTCCACCAGGCTCATGTATAGGCCTGGTCAGAGTCCAGTTTTGAACCTTATAGAGTATATTTGGTCTGGCATTAAACACAAACAAACTAGCAAACTACTACATCGCTGAATTAAGCTGACCACTAAAAGTGTGAAGGATTTTGAAGATGTTGAAAAAAGAAAACAACCTGAAAAAATCTCAACTAAACTAAATGCTATATTTCTAAGTACCCATTTGCATATGATGCTAAGCCAGTTTCTCTGTACCCATGCTTTTAATTTGTAACGGCCCTCGTTAAAGTTTTAAAGGGAATATATCACTTTGTGGGAAAGTGGTTCCACTCTTGTAAGCTGTGGCTGCTTTTTAAAACTTCTCCCTAATTAATGTGAATTAACACAGCAGTGAAACGCAAGGAAACTGTGTTTGGTAAGCTAAGCAAAAGCATGATGAATAACATTCAAGCACCCCAGAAACCTCAACTGTGTTTTTGCCAGGTGAAAGATTTTTATTTCACAAAGGTGGCTTATGACATTTTTGTATTTTGGGCGTCTTGATTGTTAGTGTTCATTAAAAGTTCACTAATAATCCTGGTTTCTTTTTCTGTCCCTGAGTTCTAATGTGATTGATTGAATTGATCAGTGAGTTAAATGGATCAGTGGTGTTTTTTTTTCATTTGGAGATAATCCTCTGTTCCTCGCTGGCTTCGTACCAGTGTGCTGTCTGTCTATGTGCTGACTTTATCGTATTACCCTCCACTTTAGAGTGCTCTTTTTTCTTGTGGCTCGAGTGACTCCATCAGTCAAAAGCTTTAGGGCACTTCATTATGGGCCAATCCTGTTTAAACCCCTGGCTTTAAGCAGTAGTGCTGAGATTTCTGCTGATTCAATTTAAAGATATAGTCATTTAGATAAAGATTTTTCAGGGGTTACTGGAGGCTGCTCTTAGTATAAGCACAAAATAGACATTTCTACCCTTTCAGCAGTAAATCTTTGCTTCCTTTTGATGGCATACGTGCTTAGTGTTGGTGGCAGTGCAGTACCAAGGAAATCATTTCTCGTGTAATAAAGTAGAGAACATGGTACTGGAAGCAAACCACTTTTTCGTGCCCCACTTTCTCTTCCGTTTAAGTGAATGAGCTTTTATGCCATCCAGATTTGTCCAGTGCGACTGCTGCTTTAGTTGTCATACCAGGTCACAGCTTTTTCCGTGCTGTGGCTGGTTTATGTTTGACTGCTTCCAGAAAATGATCATATGATATGATCTTAACACTGACCCATGCCTTTTCCAATCCTGTTGGGAATTCTGTGCTTTTACCTTCACATAATATCAGGAGAAGAACTCTGACATGGAGCTCGACTGTGCTAAGTGCAGCAAGATGGTCCAATCCCATCAGCACTGTCTCCTTTAGCGGCCTGAGTCATACCGGTCACAGGCAGTTAGCCACAATCTCGTTATCGGCCTCATTAAGCTGAGAGCATCAAGATATGTCGTTAGGAGGATGCTGACTGCACTAGAAATGGTGACTGGTGTGAGGTTCTGTTGATCGGCCTGCTGTTGTACAGAAGGCTTTTTGAAAGCCAGATACTGTGCTGAGATGTGCGGCATTTAGCGAGTAAGTCAAAGGTCAGCACTGACTCAGTATTCAAAGAAATGTGTGTCAGGGTTGTGAAACCGCTACCAAATTTTTGAAAGCATTTTCTGTCCCCATCACCACCACCGCTTGTGGCTTCCTGTTCAGAGATGCTCGCTGCACCTCCTGCATCTTCAGCTGATTTATGATGCAGATTTGCTGTCTGTGTTGCTTGTTTGCTGAGCAACGTATGTGTGTTTGTGTGTGTGGTGTGTCTTCTGTTTTAAGAAGATGAAAAGGCGCAATCACCCAGTTAATGATCTGGAACTGACATGAATCCAGTGGCTCTTCATTCTTCTGTTTCGCTCTCTCACACACTCACATTTGCTGTTACTAATTGGCAAAATCAATCTCTTTCTGTTGTTCAGACCCGGTCTGGTGTTGAATTAAATTTTGACAGGTCCTCTCTTATAGAAGTGGCGTTGACCTTTTAGCAGGTATAATTAGATTTGGCAAACATTAGAAATGCACCTCTGCAATCCAATTAATCAGCTGTGGCTTTAGTGTGACAGTTCTTGCTAACATTGGTAAACATGGACACTACTGGCAAATATTATCTTTGGGAGATTGTATGTATACATCCTGTTAGTATTTATTAATAAAAAAAAGATTTTTAGCAGTTGTATGCTCATGCGTTCACTGGTAGTCAAATGTGACTTTGGTTAGCCAATGACTTATGCTGAACAAAGTCCATGCCAAGGCTCCATCCTGCAAGAAGCTGATCTTAAAATTGGAGGACATTGGAACCAGCTTGATGTAGAATATTATTTATCATTAGTCCATTCCTCAAAGAATTCAAACTGTCATAAAAACCTGGAGCAATAAAGTCCTAATTGATATATTTTGTCTTGGTGAAAGCAGTACAGCTGTCAACGTTAGTTTCACCTCTACTTCAGCTAAAACTCAGTGGCTCTAGTGAGTTAGTCCTTTTATTCCCTGTATTATTCATGGCTATTTTCTGAGTGTAAGCATGTTCTTCATGTTCACCACCAGTCGAGTGTTACAGCTCAGCAGAGGCTAGTTGATTTAAATGAACCACTTTGTGATTGAGGTCACTAACCATAGTCGCATCCAAACCATTTAAGAGACTATAAAACTGCGTTAAGGAAGTAATGGTGCAAGGCTGTAATGGTTCTCTAGGCTTTTCTTTGTGAATGTTTTCAAGCTGCATTTGTGTGTCTCTAAATATGTGAATGGGAACATGGGATATGTTTGGTCTTGTGGGGACATTTTACTGGTTCCCACAACATTAAGTGCTCGTTTACAAAAAACTCCAACTTTGAAGTGATAAACCAAAAGTTTACCTTTCGGTTAGTGAGGTTAAAGTTAGGGCCGTGTGCAAGTGCAGCATTAATAAGCTACGGTAATCATTGTCAGCACCAGTCATGCCTTTACCAAAACTGTGTGTGGGTGTGTCAGGTTTCTGTCATGGTGAGGACCAAATGTTTCACACAAGGATATGTAGGTCTTAAAAACTCGAAACTGTGTGCGTGTGTGCGCTGACTTGGATGAAGAAATTGCAGACTAGTTACATGGCTGAGGAGAATTGATGTCAGCGTGTAGGTCACCCAACAGTTAGAAACATGAACGCGCGCGCGCGCACGCACGCACGCACGCGCTCAAGTGGGCAAATTAATATAAACGAGGCGGGAAGAGGCTGGACTGCGGCGGTATGAAGAAGTCATAGTCAAAATGTTTTCTTGTCATATGCATAGTTGAAAAGCTTCCCAAAATAAGGAAGTAGAGAAATATAGTACTACATTAAATAAAAAAATGGGCAAAAACTTGGTTTGAAAGAAGAACATGCAAAGACATCTGACACTCATTCTGAGGCGATTTGCTGTTTGGATGCAATGCTGTTTCATAACCCCGTATTGTGTAATATGAAAGGCGACGTCGTCTTTTACTGGAATTGACAACCACGGAGTCCATGTCTCTTGAGATGCTTATCATCTGTGACGTGTGATAACTTTCACTATTTCACCAGATGGCGCTGTTGAGCTGGTTTACAAGCCTGAGAGCGCCAGCCTTTTCCTGTTTACACAAAATGCAATTGTCTTCACATTCTTGTGAGCTTTTTACTCTGGCCCCAAGTTTTTTTTGTAAACATACCGAGGTTAGCATGCATATGGCTTATCTTCGAGGAGAGATTTGGGAAATGCCAAGTGAGTACCTCTGTAATGAGCCTTGACGCAGTGTTTAATGAAGAGTTAGAAGTACAGCAGTAATTCAGTGTGTTCCACAGCCACGATGCTGGGGGCGCCTTGTAATCTACTTACCAGTCCTCAGAGAAAGAGAGAGAGCGAGAAATAAAGGGAGGGGAAGACAGGAGAGGACGGGTTTGAAACGGTGCCAGGTTCTTTGAGATAAAAATGAGCTAAGGGGAGCGGAAGGAATGGGATGTAGGCTGTTGGAACATGCCATTAGAAGAGGGCAAGCCTGATCTTTTGTGTTGGTGTTGCTTTAATGGGCTTCGGGCTGGAGAATTTTAAAGTGACCATCCAGCAAGCCCAGGGAGGACTCCGAGAGAAGGACTAGCATGTGTGTGTAGGAGTGAAGCCTGTTGGTGTTAGCTGTCCAAATCTCAGGCTGAAGGAGGAATGTAGATAGGATTGAGGGAGGTCAGAAATGTGACATGGCTGTCTGATTTTGCAGGAAGTAAGTAATATGCATATGATACATTGCCATTAATAGGCATGGCATTTCAACGTTACGTTCTAGCATCAAAATACCAGGAATGAAAATTCAAATATAGTCCCTGTGCACAATCTCCTAGTCCCTCTTCTACCTCACCCTAAATGGGAAGGGATCACTGTAGGACTACAGCTAATCATGCATTATTTGGTATTGGACCTCTCTCAGCACAGCAGTGTAACTGACATAAGTGTGTGCGGTACTGCTATGAAAGTACCACTTTCAGAAGTGTTACTGATGTTTTGACATTCCTAAATGTCATTGCTGGGTTGAGAATTCTCAAGCAAGCAAAAATTCAAAAATATCAAGCCAATATAGTTATGTGGTCTGAAACTGACGTTACTGAGGAGCTAAAAGTGACAAACGTCGGATTCCAAGAGGCGACGATTGCTGGCTTTCAATGGCAGGACACATAATAGGTGCCATAACAGCAAATTTCCTTCTGCTAAGCTCCTGGAAATGGTCCCGGCAGAGACTGGGTGTATAGTGAATGATGGTCTGCCTGGGGCGCCCGGAGCCTGTTCGCTGTGTGAGTGCCCCCAACATCCCCCTAATAGCTAGGTCAGCTCTCTGTCAACTGGGCAAAATGTCTTTAGGTGTGTTGTAGAGGCATGTGTATCAGTCAGCGATCTCCCACCAAGAGGTACACTACCCAAAAGTAGCCTCTGAGAGCGTTTCTATAGGGCAGCGGGGGAAGCACTTGTACACCCTCTTGTGGTAAGACCAGTGTTTAATCAAACCACACCTGTAATCACTTACACACATGCCTGAGACGTAACCGCATGCTGAGTTTTGCAACAGTCCAACATTTCTGTCTGGGTGCGTTCTTTTTGTCAGTGTATATACATCGCTGTAGTGGTGAGCTGCTGCTCAGGGAATGGTTCAGAGCCTGTTCCAGAAGTCACTGGGTTCAGCCGAAAGCGCTCCTTGGAAAGGACACCAGTCCACTGCAGCCGCACCACACGACCTTCATGTTGTGGCTCATGTTGGCAGGCTTCAAGTCCCAGCAGCTGGCTCTTTCGGCCAAGCCACTGGAGCTGTGTCCGCAGGCAATTTTTGGTGCACTTGCTGTATGTGGTTCCAAACTCACCAAGTAAAAACCTATTCATATAACTATAGCCAGTTTGCCATTTTTCAGTAATAAATGCATTCCTTCCCAATAAATAATTCATGTATCATTAGTCCTAATGCAGGACTTGCCTTCCAAATATAATCTTTCCATTACTACAGTGAAACTGAGTCCTTTGGGTAAATACTTGACTCTTTTTATGGTTCGGATATTGCTGTGTTCATTGCAAAAATCTAGCGTGTTGCAATGTAATGTAATATCAACACTGCTGTGCATGGAGGAATTGGTATCCAGATTTATAGACTAAGTGGTCAGTAAGTGAACAGTGTTTAAATACTTCAGCAACGTACAGTTGTATCAGTATCACACACATTATTCCGTTATCATGCCAGAATCATAGCTGCTGACAGTGAACCACCAACCAGGACATATTTGTTCAGTTGTGGTTTATGGTCATTCCTTATTACTGATGGACGAACCTGCAGATTGCATCTCAAAACATTATACACTCACATACCGAATAACAACATTATTACATTACTATGAACATTATTCATAGTAGATGTGTTGGAAATGGCAAAAATGTTCTTCAACATCTCTAAAATTCTGGATCGGAGCATCTCCTAATCAAGGCTTGTAGGGTGCTCCCAGTCAGCAGTGGTAACTATGGATAGTGATCCGAGGATTGACAGGCCACCAACCGGCGACAGGGTGTTGTGCCCAGGGCTCATCGAGGCATGAGGCACATGCTGTGGTACAATCATAGAAATGATTAATGTTGGTTATGGGAGGAATGTGTCACAGCACACAGTGTAGCGCCCCCTGTTGAGTATGGGTCTGCCTAGTCAGAGACCGGTCATAGAGCTAACCCCTGTCCACCCTCAAACGCACCTGCAATGGGACTCTGCTGGGAAACCCCTGGATCTGGGCATTCATGTGGACGTTAATTTGACACATAAGGGTGGACCAGGTGGTTGTAACGTTTTGTCCGAGGAGTGCACTTGATAAAATGACCAGAGCGAAATACCTAATACTTAATACTGAGAGAGTATGACTGACAGGCTGAATTGTGACGGGCAACCAGTGAATGAATCCCTTCTATTTATTTCTCTCTCCGCTCACTCTCCGTTGCTGGTCTCTGCTCAACCCCCAATACACGCCCCCCTGCAGTGGTGAGGCCCCAGGGAGGACCTTCTCCCTCCGTTTTTCCTTTCCCTCCCTCTCTGGTTCTCTCTCTCTGTCCCTCTGCCTTGCTCTCTCACTCAGCGTGTGCGCGAGCATGTGTGTGGTTATGTGCAGTGCAAAGCTGTAGCCGGTCTCCGGCAGGCTCTCGGAATAACGCGCCTCGCCTTTCCTCTTCGCCACCAACTCTGTCTGGAATAACTCAATGGAGCCGAAGATGTCTCTGAGAACCGGGTGCGTGTGGATACTGGAAAGTGGAGGGAGTTAGGAAGCAGGACCACGTTTCTCAACTGCGCCGGCATTTGTTTTTCCCCAACTGTGGAATACGAGCCCAGGAAATTGTACTAGAGCAGGGAGTTGGGACACCATGAACTCAGGAGTGGCCATGGGAGCGGTGGCTGAATCACAGCCGAACAGCGAGGTGAGCTGCTTTTAATTAGGTGTGGAGGGGTGAAGCTAGACTCATTTTCTCTCATTCCCTGTCAATTTTGAGAGCGACTCATTACCCTTTTAAAATTCCAAAGCTCTGAATGCCTTAGTCATCCGGACATTAGCTGAAGGTGGGTCAGGCATGCCGGAGCACCTCCGGACACTCCCATACTCTCCACAACTGCTGCCTTGTACTGCTCTTTCCCACTCTGTCATTTTTCTCTCTCTGTCTGTCTATCTTGATCTTCTCTCTTCCTTTTCTCTTCCTGCTTTTCTTTTTGTTAAACTTGGCGACAGCTGGGCTGAACATCAAGCAGCTCTCGCTGCAGCGCACACACCGAGCATGAGCGCTCTCTCTGCAAGCCCCCCCACTAGCTCCAGGCTCTCCACACGTGAAAGCGGTTAAGTTTGACTCGCAGCACCCATCTGTTAGAAAGAGCCAGGAACTCTAGGACTGCTTCAACAACCTCTTTAAGTCTTAGTTGGGTGTTAATGGATTGTTCAGTACAAGTCTTACACAAAGTATTGGAAGTTTTGTACTACAGTATGGCAAAGAAATCAGTACTCGGTGTCTGTTTAAATTTACACGTGAACCAGTGTCTCTTTCTCTTGTGACCCTTGCATAATGTGTGTCAGTTTGGCAGACCAGCTTTTCCTTTTGCCTGCTATTTTGCGAGTCGTAATTTAAAATGTTTTGGTGCATTGTTTGTGTTGTACTTCCCTAGTTTGTTGCTCAATGTGGTATTTTTAAAATAACTGCTATTACATTATAGTACCCATTAAGCTGTGTGTTCCGTGATGACCAGACAAGTATTGGAATTTTTTTGGTGTGGTTAATGGTGACCTCTATTCATCCTTTATTGCTGTTGTGGTGTTGTGGTCAAGTTACTGGATTATTGACCAGATGGTCCAAAGTTCAAGTCCCGGCACTGCCAAGCCACTGTTGCTCTCTTGAACGAAGCCCACAGTTGTTTGGGTTGTACATTGTAAAATTGCGTCAGTCGCTCTGGATAAGTGTGTCTGTGAAATGGTGCAAGTGTGAACATCACTGGTACAGGTGAATTTATAGGTACACAGTCTGATCACATCCTACAAGTGTGTAGATCAGCAATCAACAAGTAGGTCCAACATGGTTGCTCTTATAAGTCAATAGTGACTCCTGGCAACTGTGGGTAGTGTTTCTCCAGATTCTTCTGTTTGAAGCTTCAGGTTTCTTAATGGCTTGTTCATAAGTATGTTGTCTGCATCCATCTCATCTCAGTATTTCAGATTGTCAAAGTGAGTCCAGAGGGACAGAACATGGATTATTACAGTGGTTCCCAAACGTTTTCTGCAGCGCCTCACCTTTTGCAGAAAAGGATATTTGAGACCTCCCCCTCCCCTACACACACATATACACATCCTTTGCTTCCAAACTCCACTGGAATTGATTTTAATCAGTATAATTTACCAAAGGTTCCACACCTCACCCAGGGGTCCTGCCCCCCACTTTGGGAACCACTGGAGTATTGTGATGTGGGTTGAAGTAGGAGCTGAGGTAGAGGTCAGAATTAGGGATGCTAAATAGAGCATAGAGATTAGGGAAATGTCACACACATGACTGTTTTACTAACCCCGGTTGGTTTACTGTGTTCACGTCATAGGTAGGAGATGCCTAATGAGGACCACCTTTACTGGGACTAACTCATTATGTTGGCTCATTTTAACTGGCTCAGCTCAGACAATTATCCAAACCTCCTGCTTGTTTGTTACTGCGCACAGCTGGCACATGTCAAGAAATGGCATTTTAACAGCTGGGGGTGTTTGTGGGGTTTTTGTGGTTTGTAGTTTATCCTGTTTACTTTGTTTGGGACATTTTAAGGGTCTCTGATGTTTGTCTGATGTTGAGTAGGAATGCTGGAACATCTTTCTCCCTCAAACGCATCCTTTCTCATTCTGCTCATATTTTCGCTTCAACATCTGTGTTTCCTGGAGGGTAGGTTTACATCCTTGAGGACGGTTTCTGTGTTCTTCTCTGAAGGACTTCAGTTGTTCTCATGTGCTGACCTTGTCTGTCTGTAGACAAATAATGAAGGTTTTCCTGCCCAGAACTTTGACAGTGGGAGGTATTTTTTTTGTCCAGCACTTAAGATATACAATTCACAAGTGGTAGTGTTTTTGGTTAAAAACAAATGGGTTGCACAATTGGATGAATGTGTGCAGAACACGTATAGGGTTGTATTGACAGTTTCTATGAGTTGACCCTGAAGATGCATTGACTAAATGTAAGCTGTCTGGAAAAATCAGCCTGTCAATTAAGGCTTTCACCGATGGCTTGATATTGAGTTCAGTGAGATTTCGTTGTACGTGCTGTTTCATCTAACGAGTTTTCAGTAAAATTGAAGTCTGGTGCTTCTGCTGTCCAGATAAAGTAGCTGGTGTGGAGGCTTCCTTTAACAGGTGTTTTTTTTGCCATATGTTTCATAGCACACATGCCATTCTGTGACCTCCTTTCTTCAGAACCCATTTTACACAACGCTATTTCTGGTACTGCTCTTCACAAGTTCTGTGCATCCATCAATCCATGTTGTCTGTCCAAAAAATGACAATTTGAGTTTAAACTACAGTCCTCCATTGACATCACCCAGCAAGGTGCTGCTACTAGTTTGTTTGGACAGCAAATGGGAACATTTCAACTGTCAACAACATTAAACCACACACCTACCAATCAGATCTGTTAATATTTAGCACTTTTTTATTTTTATATATAATCTTGCACAATCAGTTTGCACATTTACAAAGAGTGTGTTCACATGCACTCTGAAATTCAGAATTTGTCATTAATCCCATCAATGACTTTACATGCACTTGGGTAATCGGATAATGGGAAAACTTGACAGGTTTACATGACTTGGGTAATAAACGAATTTCTTTGCATCCAGTCAATAATCTCACAGAAATATGTGACTTTTACTTTGAAATTTAAGTATTACTATTATAATTAATATTTAATAATATTAATAAATTATAAGTTCTTCTTTGAGAATGTATATACTGCGTTTCAGAGTCTCTAATAAGTGTTCGGTATCTGTTTTGCTGCAGCTGTTTTCTGGGTTGCCAGATCCCGCAAGAAATAAACCCACATGTTAATGGAAAAAGATCCCAAAATAAAGCCAAGTCCTGGCAATGCGTAGACTGAGATTGAATTTGGGTAACCGGTATACATGCTATGGGTAATCCGATTACTAGGCTGAGATCCAGCTCTCATGATCAGATTTCTTAATCTTATTTCTAGATCGGAGTTGGCTGTTTACATGACCACTTGAATAATCAGATAACTGCAGAGATCTGACTATGATGGGATTAATAAGTGCACTTTGCACCAAGACAGTCCTTGTACATGCAAATGCCTCTATTTCTGTATTGTTGCATTTTTTCAATATCACCATAAAGGCTATTCTGTCTAATTGGATATTAGCAACATGTTAGAAGTACGTGAAGAAGCTTCGTTCTTGGCACTAGCAGTGGGAATCCGCGGAAATGCTGACATCCATCTTGCTTTAGTCTACCAGCATTCAGGGAAATCCAGAGTCGCCCAGAGGCCTGCGGGCAAAAAAATATTTTGTTTCATTCAGACTGGCGTCGGGGGTCCTCATGTAACCTCTGTCTCTTTTTAAGTTTGGAGAGAGAGAAGCGGAGAACCTGAGAAATTCATAAATCCCCGCTATCCGCTACAACCTCCATCACCTGTCAACCTCTGGCTGTTTCCATCACTCTCTGTAGTAATACCTCCTTTCCGAGGCTTCAGTGCCCTAATGTTTGCAGATCTACCACCCGGTTGGAGTTCTCGTCCATCACCTTGACTAACGGTCAGCAGATGTAAACCTTCCGCTCCATCATGGCGTATGCTGGCTCATAAAAGCTGGTCGTTGTGGCCGAGATTGAGGGCCAGACAAGACGAGGAGGCCGAGGATGACCGCCGCTGTGGCTTGCCACAGTGATTTACGACTTTCCCATAGGGAAGATAAACTTGCTGGAGAGGAAAGGAGGCTGCACGGGGGTGTGAGGGCCAGTTTGCAGGCTCGGTCGCACCATGAGCACCGCAACAAAGGCACACTGTCGATGCGTGAAAAGACCTTTTGTTCTGTTTGTGTTTATAAGGTTCTTTAGTAAATCAAGGTCTGTACTAACTATTCTCCGAGGGATTTGTCTAGGTGTAGCCGCTGGTGTAAGAGCTACCTGCTAATTTGTAGTTCCTGGTGACCGAACACAGCGTAGTCATTTGCTGGTCTTTTCACTGAGCAACTTTTTTGTCTGAAGTGCCACTGTGCTTCCCAAGCAGCACCCACGCAGGGCTTGTGTACACAATCTTTCACCCAGTCTTCGAGTCTCAGCTTGGTCTCAGCGTCTTTCAAGGAGATCTAGACTGCTTGTTTTCAGTGTGGCTGCAGCTTAAAGGGGGCATGAGTGATATTTTTCTTTTTTACTTACTGTGAATTTTAAATTTGAAATGTTAACAGTTTAAATCTCAACAACCAAACTAATAACTAATAGCCATCAAAACATTCCCAGTGAGGATGCCAGATCCTACAGTGACTCAGTGTACTGGACTAAATAGTGCAGATATGCATATTTTTAGGGCTGTGCTAAAAAAATTGGTACAGCAATATATCACGATATTTATTTTTGCAATATACTTTGATTTTTCGCGCAAAATATCGATTTTTTTTTTAAGTTTAAAAAACGTTTTTATATTTTCAGTGAACAGTGTGGAGTATCGCAATATATATGCATCATGTCGCAATGTATCGTGATATAATCGTATCGTGACCCATGTATTGTGATGCGTGTCATATTGTGAAGTTCTTTCCAGTACCCACCCCTAATATTTTTATTTTATTTACTTACACTATTGTCTTATATGCTGTAGTTTTGCATTCTTCTCTTTTATTATACTCACCATAATATTTTCTCTAAATATTACTCTGCATATTTATTTTAAATATTTATATATATCATTCTGAAAAATATTTTCTCTTAATATTTATTTAGCTTCTGTGTATTTAAACTATTATTATACACTTATGAATTACATAACTTGGTTTAATTCTTAGTCTTACATATATCGTCTAAGGCGCCCAAGGAGTATGGAACCCTTTTTGAGTCTTGGCCTTCCCAAGGTTTCTAACATTTAAGGAGTTTTTTCCTTACCACTGTCATCCCAGGCTTGCTCTATATTAGATTTATATCACAGAAAATTGTAAGGCTGGTTTTAGACAATGCTCCATTGTAAAAAGCGTCATATATTTAATAACTCTCCCTTTAGTGATTAACAAGCCAAACCTCCAATGAAAATGTATTGTATGCATTTGAAACTAAATGCATAGAATCCCAGGTAAATTGCCATCTGTTCCAGTAATTGTCTCCATTCTCCCAGTCCTAATTCAGCCCATTTTGGAAGAGGTATACTCAACCACAATTCAGTTGAAGCATTTCTTTGCCTAATTTATGATATGTGAGGCATATGCCTTGATTCTGTATCAGAGAAATTGATTTATATCTTAATTACCTAACTCCATCGTAGCTACTGACTTTCTTTTCAAGACTTCCCAGTCTGCTCTGTAGTCCTTTATTTTTCATCATATTTCTGAAGACTAACACGATTGAAGCGGTTGAGGATCTTTGAAAGTTAGGGACGGCACTTAAATGCTGTCTCATACAGACTCTCTCTCGCCCTTGATGGAGGACAGTGGGTCTCCCAGGATTTTTTCCATGCTTTAGCTCATGCCATTCTGTCCTGCAGCTTTGATATCTCAATGTGACAGGAATGGGAGCTTCTCGGGATGCTGAAATATGCATCAGTTTCTGCCAAATGCTCATGCACGTTAGGCCTCGAATGAGCTCCCTGCTGTCCACATAGCTGCAATCAGTCTCAGTCACAAGTCAAACTCTGGGCTGGTGTGTGTGGACATCAGGCAGAAAGTGCTGAATATTTCAGCATGATGACGAGCACTCAGCAGTAGGACAGTCCTTGGCCTTGTTAAGGTATTGTAGCTGCAGCTCTGGCAGTCCTGTGATGGCTAAAATCAGTGGCTTTGTGTAGAGAAGAGCTGTTGGGAGAAAAGTAGAAGGATTCTGTGTGGGACATGAGTTTAGAGTAGGTAAATCTCCTCGGTTTTATTACCTTTACAAGAAGTCTGTAGTAGAGACTGGGTTGCATTATGTAGTACAGTATTAAGTACAGTTGTTAGGGTTTGATAATGACATTACCTGGATCATGGGTCATATCTGATTTTGTCCACCATTGTATTTTGTTAGGAATGCGTGATGTTAAATGGATCTTGTACTAAACATATTACAGAAATTGAACTAAATACTGTCACTATCATACCTGTGATGATTCATGTAACTAGTACTGGGTATTGTTTCAGATTTTTGATGCTGGTAGATGCGTTTTTTAATACCTTCTTATTGAGACTAAACGAAACACAACATGAGGAAAAGCTAAGAAGTAAATTTGATTTCATCATCTTCTTCTTCTTTCGGCTTCTCCCTTTATCAGGGGTCGCCACAGCGAGTTAAACGTTTCCACCTCACCCTGTCCTCCACGTCCTTTACTCTCATCCCAACTCCCTGCATATCTTCATTTACCACAACCATATAACTCCTCTTTGGTCTTCCTCTCCGTCTCTTGCCTGGCAGCTCCATCGCCAACATCCTCCTACCAATATATCCACTATCCCTCCTCTGCACATGTCCAAACCATCTCAAACTTCCCTCTCGAATTTTGTCTCCCAATTTTCCAACCTGTGCTGTCCCTCTGATGATCTCATTCCTAATCCTGTCCACCCTAGACACTCCTAAAGAGAACCACAACATCTTAAGTTCTGCCACCTCCAACTCTGCTTCCTGTCTCTTTGTCAGTGCCACTGTCTCTAAGCCATACAACAAGGCTGGTCTCACTACTCTCTTATAAATCTTTCCTTTCACTTTTGCTGCGACCCTTTTGTCACACAGCACTCCTGACACTCTTCTCCACCCACTCCATCCTGCCTGTACTCTCTCTTCACCTCCCTCCCTTCCCCACTCCCCCATTTCCTTGGGAGTTTGATCCCAAGTAACTCCTGGACCTTTGTGACCACTGATCCCTGTAGCCTGACGGTTGTTCCACCTGCCTCCCTTTCATTTACATTTACATTTACATTTACAGCATTTAGCAGACGCCCTTATCCAGAGCGACTTACACACTTGAACTGATACAGTCTTACAATCCAAGCAATTGTGGGGTTTAAGGGTCTTGCTCAAGGACCCAACAGTGGCAGCTTGGCAGAGGTGGGATTTGAACCCTGGACCTTCTGGTCCAGAGTCCAGTACCTTAACCGCTAGGCTACCACATTTACACACATGTATTCTGTCTTACTACAGTTGACTTTCATTCCTCTTCTTTCCAGATTATACCTCCACCTCTCCAAGTTCTCTTCTACCTGCTCCCTGTTCTCACTACAGATCACAATGTCGTCTGCAAACATGAAGAACTTTATTTTGAATTATCAGCAATGAAATGATCAGCATTCACTCTTAATATTCGTTATGTTTGTTTTGATGCGGTTTTTGTGCCGTGTGAAAGTTCTGTGTACATAGTGGAAAGTGAGTGTGTGTAGCAATTGCTTGTTTTGCTTGGGTTGTGGGGCATGTCCAGGCATTCATCTACCACACTCTGAGGAAGCACTTCAGGGGGCAGCCAGTGTGAAAAGCACATGGGAGAATATCCTGGTCTGCTTTGTCCATTAATCTGTTAGTCTTTTTCTTACATGGAGAACTAGCTCACAGCAGCAGTCCAGGGTTTTAGATCAGTTTAAACGTGGTGGGACCAACTAGCTAGGGAAAGAACAGTGATCCTGACCACTGACTACAGAATACCATACACAGACGTCAGACCTCCTATTGTGACATACAAGCAGAAAATGTGGCAACTGGAATGAGACACACAAATAAACAACAAACTGCACAACATGCGGCCTAAAGTAAACTCTCGCCCAGAAACAAACCTCAAAAGAAGAGAAGAACAAGTACCCCACGTGCTGCATCGGGCACTGCTAACTAACTCTTTCCCACTTCGACATGCCGTGTACCTATAACAATAAATCACACGCTGACTGTATGTCACAAAATGTAATAAAGAAAGGAAACTGCTGTCGATTATTCAAACCATAAGACAATTTAGCGTAATCAGTTAACCTAGTGCTTGCATGCATTGCATGTCTCTGCCGAATCCGACCTCAGAATCGAACCAGGGACACGGGAGGTGTGAGGCGACTGCACTAAACTCTGCATCACAACAGCGTTTGTTAATCGCGTAACTGGTACCGGAACACAGCTCAGAGAGAAAATGTAATTAGTTATTGATTAAGAGCACAGTGTCTATTAACAATCACTGATGCCATGTGTAGCATGAGACCCCAGCAGCATTAGCTATAGCAGCATAGCTAGAAAGAGGAGAACTGGTAGGTAACACAGCCCAGAGGGATCACATGAGACATCGGCAACCCCACTGGAGGCAGAAGACAGCAACCCAACGTCTCTGATCACCATAAGACTCTTTGGCTATGAACCCCCAGCTCTGCCCTTATTCTAAGGCAAGGATGCACGAGTCAAGATCACGAGGACCGAAGCCCAGTTCAGCCAGACCGCCCACCCGATACTTCTGGGTAACAGACGAGGCAGGCAGACCAGACATGACTCCAGATTCCGGCCCTAGTGAGTCAAGCCATGCATCCCGGTCTAAATCTAGTCCAAAGCCTGCGCAAATAATTATGTCTTTAGCCTAAACTTAAAATTTTGGAGAGTGTCTGAGTCTCGAACGAAAGTGGGAAGTTTATTCCATAGTTGGGGGGCCATGTATGAGAAAGCCTTTCCTCCTGGATTGTGTTTGTCATGGGTGAAATAAGCACAGACCTGCAAGTCAGTTCATGTTTCACAGCTTAAGAGATCACACGATTGGCGTATAAAGTGGAGGAATGGGTTTAAATCCATCTTACATCATTTACATTTACAGCATTTAGCAGACGCCCTTATCCAGAGCGACTTACAATTGATACAGTCTTACAATCCAAGCAATTGTGGGTTAAGAGGCTTGCTCAAGGACCCAACAGTGGCAGCTTGGGCTGAGGTGGGATTTGAACCCTGGACCTTCTGGTTCATAGTCCTGCACCTTAACTACTAGGCCACCACAGTTTCCATCAGGTAGGAACAGGGCAATAACTTCTTACAACGCTTATTTGTAAATCTGTAGAAATCTGAGAGAAGACGCCCGAGATTCTCTCCTCTGCCACGGATTGTCTCTATTAGTGATGTATGGAGAAAACACACACTGAGCAGGAAATGTTTTTTTTTAATTACATGTAATAGGAAGATATAATTGATACCTCTCATTGACACACTGAACAGTAATTACAGATCAGCTGACTGTCACTAGTGAATGTGAAATGATTCTATGCGACTGACGGTTTTGCTTTTTAATTATGTTCTGATGTTTATTACCATTAACTTTATGCATGTTCAATCCTGTCGATCACCTGATGGTACAGTTTACAGCTTGGATTCCTCCCAGAATTTCCCAAGCTCTTACAAGCCCTAAGTCAGACCCTGCAGATTCTCTCACCTGTCCTGCATTCGTTTAAAGCATTTATTTACATGACCCTCTGCTATTTAAATCCCTTCTCTGAAACTGTTGAAGCCCCACAATTTTGTTAATCTCAGAGTTCAAGCCTTAGTTCCATAAGCAATGATTGTTCACTATCTGCACTATCTTTATATCCACTTTCTGGCCCAGCTTGACACTAACATTTTTTCTTTTACCCTTTTTCAGTTGAAATGTTGTTTTTGACTATTTTCTAAGTATCTGTGCATCTCTAGACCATATACATGCATGTCCCTGCAGTGCATTGATACGTGTGTTTACCTCAAAGAGTCGGAGATCATGTGAAATAGATGTACGAGAGCCTGTTTGTACTGAAGCTAAACTCTGCATCAATGCGTTCTGTGGTTTCCATGGTTCAATAAAAGCAATCCCAGTGTCTACAATGATTCTAATCTCTGGGTTTCTAAATAAAGCTGGCACTGTTTGGTTCTGATAACATAATGGCTTAATTAAGATAGTATTTCAGCACTAAAAGGTTTAAACCGGAACTTTCAGGAAGTTGTTTTTGTGGTCCAATGTCCACCTCATCAATAATGACGTTTCATTTGTAGGTCTGTCAAAGTTAATGTGTTAACTTGAGTTTAATGCAGACATTTTCTGTGCTTTCTCTGCTGAACCCTGTGAAGGGCCCAGTATTATGGGCTGTATCTGACACAGTCCCCTATTCACTGTTACTTACAGTTTGCATAATATGTTGCTGTGTCTAGGACTGTGGTAGCCTAGCAGTTAAGGTACTGGACTATGGCCCAAAAAGTCCAGGGTTCAAATCCCACCTCTGCCAAGTTGCCATTGTTGGGTCCTTGAGCAAGACCCTTAACCCACAATTGCTTGGATTGTAAGACTGTATCAATTGTAAGTCGCTCTGGATAAGGGCGTCTGCTAAATGCTGTAAATGTAAATGTAATATGTACAGCACCATTAACCTGTAGTGAGCAGAACTGGTAAGGAAATTAAATGAATTTTTACGCTTTTCTCATTACTGTCCATCACAGACACGCACTAACACACAGCGCTGTATTGCACACGGGATACGTTTGCACATGCTGCACCTTAATATTTAGTGTTAAAAAGGTATTCTCTTTGCAACCCTGTCAGATCCCTCCTTTGCTGTATAGCGACACACTGCCCCAACTGCTGGTGTGAGGATCTGGGAGCCATCGCTTACCACTCTCAGTCACCCCTAGTAGCAATACGAGGGACACTAACAGATGAACGATACAACGTGCGGCCACATGTTGCCTTTCATGGTTCTGCCTTCGTGGCCAACCATATCTCCTTCTTGTATCCAGGCTAGAGGCGGCCCAACAGGGCACTAGAGCCTCCTTTCAATTGTACAGGTTTCCTTAATAAACGTATACTTTCACTCTAATATTGTAATCACTTGCATGTATCATCATCCCATTCACGCAAGTTTCATTTGATTCCAACAACTCCTCCTTGGCGAGTTTTGTCAATGAGTATATGTATTTTGAGTCAAGTAGGAGCAAGCAAAAAAACAGGTTAATCACAGTTTGCCATAAAAATCGCATGATCAATGTGGTTACATGTTTTCAACGTCTGACAGCCTTAGTTTTATCTTGCTCTTGATGTTGATGACCCTCATTTGTGTCTTTTAGTAGTCGTCTGGCAATGTGTCTGTGGAAAAGGCTCAGTTCTAGTGGTAGTTGTTGTTTCACTTTGTGTAACAGCAGCTGTTATGTAATCCAGGGCTTTTCAAGTTTTTATACACGTCTGCCTGTTGGTCTGTTTTCAGAAAATGGCGCTGTCATCTTCACGACCTCTTAGCCTTCCAACACTCTAGCCACCACTGCAGAGACCCAGAGTCCCAGCACTGCCTTCTGGTTCTGTATGATTGGCTGTGTCTAAGGGAGGTGAAGCTGGTCAGACCCCTTGCCAGCCCTGTGATGGCATCCTGTCCAGGGATACTGTGCCCTGTGTTCTCAAGGGATAGGCAACATAGTTCCCACTACCCTGACCAGGAAAATGGTTAAACAATGAAGAAACAATAATACTAGGCACAGCAAATCTTATCTTGGCTGTCAAAGAATTCCACAAATCTCTGTCCAGTGATCATTTACATTTACAGCATTTAGCAGACGCCCTTATCCAGAGCTTACAATTGATACAGTCTTACAGTCCAAGCAGTTATGGGTTAAGGACCTTGCTCAAGGACCCAACAGTGGCAGCTTGGCAGAGGTGGGATTTGAACCCTGGACATTTTTTGGTCCATAGTCCAGTACCTTAACTTCTAGGCCACCACAGTCCCAGTGCTGGACGAGCCAGTCTGAGGTCCCAAATCACAACTTGGAGGACTTGAAGGGTCTGCTGCTAACGTCTTGCTGCCAGATCCCACAGGACACCTTCAGAAGTCTTGTGGAGTCCATGGCTCGACGGGTCAGAGCCTTGGCAGCACGAGGTTGATCTGCACAATATTAAGCAGGTGGTTTTAATGTTACGGTTGATTGGTTGATAAGACAGCTCCAGCGTTCGTAGTCACATCTGTCTTTTTGGTTGAAAATGGGAATAAATAAGGCTCTGGTGTTAAATTAAATAAAACTGGCCAAACATTGTGGTTTGCTTTTAAATGATGAAGTGGAACAGGTGGCACTTGATATGAAGAAGCGTCGCAGAAATCCAGAAACTCCAAATTGTTGTATTAGCATGGGCAGTCCTGCAGCTGAGACGTTCTATATCCCAGATCCCTAATTAGTCTGGAAGAACAGACACCTCACTCTCACTGTTTGTAATTGCATCTGAGCTGAAAGTGTGTATGTGTGTGTGTGCATGTGCAGCCGTTCCAGCAGGAGTGTGTGCCGTGGAGCTGAGTGAGCAGGGAGATAATTCAGCTTTCACAGCCCACTAAGCAGCCCTGCATGGCTCTTTCCCCCCTCCAGTCAAAGCAAACACTCTTTTCTGCCTGCTATCGCTCAAGCCATAAAATACTCACACACATTAACTTGGGGTATAAAATGGGTTCCGTTTTCTTTTAGACCCGTGTACACTAGCGCGTGCGTTATTGGATTGAACAGAAAAGTTCCAGCTAGCTTGAAGCGAACATATCGCCGCGTTCAGTTTATGAGCCGTAATGGTGTCTGGCTCATGGGTTCCTGAACATCTGTGTTAGAGCTGGGTCATAATGTTCACAATTTTCCTTTGTTTTAAAGATGTGTAACCTTTCACAGTAAAGATTTAGTGGATGGTTGTCATAAAAGTAAAAGTTAAATATCAAATAAATCTATTTTTGCATTTTATTCTACTGTCATTATACAAACCTTGGTGAAACGTTTTGCCAGTCAAATGCTTCTCACCGAGTTCACATGAATGACTGATTTGATACTGACATCTTCTCACTAGAAGCTCATTTGGTTTTAATCGATATGATTGACGTCTGTACTGTTGTTAGTGGGTTCAGCTTTTTAGTTCACACCCATTCATGGCAGGTGCATAAAATCAATCAATTCGTCAACAAGCACTGACAGTGGAGTTTGTTGGACTGAAGAACTTGGTGGTGTTGGCTGTAATAGGGTGGAACCTTTCCAAAAGTGAAAGCCGTGCCCTGGGAGAGCTGTCACGGTCGTATGCAAGCGCTGTTACTGGGAGCTGGAAGCTTCTAGAACAGCATTTCGGCTGTGGAAGCCTGGACACCACAATCATACAGAACAAATCCTACAAATACTAAAGCGTGTGTAGTGAAAAACCATCTGTCCTCGAGTTCCACTAAACAATATATGAGAGAACTAATCATTTTCAAGATGCAAGATCTTTACTGGTCACATGAGCAGTTGTAGCTGGTACAAAAGCACAGTGAAATGTAAAGCAGCTGCTCTGAAGACAAGAGTTTGACAAGAGGCAATACATTGAAAGTGGTCTGAGCACATCTGTGTGTAAGTGCTGGTCAGTAAAGCCGAAGCCGTGTTGCTGAAGTGGCAAACATCAGTGGCGTGTGAAGTTCATAGTTGAGCATGTGTGAAATAATTTTCCTGCTCACATTCACTTTTAAGGGCAAAGCAATTAAAGGCACGTTCAGACCAACCACTCATAGCAGCCTGCAGGGTTTTAGTAGGTTAATTAACTTCAATTATAATTATTATTACAGTGCACAGTGGGCGATATTAGGAAACAGTGTGTGTTAAAGGGGTTATTAAAGGGAATTAGAGGCTTATTTGGGCTGGTGATGATGAGCTGGAATTGCCAGAGGCTCTGCTTGTGTTTACAGTATCATAGCAATCTGTCCGTTTCAAATCTAATGGCACAGCAATCCGGAATCACCCTTCCATTTGAGTCTTTTAGAGATTGTTGCATGGACACAGGCGGGTTTTTGGTGTCAGGTAATTATTAGATAACAAATAAATCCTCCTCCTGTAACCTCACGAGCTTAAACTCAGGGTTGGTAGCTAAATGGCTGGTTTGTTAACAGCACAGAGTTCAGATCCACTGTCCTCCATTTTTCTTTGATTGCCAGGTTGGCCAGAGCTCATTTGGTCATAGGGAGATTGTTTGTTGAACGCCTTTAAATCTCTTTCTGAGATTTCCTCTGCTGTACGCCTAGCTTTGTTTCCAACGCAGATCAGTATTCTGTGTACACATTGGAAACCAATTGACTCCTGGACCTTCTGGCTGACTGAGAGATTTCCACAACAAAGTAGGGCTGCAAGATTTGTGAATTTGAATCATGATTCTCACTTCAGATTCTTTGCATGTTTGTTAACGTTGGACGTTTTTAAGATAAATATGTATTTTAAGAGGTCCTGTAAGCTCTAACCTGCTGCCTAACGCCACACAGTATGAGTTGTATCTACATATGTAAAGCTTCAACATGACATTTTCAAAGTACCTTTATCAAAGTCACAAAACAGCTTTACAACAAACTCTAGACTCCAAATGAAAAAATATCATGTGAGACCCAACGAAAGTTAAGAGATATCAATACTAATCAATGATAGAATTTATCTTTGTATTTTATGTCTGCTATTTTTGTAAATCTTTTCTGGGCTGCTCAAACAGGATAGGGTCCACTATTGTGTTTTGGTCCTCATAATAGTTTTCCTTTCTTATTACGGATTTTGTACTTTTGACCTTGGGCTGTGTACCAATGCTTCGAGACAATGTTCTATTGTAGAAAGTGCTACGTGAATAAATTTGAACTTGACCTTGAACTACTCCTTTTGGGACCCCCTTTACCCCACACAGAACACACATAGCGTGTGAACCATATAAACAGAATATATCAAAATACACACAAGAAAAGTGTATTCAGTAATAAGCCATGAATCAGATTTGTTTTCTTATTCTCACAGTCTGATTGCACACAGCACAAATTTAAACAAACCAGACTGAAAACACACTCACAAATTGGTTTGCTTCTAGAAATATGGTGAAATATGGTTAGAAAATAACCTTTAATTTGGCCAGGCTGCTTGGAAATAATTGAACTCTGTCTTAGTGTAGATGAGTGTAGGAGGGCTTGTTCAGGGTGTCCCTCTGGAATGAGCTCTGGACCCACTGCGGCCCTCACCAGGATAAAGTGGTGAACTCGAACAAATGGATATGGATCGCTACCTGAATTCCCGCGGGAAAGCGTAGCAGGGACAGATTCGGACATTGAATAATATCTGCATTTCTTTTGGAAGGTTACATGACCTTACAAACTGTTGCACTGATGCTGATCTAGTACAGGTCAATGAAGGTTCAGGTGTCACATATGTAAAACTGTAATTGCCCATTGTAAATACATAAAATTCCATAGCATAGGCCTGTGCTTATCACCCAGTGACACATGGAAGGCTGTGTGACTTAGGGCTGTTGTGATAACGTAGTCACTGGTTATGAGATGCTCTTCGGCAGTAATTTCCTAACCCTTAAAAATACCAATTCAGGAGTGAATGCAGTCTAAGGTACACACAGGCACTCACACACAACGCGATTGAATAATAGCATAATGTGGAATGCTTTGGCAGAGAAAATGAAATAATTTGCATTTATATTTAGTGATTTGGCAGATACTCCTATCCAGAGCGCATTACCACTGATACGTCTTACAAGGCACAGTCAAAGATATTGTGAATTAAGGACCTTGCTAAAGTGGCAGCTAGGCAGCACTAGTACTTGAGATCTGGCACTTTTGGTCAATAGTTCAGTCAGCTTAACCACTAAACCGTCACAGTCTCACTACCGATAGGAACAGGGTAGTTGGTAGATAAATACCAAGCTGTCCGTGGTGGGGGATTGTTTCTTGCTTGAGACAAGCAATACCAAAATGCCTGCTGCAAAATCTGTAACGGCATTATCTTGAGGGGTGGCTGAAATGTAAATATAACCAACAATTAAGAAGCTCAGTAAGATCATGCTTCCTTTGTACTTGTTACTGCATTATGACAAAATGTATTATTTCATATCACTAAACCTTATTACATCTTTTTTGGGACTATGGTAGCCTAGCGGGTAAGGTACTGGACTATGGACCCAAAGGTCCAGGGTTCAAATCCCACCTCTGGCAAGCTGCCACTGTTGGTGTTCCGGTACCAGTTCCAGCCCCACACATGATGTTCATCCGCTGCAGCTTCACTCAAGCTGCTTCCGCCATCAGCTCCAGACCCATCATACCCGGGCCACTTAATGCCGATGTGCATATTTCACATTTTATTCGAACTATGACTCCATGACTTTAGTTTCGTTCTTAGATTTATCATCTACGCCGCCCAAGGAGGTTGGGTCCCTTTTTGAGTCTTGGTCCTCCCAAGGTTTCTTCCTATAACACTCAGGGAGTTTTTCCTTGCCACTGTCCTCCTAGGCTTGCTCAATTTGGGGTTAGACGTAGTTATTAGGAGATAATCTAAACTTGTAAAGTTGCTTTGAGACAATGCTCCATTGTAAAAAGCGCTATATAAATAGGTCTGACTTGACTTGACTTGACTGTTGGGTCCTTGAGCAAGACTCTTAACCCACAATTGCTTGGATTGTAAGATTGTAAGTTACTCTGGATAAGGGTGTCTGCTAAATGCTGTAAATGTAAAACTGTAAACATTCTTTGGGACACTGCTTTAACCAAAATAAAGGTACGCCAATATATAAAAAGTGGAACGCTTTAAGTATCAGGATTTATAGGCACTTATCGCGTAGTTAAGTTCGATAGAGTTGGTATCGGTACTCGATATCGGCAGATACTTGAACATCAGGTATCGGTATCAGAAGGAAAAAAGTGGCATTGGTGCACCACTAGTTATAATCGTTCATCAGATCACTTTGGAATCTTGTTATTGCTCATGAAGGCCATTGTTTGCTTTTGGACGTCTTCTAGTGCCTGTTATCTAGATGAGGTCACCTTCACTGATCTCTAACGTCTCTGATAGTCCAGTAGCCTGGGACTAAACCAAGGTTCCTGTTTTTCACAGCGGGTCGAATTTTTCAGCCCATTAACAGGATGATCTTGGGCTTGTGCTCAGGATGGTGCCATGCTAGTGAGGCACCAGAAGAAATAAACACATCAAATGCAGACTCTGTGCAGACACACATGCGTACACACCATCCCTCCCATCCTGTCAGGAAGGGAAGAGTCCTGTAAACAGCGGAAAAGAGAGAGCAGAGACGCATTCCAGCGGAGTGGCCTCAGAAAACTTCTCCTCAACATCGTCTCGATCTACCGGGTACGACTTTAGAGAAAGAATCCCGGACCGTTGGTGGACTAGATCGCGTTTAAGAGCCAGCTCAGTGAAAAGCGGGAGAAGTTGCTGAAGAATATCACTTTGCTCATGAAAGGTCAGTACAGTACAAATAATTACAGGCTGAACCGAGCTGTGGAGTAACAGGCAGTGGAGAGATTTCTTGAGCATCTCATTTGGACCCTGTAAGAGTCTTTGACGGGAACGTCATCCAAGCGATAAAATTAAGAAGAAACCTTCGAGCTTGAGGTATCCTGAGGGGGGAAAAATCCAGCAGCTGTTCTTTGTTCTTGCTCTTGTCATGTTTGGGCTGTAATGACTTGTTCTGTATCTTTTAGTAAGAAATACATTTCCTGACATTTCTCCACACGTCCTATCTCGTTTGTATCTCCGCGCTGACAGGTGGTATAAACATGCCCATGGCGTTTAAGTGTATAAATGGCATGCGGTTTTATTTTTAACTGTATCTGCCTCAAAGGAGACTTTAAACATCGTTGCAAATTACACCATCATCGTGAGCTTGCTTTAATCGGGCCTGATAATTTAAAGTAATTCACAGGGGTGCGCCAAGGGCTACAGCGTCACGGGCTGACAGCACTTACTTTAGCACAACTGATTTACAGTAAGAAGATTTTAACCTAATCATGCGTAAAAGTTTGGCGTCTTGGCTTTAGATGGAGACTTATCTTGGTCGAACTAAATTTATATGGGTTGTTCTATGATTTTTCTTTCCCTCCGGGTTGGTCACTTCTTGGTTTTTCTTTTTTCTTTCCTGAGAAAATTGCAGGCAGAATTACCTGCTAGTTTTCGCCCAGCTCGGGCGCGCTCTGAAAATTTTAGTCCCATTCAGTTGTACATCTCGAGTTTAACAGGTCAAGGCGTCACCTCCTAGTTGGGTGGCGGGAAAAAGGCATTTGGCCATTGCCTCACACTGGAGGTCTTCTAGTACACAAATGTAAGTCAATTAGACACATTCCCAAATCTACCAATGAAGGCTTTAGAAGTGTCACTGCTTTTTGTGACGATTGAGAGATCCTCGACCCATGCCAGTGGCTCATGAGAGGAGGACAAATGAAAAACAATGAATTCAAGTGCTTTAGATTACACAGAAATTGTTCTCAGTAAAAGTTTGACCCCTTCATTTAATCAAAATGCGCCAATTAAGTTTACCAAAGTGTCTGTATTATTTATTAATACAGATTTTTGCTTTCTTTAATTTCCTTTCTCTTAAAATGTCACGGAGATGTCATCGTCTTTTTCACATCGTCAACTTAAGAAAACAACGCCACGAGCGAAGATTAGCACAGGAAGCTCTAGTTTGTTTTTCTGTGGGCATGAACAGACTAGAATCCAGTCACTGTGAGCTTTATCACCATCATTCTCCAGCCTTTCAGTTCTATTCCACCAGGTCTTTTCTTCAATATCCATGAGAGTCATATGGACCCTTGTGCGCTGCTACTAGCAGGATGAGCTGTTCTGCCTGACAACCGAGCTCTGATTGGTCAGCCTGATTTTAAAGCATCAGAACAACACAGACATTAGAACATTGAAAGCATCATTCTGAACCACGTCCAGACACACAGGCTTCACTGAAAATTAGTGGAATGTGGGAGGGTGTATTTTGCACAACAACAAAAAAACTTAAGTCTTAACTCTTGACTAGTGTGAATGGCTGCTCTTGGAGATTTGCTTGAGTGTTTTTGAGATTTGCAGGTTTTGCCTTCTAGCAAATGCTGGGTTACACAGATTGTGTATGTTATAAACCAGCCATAAACTATTCCTCTCTCTATTTTGATGTAATGTAAATACAGACCAGCTGATACATAAGGAGAAACCACGGATTTCGTTCATTTTCATGCTTGTATACAAACAGAGAAAGGCCTTTGTCGGCATTTGAAGTGCATTTCTAGCCAGATCAAAGATAATACAGTTGCAAAAAGAGTTTGTGTACCATTTGGAATGACTGGGATTTCTGCATCACTTGCTCATAACTTGCTCTCTGATCATCATCCAAGCCATAATAATAGACAAATACATTCCACCTTAACTACTATCACAATTTCAGTTGTTTAAATTAGGACACAAAGTAAAACAATAATTCACAGAAACATCTGTCTGTGGAAATCATTCCCAGAGCAAACCAATTTCCAAAAGAAAGAAGCTGGAAAAGCATTTCTGAAGAGCTGGGTGGTCATCAATTCGCAATCACACAGACTGTCTAGAATAGAGGCAATTCAGTTGTATTGCTTGTCTTCTTGTGAGTGGGGGGTCCTGCAAATGTTGCACCATGAGCATAGCACATAATGCTGAAAGAAGGGAAAAAGAACAAAGGAAAACATGCAGACGTTTCTATAACTTATTTCTAAAACATGTCTGTTTGTGTGTCCACTTTAAGAAGAGCATTGAACAAAATGAATAGACACCATGGTGGGAACCAGAGCTTTTCCAAAATAACAAACAAACAAACATTCTTGCTCTGATTAGAGGTCATACGTCTGTGAGCCAACACCAAAAACTGTGAAGCATGGTGAAACTAAATATGGGTAGCAGTCTGTCACCTAAAGCTTAAGGAATGTTTGAATATTTAACAAGACAATCAGCAGAAACAAACAAAGAACAGAAGGCTTAAAAAGAACAGCAGTTGTGGTTTGGAATGGACAAATGCACACCTTAACTGAACTGGAGATGCTGTGTCGTGACCTGAAGAGAGCTGTTCATGAGAGGAATACCAATGTGTTATTTATAACCGACAGTTCCATTATCAACTGACAATTGTTGGTTCCTGAAATTGTTGCATTTCCAGCGAATTTTCTTTTTTCAGCTGGACTATGAATGATTAAATTGTGTATTTTAATGAACACACACTTCATTGTATGTAATTTGGGTTAATATCTTTTAGATTTGGAAAGCGCCAGATACGCAAGTTCACCAGGTGTGCTTAAACCTTTGCGTAGGACTGTTATATTGCTTCTTGTGACCAAGCCCTTTCTGGCACAGTTCATGTTTATGTTGAAGGTTAGTGCTGTCAGTTTTTGCTGAGAAGCGATTTGCAAAGGGTTGCAGTATGGCTGCTACATTTGATACTTAGGAATTCGAGTTGCTTCCTTGTAATTTTGAATAATCCCCAAGTAATGGTCTACATAATTTAGACACCTCTATTTGTTGATCTTGTATAGAGCTGTTTTGTTCCATACATTTTACTCACAGACTTTGCAAATGTCCTCTGGTAACGTTCTGTCGGGAATTCTCTGAGCAGCACTTGATCAGAAAATCTTGGATTATCAGTGAGTGCAGTGCGTTTAAATGCACTTAATGACCTGATAATAGTCAGATTTCTTCAGTTCTCTGATTATTCAAGTGGTCATGTAAACAGCATAGTCCAATCTGGAAGTCAGATTAAGAAATCTTATAAAGAGAGCTGGATTTTACCTCAGTAATTGGATTTCTCATATGCATACCATACCTACAGTTTTATTTGTGCTCTTTTTTCATTGACTGTGTCGTTTTATTTCTCGTGGGATCTGGAATTAAATGCAGCAAAATGACTATCGAACACTTTGTGGAGACTCTGAAACGCAGTATATACTCGAGAAAATGAAGTATTTCATTATTTAATATTAAGGTTTGAAGTTCACGTCTAATATTTCTTTGAGATTATTGGCTGGTTGCAAAGTAGAAATCCGATTATTGCCTGAGTCGGGTAAACCTAGAGGCGTCTCATTATCTGATTACTCAAGTGCATGTAAACTCATTGATCGAATTACTGACAAAATCTGATTTTCTGCAGTTATTTGATTATTCAGTGAAGGTAAATGCACATGATATGGGCGTATTGTTTCAGTGATCAGTTAGTCTCAAATTGTCTCAGATTTGTGGGATGTATTAGCCATTATTAGAGCTACTAGAATGAACCATTTGGCCATGTAGATTCTGATTTCACCAACAGCACTGTGATGTCTGCAGAAAAACCTATTTCTTAGAAGATTAGCAAAACATCCCCAAGTGGTGTCCAAACGTTTGCGTTGGATTGTACTTTGGCAGAACCCAGATTAGGACATGTTCATCTTGAGTGTTGAGTGGCTGACACACTTTTTATTGCAATGTCTGTTTGGCTTTGTTAGAACATATACTGCACATACCCATAGTTGATAGTAGATACAGTAGTAGTACTTTTCTTTGCAGCATTAACAGAGACTTTCTACTGTCAGAGATCCATTTCTCAGAGAACCATCTCCAAAGCAGCCTTAATCTGCTGGAAATTATAGGTCTTCCTCTTCCCATGTGACACTTTGCACAAGATGTTCTTTACCCAGTGATTCGTGCACTAGATGTTCTGGCATTTTCCTTCACCTTTCAGTCTCATTTAGCAGCTGAAATGGAGGGAGGTGAGGGGATGTGGAGGTCAGGCGCTGTACATAGGCGGGGGAGGAGACCACAGTCTAGTGGGCTTTGCCTTCCTGCTGCTTTTAACTTAATTGTATTCCTGAAGGAACAACATTAACGAGCTGCCTGAATTTATAGAGCTTCCCTCATGGATGTATTTAATCGAGGAGAAGAATAAGAGGGCGCTCTGTATATGGTTGGGATATTGTGACGAACAACTGTGTAGTATATAAAAACAGCCCAGAACTCAACAAGGTCTCAGATTTCCAGTCTTTATTTGGCTGAAGATTTAAGTGCAGTGGGGGAACACTTTGGAAAACTGAGACCTTATTGAGTTCTTCAGACTGGATCATATATAATGGCATAGAAGCCAAGAATTCCCACACAGTGAAGAACTAATATGGATTATATATCACATTGCCATGTGTTATCCAAAGTTTTAGTTTAGTTTAGTCAGTCATCCACGATTTTAAAAACTAGAACTGATCTGTGTGTGTGTGAAATCTAAAGTCACATTTGCAATGTCTGTGTAGAAATTACAGTCTTGTTTTTAATGCAGATGCCTCCGAGCCCAAAGAAGTCAATGCCACTTCTGGGTATGATTAACATGAGGCGTCTTTTTTGCACAGTAACGTTTTAAGTGGCATTTGTGAATGTAACTCTGTATTGTAGAGCTTGGTAAAGGTTAGGCTTGTGCCCTTACCCTTTACGCACTGAAATTCCTTCAGATTTTTTTTATTATTTAATGATATTATGCACTGTAGAGGGACAAATATGTCAATCCCTTCCAGTGTTTCTTTGAGGAACATTGTTTTTAAAGATTTCAATCATTTTCTTACACATTTGTTGATAGACTAGAGATCCTCTGCCCATCTTTACTCCTCAAAGACTCAGCCTTTTGTGGACATATTTGTACCAAATCATGATTATACTCACCTGTTGACATCACCTGTTTGAAATCACATCTTTATGTAGTTTTTACCTCATTACTAAGCCTAAATTGCCGCCATCCCAACTTTTTTTAGAATGCGTTGCGAGCCTGAAATGCAGGAGTGGATGTTTATTAACAAGTGAAAGTTGACCAGAAAAAACATGAAATATCTTCATACTGTCTGCAATGAAATAAAAGTCAAAAGACATGTAATGAAAACTGCATATATTTTTTATTTGCATTTTCTATACAGATTTGGATTACAGGTGTATTCTGTGTCGGTCGCTGCAACAGGGCAGTTGAAGGTTAAGGACAGTGCTCAAGGTTCCAACTACCTTCAGTGCTGGGCCTAGAATCCTCTGCCTTCTGATCCATAGTCTGATGCCTTAACCGCTGCACCACCACCGCCGTACTCTGAATTTGCATACGGAACATGATGTATTGAATTTGAATATGTGTCATCACTGTTTGTGTAGCTCACACAGTGAGGGCATTAACATGCACTTCATAATCCGATCATAATCAGATTTCTGCAGTTATCTGTGTGTTCAAATGGTCATGTAAACAGCCTACTCTGATTTCTACAGAGAATCAGCTCTGATGAAGGGAGTTGAATTTTATCCCAGTAGTTAGATGTCTCAGAAGCGGCTAGCAGAATAAAACGGTTACCGTATTTTCCGGGCTATAAAGCGCACAGGGTTATAAGGCGCGATATCAGTGATCGACTGCTAACGGATCTATTTTCATACATAAAGCGCACCGGGTTATAAGACGCATTAAATGAAACAAAACTCTTAAGTTCCCTCGGAAGCTCAGTTTGGTCTTTACCTGGCGCAGGGCGCTTCTTCTGCTTCCTCCACTTCCGTATCATTGATTCGTTAATGTTGAATTCTCTCGCAGCTGCTCTATGTCCATGTTGTACTGCGTGACCGATAGCGTTGTGTTTGAAATCCGCTTCGAAAATTAATGAATGAATGCACGTACCCTAATGCTGAAGCACATACCGTATTACTCCGCGATGCTGCGCACTACGGTGGCCGTAAGCTTGGTAACCTACCAAGGCCGTGCTAAAACATTTTGACAGATTTATGAGCGCCGTGTACCATCTACAATCGGTTCTAGGTCAGAAGGCTCAACCAGAATTAATTCATACATTAGACGCACCGCATTTAAAGGTGCACTGTCGAATTTTTGAGAAAATTAAAGGATTTTAAGTGCGCCTTATGGTCCGAAAAATACGGTATTCGAAGGGCTTGTTCTTTTGGGCTTGTTTCTCTTGCAGGATCTGGCAACCCTGGAATGAAACGCAGCATCTGTGAAACAGCTACCAAACATTTTTGAGGAGACTCTGAAATGCAGTACATGCTCAATGAAATGAAGAATTTCGTTATTTAATTAATGAAATTTGACGTTTATGTCATATTTTTCTGCGAGATTATTGGCTGATTGCGAACTAGAAATCCGATTACTGCCTGGGTCGTGTAAATTCAGAGGTTTCCCATTATCTGATTACTCAAGTGGATGTAAACTTGTTGATTAGATTAATGAAAAAAATCAGATTTCCGCAGTTATCAGATTATTAAGTGCATGTAAGTTTGAAATCTGTCTGTCCGTGGCCACACCACCTGTCTCGAGGGTTTATTCAGCTTTTTCTGGTGGAATTATAATCGAATAATTGTGTTCTCTAAATAGTGGCGTCACTAAATGCTGAAGACTCGGATTGCAGATCATTGTCACTGGATAATTTTTCTTATTATGTAAATACACTTCAGCTTTGTCTTTAGAAATATAGGCTTAATTAGTGAATAACTTTAAAAGTATGTGAAATAATTCTCGTCATGGGGCCTCCCTTGGAGAGGACCATCATCGCTCCTGATCTTGTTAGTTACTAAATATATAAGATCTGTCTCTGTATTATGGTCCCAGCATGCAACGATTCCAGAACTGGATTTTATTTTTGTTTGGTGAGCTTTGTAAACAGTGCGTGTCCTGCTGAAGTGAGCACTACTCGGGCAGCTTAAGTGCTCCCTCTTTACGACTCTAGTGGATGAGTGTGCATTTGCTTTGACTGCTTGTGTGGGTTGCACTGGGTTTGATGTATGGCTCTTGACATTGGTGGAGATGGAGAGAGCAGACCAGCTTGTGTGTGTGTGAGGGTTCAGACAAAATGATTGTCCCATGTCTGAAGACAGTATCCCTAGAGTACCGTGGAATGGGTTAACATCTGTAAAAACACCCACTCTTGTTCTGTCAAACACACGGCCCATCAGTACCCCCCACCCCCACCAAACTCATTCTGGCTCTAAACAGATAATGGAACTACATTACAGGGGACTAAAATGATTTTTTTCCCCTCCGCATCTGCACTGGCGTTCATGGATTTCACACAGCTTGGCCAGGACAACGATGATCTGTCCGCTCAGCCTGTATCTGCTAACAAGCCACACTTCTTGGACAGATTACGATTACACTCCATCACAGTGTGTACAATGTCGGAACGTAGGAATTGCCCAGCGTATGTTCCTCTTCCTCTCCATTTCAATCCGGTTCCACCACAAGGAGGTTAAGCAAATGCATCGACTTTCATTTACGTCTGGGGGAAATGAACATCTCCCGTCTCCATCGCATCTCATTCTAGATGTTGCGTGGACATTTTAATGGGGATCAGAGGTCATCCTGCTCCGAACGAGCTCTAATTGCCTGCCTGGCAGTGACTCAAGTCATTCCTCTTTTCTTGCTCACGTGTCCTGTCTGTCAAACCTGCACAGCAACGGTTAGCTGATGTTTCTCCAGCGTTCCCTCTAGAGCTCAGTTCCACCTTCGATGTGAGAAAGACGATTCTGTTTCTGCTAAAAGTCCGACGCATTCATCTGCTCTACCGGCTGCGGTCAGGCTTTGCGCAACATTAGTTTCACTTCAGCTTTCAGTGGGAAGTAAAAGCAAATGAATCTCACTTTGAGATGAAAGCACTTTATTGTGCCGGTTAATAGCTATTGATCTTTTGGCTGCCTTTGGAATCACGGGTTAATTAGGCAATTTAATGTTGGAGCAGTTTATCATTGATCTTCATCCTCATACTTTTAATGAATAGATATCTGTTAATGTTACAACGACCCATCAGCACTGTCTGAAGTGAGATTTATGTCTACCTGAACAATTCCATTCATCATCAGTAACCACTTTATTTTGGTCAGATTTGTGGTGGTTGTCCCATATCCCATAAGGCAGTAAAACATTGAAAGGCGCCAGTCCACCACAGGCCCAACCACATCCCCCTCGAACACACTCTCTCACACACACACACTCATTCATATTCACTCATCTTGGACAACAAGTCTTTCCACCTACTGACATATTTGAGAGGTAGGAGGAAACCAGAGTAGCAGTATAGAACAGAGAACATGCCCACCCGACTGTAATGAACATGACCACCCAGGTATAAGTATCGTGACATTATCTAAATTGCTGCTGGTTTAAATGCAACTTCTGCATTGGGATTGATGATCATGTATGGAGATTTGTATGGAGATCATGTATGGAGCACTTTGTACACCATGGGAGACAGCAGCTAACCACGACACCAACCATCAAAGAAATATTCAGTCACATTAAATCGGTGTCACTTATTCCTGTCAACTAACAAAGTGGAAGTGCATATCTGACTGCCACCTAGACTACAGATACAACCGTACAGTGATTATGAATTGTAACTGGTCCCCTGGACAACCAGCTGTTCAAAATCCTACTGAGCCACTAAAAGAGAACAATTTCTGTGATGTCAATTACGAGGAAGCAGTTGCGCGATTATCACTAAAGAATCACTGTTTGACGCAGTTAGGTGTTGTCTCTCGGAAGAAATCACCCATGTGTTAAACCTTAAGTCTTAACTAATGACAGATTGACTTGGTCTCTCTTTCGCTGTACGTACATTTACACTACTAATCATGAGTTTAAGAGCAGGTCTGTGGTTAAGCTTTGAACTATTCAGAAGCGAAAGATATTTTAGGAAACCCCGGTTTTACAATGCGGACCATTTCCTTCCGTCATCGGCCTCCTGCTTGGAGAGTTGCTTGTTCTGTGCTTTTATGTACAGTGGTGCTTAAGTTTGTGAACCCTTTAGAATTTTCCATATTTCTACATAAATATGAGCTAAAACATCATCAGATTTTCACACAAGTCCTAAAAGTAGATAAAGAGACCCCAGTTAAACAAATGAGACAAAAATATTATACTTGGTCCTTCATTTATTGAAGAAAATGATCCAATATTATATATTAGTGAGTGGCAAAAGTATGTGAACCTCTAGGATTAGCAGTTAATTTGAAGGTGAAATTAGTCAGGTGTTTCAATCAATGGGATGACAATCAGGTGTGAGTGGGCACCCTGTTTTATTTAAAGAACAGGGATCTATCAAAGTCTGCTCTTCACTACATGTTTGTAGAAGTGTATCATGGCACGAACAAAGGAGATTTCTGAGGAGCTCAAAAACAGAGTTGTTGATGCTCATCAGGCAGGAGAAGGTTACAAAACCATCTCCAAAGAGTTTGGACTCCACCAATCCACAGTCAGACAGATTGTGTACAAATGGAGGAAATTCAAGAGCATCGTTACCCTCCCCAGGAGTGGCCGACCAACAAAGATCACTCCAAGAGCAAAGCGTGTAATAGTTGGTGAGGTCACAAAGGACCCCAGGCAAACTTCTAAGCAACTGAAGGCCTCTCTCACATTGGCTAATGTTAATGTTCATGAGTCCACCATCAGAAGAACACTGAACAACAATGGTGTGCATGGCAGGGGTGCAAGGAGAAAGCCACTGCTCTCCAAAAAGAACATTGCTGCTCGTCTGCAGTTTGCTAAAGATCATGTGGACGAGCCAGAAGGCTATTGGAAGAATGTTTTATGGATGGATGAGACCAAAACTTTTTTCTTTTAAATCAAAGTGTTGTGTTTGGAGAAAGGAAAACGCTGCATTCCATCATAAGAACCTTATCTCCTCTCTGAAACATGGTGTCTCTGAAACATGGTGGTGGTAGTATCATGATTTGGGCCTGTTTTGCTGCATCTGGGCCAGGACGGCTTGCCATCATTGATGGAACAATGAATTCTGAATGATATCAGAGAATTCTAAAGGAAAATGTCAGGACATCTGTCCATGAACTGAATCTCAAGAGAAGGTGGGTCATGCAGCAAGACAACGACCCTAAGCACACAAGTCGTTCTACCAAAGAATGGTTACAGAAAAATAAACTTCATGTTTTGGAATGGCCAAGCCAAAGTCCTGACCTTAATCCAATCCAAATATTGTGGAAGAACCTGAAGCGAGCAGCTAATGTGAGGAAACCCACCAACATCCCCGAGCTGAAGCTGTTCTGTACGGAGGAATGGGCTAAAATTCCTCCAAGCCGGTGTGCAGGACTGATCAACAGCTACAGGAAATGTTTAGTTGCAGTTATTGCTGCAGGGGGGTCACACCAGATACTGAAAGCAAAGGTTCACATACTTTTGCCACTCACTAATATGTAATATTGAATCATTTTCCTCAATAAATAAATGACCAAGCATAATATTTGTCTCATTTGTTTAACTGGGTTCTCTTTATCTACTTTTAGGACTTGTGTGAAAATCTGATGATGTTTTAGGTCATATTTATGCAGAAATATAGAAAATTCTAAAGGGCTCACAAACATTCAAGCACCACTGTATAGGCCAGCTTTCGTCCATTTTGGTGATTGATTGGTAGATAATTTGGACATTTTTGGATCTTTTAGCTCTTACAGCCAGTTAGTGTTTTGTTCAGAACTGGACATTGCAGGATTATTTTATATAATGGGGGTGACCCTGAGTCAGGAACTGTCTGGTGACACTGTAGACTATCTGCATATTTATAGGATTTAATGTAAAGGACGAAAATATCTGGACGCTGCAGTAGTACCTGTTAAAGGAACTGAAACTACACCGAGGGCTGTGGTCGCTTTGCAAGAACATTGTGAACGTTTTGCCTGGTGAAAAAAAAATATTCAAAACGCACTTACACTGTGTAGTTCATAGGGTGGAGCTTGTGTGTATATAGAGTCATAGTTCAGCCTTATCATGCGCCTTTGCTCTGCGCTTCATTTCCCACACACCCGCCTGCTTAAACAGCTCGGAGACCTGGCAAACACCAGCAGTCTGGCGGAAGTTTATTGAATGTGTACTGGATTATTCCTGCACTGGTTTTCTAATACAGTCTGGTGAGTGTTTGAAAATGGTACTGGCAGCTGTTTAATCAGCAGAAATGGGGATTGATTGCTGGGATTGTTGGTCTGACTGTGCAGTGTGTTGTTATGACGCTGTACAGCAGACCATGCTTGACACCCCAGTGGTGTGTGCCACATGCTGAAGCTCTGCTTTGCATACAGGATCCATGTGGACGCGTTTTGGGTGCTTTTGTGGATCATGTGTTTTCGGCAATATAAGTAAATTGTGTTTCATCTTTGTGTTTCTCCAGCTGCATTTGGCCGCTCTGGCGTCTCTGAAGGGTGACGTGGTAGAGCTCAACAAGCGGCTGCTGCAGAGCGAGAGGGAGCGGGACGCGCTGGAGAAAAGGCTGGCCAAAGCACAGGTCAGGACATGCACTGTATTGTGAGTTCAAATCTGAAGACTGAAGCCTTTTTGTGTTGGACATTTCTAAATATTTTCCCACATTTTAGCTGGGTATAGAATAGCTATAGCCAAATCCTACAGACATCCTGAGTTTTCCTTAGTACATCCAGAGTCTCCCTTTATTCTCAAACTGTATTCCATAGACTCAAGTGCCTATGACTGGTTAGTACTCGAATACTACGCATTAATTGCTCTTAAAGGAGGTAGTGAGATTGACAGTGACATGGGCAATGTCATTGAGAATGTAGGAAAATCCCATCACCCAAAGCTAGCCTGCTAGGCCAGGTGGAACACATCCAATCCCTTTTTCATTTAGGCCATGATACGGATGCCGCAGCTTGAGTGCCGGTCGGCCTGGCCTGATAATGAAATTTAGACGAGCTATTATTGTCGGAAGCATGAAACAGTATTATCGTGATGCAAATTCATTTGGAGGATCCATGTGACTGTTGGTCTTAAAACATAGTGTGCATTTTTTAATAGTGTTATAAGTCTCGTATGTTGTAATTACCAGTTGCAGTAAACGCCTTTTGAAATCAAATATCAATAGCAAATCCAGCACATTGCCCATCAGTCTGGAGAGCCATTTAAACGTGCAAAGAATGTTTTTAGCATGCAAATGGTCTTTATTTAAGGCATTAAGGCATTATTTTTTTGTAACAGTGTGGAAAATATTGCCTATCTGATGGTACGCTCTTAGGCAGTTACAGCAGATCACTTTGTTGTCTGTGTGTTGCCCTTCATTGGACTGGTGCTTCCCTGGGTCACGATACGATTATATCACGATACATGTGTCATGATACGATTATATCACGATACATGTGTCATGATACGATTATATCACGATACATGGGTCACGATACGATTATATCACGATACGTTGCGATACAATTATATCACGATACATGGGTCACGATACGATTATATCACGATACGTTGCGATACAATTATATCACGATACATGGGTCACGATACGATTATATCACGATACATGTGTCACGATACGATTTTATCACGATACGTTGCGACTTGGCAATTATATCACGATACATGTGTCACGATACGATTATATCACGATACGTTTGCGATACAATTATATCACGATACATGGGTCACGATACGATTATATCACGATACGTTGCGATACAATTATATCACGATACATGGGTCACGATACGATTATATCACGATATGTTTGCGATGCAATTATATCACGATACATGGGTCACGATACGATTAATATCACGATACGTTGCGATACAATTATATCACGATACATGGGTCCGGATACGATTATATCACGATACGGTGCGATACAATTATATCACGATACATGGGTCACGATACGATTATATCACGATACATGTGTCACGATACGATTATATCACGATACGTTGCGATACAATTATATCACGATACGTTGCGATACAATTATATCACGATACATGTGTCACGATACGATTTATATCACGATACATGTGTCACGATACGATTTATATCACGATACGTTGCGATACCAATTATATCACGATACATGTGTCACGATACGATTATATCACGATACATGTGTCACGATACGATTATATCACGATACGTTGCGATACAAATTATATCACGATACATGGGTCACGATACGATTATATCTAGATACATTGCGATACGATTACGTCACGATATGATTATGTCACGATTCATTGCGATACGATTACGTCACGATATGATTATATCACAATACATGGGTCCACGATACGGATTATATCACGATACATTGCGATACGATTACGTCACGATATGATTATGTCACGATACATTGCGATACGATTACACCATGATATATTGCAATACGATTACGTCACGATATGATTATATCACACAATACATTGCGATGCGATTACATCACGATACGATTATATCACGATACATTGCGATACGATTACGTTCACGATACGATTATATCACGATACGTTGCGATACAATTATATCACGATACATTGCAATACGATTACATCACGATACGATTATATCACGATACATTGCGATACGATTATGTCACGATACGATTATATCACGATACGTTGCGATTACAATTATATCACGATTACATTGCGGTGCATTATATCACGATACATGGGTCACGATACGATTATATCACGATACGTGGTGCGATACCATTATATCACGATACATGTGTCACGATACGATTATATCACGATACGTTGCGATACAATTATATCACGATACATGGGTCACGATACGATTATATCACGATACATGTGTCACGATACGATTTTATCACGATACGTTGCGATGCAATTATATCACGATACATGGGTCACGATACGATTATATCACGATACATGTGTCACGCACGATACGATTTTATCACGATACGTTGCGATGCAATTATATCACGATACATGGGTCACGATACGATTATATCACGATGCATGGGTCACGATACGATTATATCACGATACGTTGCGATACAATTATATCACGATACATGGGTCACGATACGATATAAATCACGATACGTTGCGATACAATTATATCACCATACATTGGGTCACGATACGATTATATTCAGATACATTGCGATACCGATTACGTCACGATATGATTATGTCATGATACATTGCGATACGATTACATCATGATATATTGCAATACGATTACGTCACGATATGATTATATCACAATACATTGCGATGCGATTACATCACGATACGATTATATCACGATACATTGCGATACGATTACGTCACGATACAATTATATCACGATACATTGCGATACGATTTACGTCACAATACGATTATATATCGATACTTGCAAATTATACGATTACATCACGATACGATTATATCACGATACATTGCGATACGATTACGTCCACCATACGATTATATATCGATACATTGCAATACGATTACATCACGATACGATTATATCACGATACATTGCAATACGATTACATCCCGATACGATTATATCACAATACATTGCGATACGATTACATCATGATACATTGCAATTACAATTACATCACGATACGATTATATCACGATACATTTTGCGATACAATTACTTCACGATACGATTATATCACGATACATTGCAATACGATTACATCATGATACATTGCAATACGATTACATCACGATACGATTATATCACGATACATTGCGATACGATTACATCATGATACGATTATATCACGATACATTGCGATACGATTACATCACCATATGATTATATCACGATACATTGCGATATGATTACGTCACGGTACGATTATATCACGATACATTGCAATACTATTACTTCACGATACGATTATATCATGATACATTGCAATACGATTACATCATGATACATTGCAATACGATTACATCACGATACGATTATATCACGATACATTGCGATACGATTACATCACCATATGATTATATCACGATACATTGCGATATGATTACGTCACGGTACGATTATATCACGATACATTGCAATACTATTACTTCACGATACGATTATATCACAATACATTGCGATACGATTACATCATGATATGATTATATTACGATACATTGCGATACGGTTACGTCACGATACGATTATATCACGATACATTGCAATACGATTACATCACGATATGATTATATCCCGATACACTGCGATACAATTACGTCACGATACGATTATATCACAATATGATTATATTTAGCGATATACGATTATTGCCTAGCTTCTTTTTTTTTAACGTGCGTGTTTTCTTTCCTGCCAAAAGCACAAATTAGAATTACAGAAGCTCATACTGGCACATGGCAATTCTGTATGAACGAGAAATACTCCTATTAGTGTGTGCATGTGTGTCCGTTTACACGTTTGTGTGTGTGGCATGCAGCCAAGCCCGCGGCGCTGACGCACATATGTTCTCGCTGTCATCTGGGCCGAGCGCTGCTCTCGTACCGACGTGTAGCCACAGGCATGTTGTGCAGCGCTGCTGAATCTGCCTGCATAGCTCAGACTGGCCTTATCACAAATCCACATTCTGGATCACCTGAGACCGGGGTGGATGTGCCAGCTCTGACGACTCAGAACAGCCGTGCCCAGTGCACCATGGGACATGTAGGCATCCAGCCTCATATCTGACCTTGAAGTAAAGGGAGAGGGAGGCTGAAGCGTAACCGGGCTTGTGTGAAATGCTGACGGCTCTCTCCAGCGACAGCGCTGCGGACCGAGTGCGTCCACTCCGTATGTTAAGCAAGGAAAAAAATCCTAGTAACCATGCCAACCTGGCCATCCCTCTCTGTGCTCTATAAGGTGCAGACGCCCAGTCAGGCTGCTCAGAGTGTGTATGAAAATTCTTCAGTGATCTGTCTTGCATCTCACTTAATTGACATGTTTTTTGTTTAAATGGATATAACAATAGTAACATGGCATTAAACCCACTGACACGGAATTAAAAAAGACAGACCGTGTGATACACTGGGCTGGGTAAGGGTCTGTTGGACAGCCTCGGGTCCTGGCGTTCATTTGGGTGTTACTTTGTCACGTACCACTTACCTAACCATTGTTGCAGACCCCTTCATGGCAACAGTATGCCTACCACATTACCTACATCACGCAAATAGTTCAGTATTGGTTTGAGGAACATAAAAAGTTCAATGTGTTGACGTGGCCTCCAAATTCCCCAGATCTCAATCTGACCTACCATCTTTGGGATGTGCTGGACAATCTGATGGAGGCGTCACCTCAAATGTATAGTTCTTCAAGGATTTTCTGCTAACGTCCTTGTGCTGGAAACCACAGGACACTTTTGAGAGATACTGTGGAGTCCATGCCTAGAGGGAGTCGGAGCTTTGGAAGCATGAAGGGGACCTATGTAATATTAGGCAGGTGGTTAATGTTATGGCTGAGAGGTTTGTGAGAGACTGGGTTACTGCTGCTTGCCGTATTGGCTTTGGCTGTGTGAATATCCTTTTTGTTAAATGACAAAATCATCACAGTATGAGCTGTGGTAGCAATTCTGCAAAAAGCAAAGCCTAGTGGCTTCTAACTGAGCAGCTCAGAATTTTCCTGGAGCTTAGACTAAATGATCTGACTGGATTTGGTCTCTTTCTCGTTAAGATAAGTCCGCTAATAGCCGTCATGTTCACGTTTTGGCATCTACCGCAGTCAGGTATAGTCTGCTGTTTTAAATCAAAGCGAGGATTGTAAACAGATTCTTGGCTGAAACCAGAATTTTGAAAAGTCTGAGGCAAAAAACCTACAACCTAAAGGTTTGTTTGTCAGAAGATAGTTGTTTGCACTGACCAGCACAGGATAGTGAAGGATCCAACAATGTTGATACGAACCTTCTTTACTGAGCGAGGTGTTTGCGCTTCAGATGCTCCAACATGGAGGATGTGCTTCCATGCCAACTAAGGTTCTATGGTTTAACTGACTTTCTTTTTTTGGAGGTAAACGTGAAATGCTCTATTTGAGGACGTTTCTTTTTGAGGCTGATGTTGCTCTCCAGCAACGTTCCTAGTTAAGACTGAGAAACGCCCGATGACGTCCCCGACTAATCGACTATTAAATGAGTGGCCAACTGATTTGGTAGTTGATTTTTATGAATCATTGCAACCCTATATGTACCATATTTAAATGTTTAAAAGATCTTGTGGGACTAAGTGAACTTGTCTTTCAGCTACCAACCAGAGGTTATAATAAATGGCCTTGTTGCTGTTATTGACTGCTTAATGGTCTCACATGCAGAACAGTGCACAGGGATGCAATGCTTGTTTCCTGAGCCTAACAAAACAATGCATTTGCAATTCATTACAAAGGCCATGAGAGACAAAAAGATCTGTCTGAACTGAACAAGCTCTTTTGTGTGCTCAAAGTCGAACAAGCCGCAGAATGCTAAATGTTGGAGGAGGATGAAGGAATTAGGTGGACTTGGTTGTGAGATCCATGTGGGTTTGTTAAGAGAATCTGAGCGACACCATGTTCCCTTTCTGAGACAGCGTGACTGTGGTGAAACAGACCCCTATTTAGATTTGTTACCACAATATTCTCTCACATAAATGCTCTCTCATTTCGGAGTATATACATCAGCAGTACTATCCCTTTTTGGACAGTGTAAGGCTAACAAAAGGTCTGTTTTGGATCCAGCACCAGTCAGCGCCGACGCTTTCAATGAGTTAATTTAGTCATTTAGCAGACACCCTTATTCAGTGACTTACAGCTGGTACAGTCTTGGACTCCAATGGTGGGTTAAGGGCCTTGCTCAAGGACCCAACAGTGACAGCTTGGTAGAGGTGGGGTTTGAACCCTGGTTCTTGGTCCACAGTCTGATAACAGCAGAGAATAACCAAGCAATCTGTAATCACTGTTCATGTGTGATATCAGTTATGGGAAAAGTCCTTTAAAAAAACAAACCATTGCCTCAAAGCAAGAACGTTCTGGGTTCGATCTGAGGTGGAGCATCCTCAGTGCTTTCTGTGTGAAGTGTTCATGTTCTCCTAGTGTCAGCGTGGGTTACTCTGGGTGCTCTGGTTTCCTCACACAATCCAAAGACGTCTTGGGTTTAAGCGAACAAGACAATGAATGAATGTTCTCATTTCAGTTTGGTCATTTTGGCTTGCTCAATTTGGGATTGGCTGTAGATATTAGAAGATGATTTAAAATTGTAAAGTTGCTATGAGACTGTTCCATTGTAAGAAGCGCTATATAAATAAATCTGACCTGACTCAATAATTTTTATTGCATTTGCTTCACTACTGTAAAAAAAAATCCAAAAGAACCTTATGCTTTTATCCTTAGCAAGTTTGTTGAGATTTATTGGAAAAAAAAAGATTTCTCCTCTTCATAGTTAATCAATAGTCTGGGTCTGAGATGTTTGACACTCTTTGTTTATCACAAACCCTAAAATATCAGTATGATTTTTTTCTGCAGTGTTGTTTTGCCTTATGGGAGCCTCATCTTATTCTTCTGATGCATGAATGAGTTCTCAGTCCTCCCTCACTGTCATGTTAAAGTTGTTTGTGACTGCATTAATGCAGATTTATTTCCGGGCTCTATTGCCACCGTTGAAGGATTGCCTTTGGCTACGAGAGCAGATACTGCACCTCCCTGTACAGAGCCTCTGACATCCATGATGCATGCCTCCACTTTGACTTTTCTCCTCCCACACAGGCTTGTCCTTCTGGATATGCTTTTTGACCTCTCGACATTTGCCTCAAAGAACCAGCTGAAGCCCCCCAGTATTTCAGAGCAACATGGTGTGTGTTGCTTCAGGCTCCTTTTGGATACTGTGGAGCACTCATTCACACTGTGCATGTGAGCTTTTGACTCTCCTCCAGTCATTCTGAGATAAAACTTCCATTGTTGCCAAGCTGATAAAAATCAGCCATGTAGACTTATCCAACTCGATGCCAATCAACGGTGTGCTGATTACTAGAGCTGAACGTGGAGACGGATGTATTGTGAAGTGTTTAACCCTCTTTTTCTTCTGCGCCTGTTGTAATCAGCCTTTAAATAAGAGGGTTGTGCTGCCTGGATTCAGACAGGGTTCAGACTTGGTGTTTGCCAGATTAGGACAGATCCCCGGTGATTGGGTATTATAATCAACCTGAGCTGCAAAATGGCTAAAGCACGATTTGGAATGGAATCCGTATATACAGGAAAGGGTGACTTAAGAAAATTAGATCCAACTGAGACTAATAGGTGTTCAGTTTTTTGGCTGATGTAGGTCTTTTGGCAGCGATACTGGTCCAGTGTTTACTTTGTTGTGTGCAATACATGCAGTTCAGTTTACTCTTTATGCACACTAAAATCAGTTCTCCAAGAGATAAAATGAGAAAAAAAATCCAGGAAATCACATTGTAGGATTTTTAAAGAATTTAATAGTAAATTATGATGGAAAATAAGTATTTGGTCAATAACAAAAGTTCACCTGAATACTTTGTAACATAACCTTTGTTGGCAATGACAGAGGTCAAACGTTTCCTGTAAGTCTTCACCAGGTTGGCACACACTGTAGCTGGTATTTTGGCCCATTCCTCCATGCAGATCTCCTCCAGAGCAGTGATGTTTTGGGGATGTTTCTGGACAACATGGACTTTCAACTCCCTTTACGGGGCTGAGGTCTGGAGACTGGCTAGGCCACTCCAGGACCTTGAAATGCTTTTTTGAAATGCACTCCTTCATTGCTCGAGCTGTGTGTTTGGGATCATTGTCATGCTGGAAGATCCAACCACGTTCCATCTTCAATGCTCTCACTGATGGAAGGAGGTTTTGGCTTAAAATCTCACGATACATGGCCCCGTTCATTCTTCTCTTAACACGGATCAGTCGTCCTGTCCCCTCTGCAGAAAAACAGCCCCAAAGCATGAGGTTTCCACCCCCATGCTTCACAGTAGGTATGGTGTTCTTGGGATGCGACTCAGCATTCTTCTTCCTCCAGTTGAGTTTTTATCAAAAAGTTCTATTTTGGTTTCATCTGACCACATGATATTCTCCCAATCCTCTTCTGGATCATCCATATGCTCTCTGGCAAACTTCAGATGAGCCTGGACATGTACTGGCTTAAGCAGGGGGGCACGCCTGGCACTGCAGGATCGGAGTCCCTCTCGGCGTAGTGTGTTACTGATGGTAGCTTTTTTACTTTGGTCCCAGCTCTCTGCAGGAAATTCATCAGGTCCCTCCATGTAGTTCTGGGATTTTTGCTCACCGTTCTCATGATCATTTTGACCCCATAGGATCAGATTTTGTGTGGAGCCCCAGATCGAGGGAGATTATCAATGGTCTTGTATGTCTTACAATTGCTCCCGCAGTTGATTCATTCACAACAACCTGCTTGCTTATTGTAGATTCACGCTTCCCAGCCTGGTGCAGGTCTACAGTTTTCTTCCTGGGGTCCTTCAACAGCTCTTTGGTCTTGGCCATGGTTGAGTTTGGAGTCTGACTGTTTGAGGCTGTGGACAGGTGTCTTTCATACAGATAACGAGGTCAAACAGGTGCCATTAATACAGGTAACGAATGGAGGACAGAAGAGCTTCTTAAAGAAGAAATTACAGGTCTGTGAGAGCCAGAAATCTTGCTTGTTTGTGGGTGACCAAATACTTATTTTCCACCATGATTTACAATTAAATTCTTTAAAAATCCTACATTGGGATTTCCTGGACTTTTTTTCTATTTTGTCTCTCATAGCTGAAGTGTATCTATGATGAAAATTACAGACCTCTCTCATCTTTCTAACTAGAACTTGCACAATCAGTAGCTGACTAAATACTTTTTTGCCCCAGAAGTTAGTTCTCCACGTCCAAAATATAATGCCGTAATTTAATCTTGGTGATGTTATCTGCTGTAATTTTCTTCGTATTCAGTAGACTCCAATGATGCATAGCTTTAGCTTTTTTTTAGGTTTTGAGACTCTGCTAACACGTGTCCATGCAGATCTTTTAGCGCATTAACTGAATTAGCATCATGACGTTAATTAATCTCCTGAATGGGCCTAATTGAAATTGACTCCGACCCAACACCCATTTCATCTGATTATCGACGTCGGTGCCCGGTAAATAGCCTTGCCACTTAGAACGTGTCATTTACTCGGCGCGCAGTTGCTGTCGTTTCATTCTCACAGTCCTCTACGATTCATCTCCTGCAATTTCCCTGATTGAGTCGACATGAGATGAATTCAAATCCCAGAGGCACTCAATAGCTAATTCCACTGTTGTTAATGCTGCCATCAATCAGTGTAGAGTGTGACAGGATGGTATAGACGACATCGACTCCGCCATGGAATATTGTGGGTGGCTAAATCTTTGTTTGCAGTACGGCATCGAGGTGTGTTCATATGTTCCATTGCTCAGCCTCACAGTGTGGAACCAGGACTGACATGGGGGAATTATTCCAAATTTAGCCAGATGTCCTACAGCGAGTGCAGTCTTTAGAAACAGATTAGTGTTTGTAGTTGTGCGTGTGTGTTTTTCAGCAGTTTAATGACTACATTACAGTGGTGCTTGTAAGTTTGTGAACCCTTTAGAATTTACTATATTTCTGCATAAATAGGACTTAAAACATCATCAGATTTTCACACAAGTCCTAAAAGTACATCAAGAGAACCCAGTTAAACAAATGAAACCAAAATATTATACTTGGTCATTTATTTATTGAGGAAAATGATCCAATATTACATATTAGTGAGTGGCAAAAGTATGTGAACCTTTAGGAGCAGTTAATTTGAAGGTGAAATTAGAGTCAGGTGTTTTCAATCAATGGTATGCCAATCAGGTGTGAGTGGGCACCCTGTTTTATTTAAAGAACAGGGATCTATCGAAGTCTGCTCTTCACAACACATGTTTGTGGAAGTGTATCATGGCACGACCAAAGGAGATTTCTGAGGAGCTCAGAAAAAGAGTTGTTGATGCTCATCAGGCTGGAAAAGGTTACAAAACCATCTCTAAAGAGTTTGGACTCCACCAATCCACAGTCAGACAGATTGAATACAAATGGAGGAAAGTCAAGACCATTGTTACCCTCCCCAGGAGTGGCCGACCAACAAAGATCACTCCAAGAGCAAGGCGTGTAATAGTTGGTGAGGTCACAAAGGACCCCAGGGTAACTTCTAAGCAACTGAAGGCCTCTCTCACATTGGCTAATGTTAATGTTCATGAGTCCACCATCAAAGAACACTGAACAACAATGGTGTGCATGGCAGGGTTGCATGAGAAAGCCACTGCTCTCCAAAAAGAACATTGCTGCCCGTCTGCAGTTTGCTAAAGATCACGTGGACGAGCCAGAAGGCTATTGGAAGAATGTTTTGTGGATGGATGAGACCAAAATTAAAAACTCTTTCTTTAAATCAAAGCGTTATGTTTGGAGAAGGGAAAACACTGCATTCCAGCATAAAAACCTTATCCCATCTGTGAAACATGGTGGTGGTAGTATCATGGTTTGGGCCTGTTTTGCTGCATCTGGGCAGGTTGGCTTTGTCATCATTGATGGAACAATGAATTCTGAATTATATCAGAGAATTCTAAAGGAAAATGTCAGGACATCTGTCCATGAACTGAATCTCAATATAAGTCGTTCTTACCAAAGAATGGTTAAAGAAGAATAAAGTTCATGTTTTGGAATGGCCAAGTCCTGACTTTAATCCAATGGAAATGTTGTGGAAGGAGCTGAAGTGAGCAGCTAATGTGAGGAAACCCACCAACATCCCAGAGTTGAAGCTGTTCTGTATGGAGGAATGGGCTAAAATTCCTCCAAGCCGGTGTGCAGGACTGATCAACAGTTACAGGAAATGTTTAGCTGCAGTTATTGCTGCACAGGGTGGTCACACCAGATACTGAAAGCAAAGGCTCACATACTTGGCTCGTCATACTATTGGATCTTTTTCCTCAATCAATAAATCACCAAGTATAATGTTTCTGTCTCATATGTTTAACTGGGGTCTCTTTATCTACTGTGAAAATCTGATGATGTTTCAGGTCATATGTATGCAGAAATCTAGAAAATTCTAAAGGGTTCACAAACTTTCAAGCACCACTTTATGTTCTGTAAAACAGGCCATTTATCTAAATGGTCATTGATTACCATAGTCACAGTCTTTTAATCCTGCTGTAATGTAAATGTAAAGGATTTTACGACAAGAAAATTACATGCAAATGCATCAGAGGTGGATTCGTGAAAGCTTTTTTAAGAGAAAACTTTCTTAAGAACCTTGCGAAGGTTCTGAAGACAAACACTAATATGTTCATAAGAATGTTCTTAAATACAGGTCTCAAAAAAACTTTGTTTCATTTTAAAATATCTTAAGTAGAGTTGGGTATTTTAAAGGACTTGTTTATTATTCATAAGAATTAAAAAAATCGTTACGTTTTTCTTAAGAATGAAGTGAAGAAAAAACATATTTAAGATTTTCCTTTTTAAGACACTTGTGTCAATCCAGTCTTTGATTGTTGACTCTCTGGTTGAAGAGCAGTACATTCTTGTGCAGAATTGCATGTTTGAAGAGGCAAATGTCTGAGAATGGTCCACTGCCCACCCAGATATCTGTACATACAGTACGTATTACCTGAGGTAATCCGCATCATGGGACAGGCTAGAGTTAGATGCCATAGTAACAGATTGACTGCTCAGTGTATTTGTTGTTACTTCTATAGTAGGTGAACCTACCTAGTAATTCTGCCTCCAAGGTGCACTGTTTGAAAAATGGGTGCTTCTGTAGCCAGAGTTTTTGTTTTGTTCTCTTGCCTTGAGGTTTCTTCCTTGTGTGTTCAGTGCTAATAATCTCCCCCATGCTGTGTGTGTGTGTGTGTGTGTGTGTGTGTGTGTAGTGTGAGCAGTCCCATTTGCTGCGGGAGCATGAGGAGGTCCAGGAGCGAACCACGCTGCGCTATGAAGAGAGAATCACCGAGCTGCACAGTATCATCGCTGAGCTTAACAAGAAGATAGATCTGCTGCATGGCTCCACCATCAGGTCTGCTGCTCCTCACACACACACACACACACACACACACACACACACACCTACATCAACTGATAATCCATGCTTGGGGTCATGTGTGGAGTCAGACATGGTTCTGGCCCCTACAGTACTGCTGTTATATGGAGAGGGCCATAGGGACACACTGTGGATTCTCTCCAGCCTGCAGGCCAGAAACACACACACACACACACAGACACACACACACACACACAGCAACACAGTGAAGGCAGAGTGTTAGAGTTTGGTCTATAACAGCCAGGAGCTGGAACGCAGGAATGCTTGACTGGAGATGAGAGCATTTTTCTTTGTTGATGGTATTTCTGATTATCAGGCTGCTCTGGAAGATAGCAGATAATGAGGATGGTATAGAAGGCAGAAAGCCCACTGTGTGCTGTTTGTTGGCGCTGCTGCATCGAGGTGTGTTCATATGGTCCATTACTCAGCCTCACAGTGAGTAACTAGGACTGACACGGTGAATTATCCCAAATCTGTCCAGACGTCTTACAGCGGGTGCTTCCTCTATGTGATGTCCATGCTCCCTTTATATCAGCCACAACAACCATAGGTGCTTTTTGCAGATGCAGCCTTAGCTACCGTGTACCCGTACGCTCAGTACCACATACGAAAGTGGCCCAGATCTGAACTGGGAATGTCACACTGCACTAGAGATAACACATCTCTGTCATATACTACAAAAAATTGGGCCACTTTTAGGTGCCTTAGCCAATCGACTCATTACTGGATTTAGATATGCCGGTTAGAGACTTAAGATATGGATTCACACACTAGACTCGCACGCTAGGGACTCGTAAGAGTCAGAGTGTACCGGCGACAAATGTAGTTTATTGGCCATTATGGTTGGCATGATAACAAGAGGCATTTTCAAATTGCATTTTTATTGAAAAGTTCCCTCGCTTTTTGGGCACTGAAAAGCATAATCCAGAATGCATTATTCGTGGACTGTTCAATATTTTATCAGGAGTGCTTGAGGCTTATCAGTTACCCTGCAGCTCTGGAGTCTCCATTTTCCCTGCACTGTTTTCCAACATAAGCAAAATGACTTACCCAAACGAGGTTTCTCAGCCAGCGTGTCCTTGTTTGACTCGCGTTAAGAGCATTCCGTAGATATCCAAAGAGGCCTCGCTTTCCCCAAAGAGCCACGTTTGAATGCCAGCTAATGCCAGCTCTCGGTTCTATTCAAACTAGCTGCAAAAATTTTGTGGCGTATTCAATTTTCAGGCTCATTTAGTCCAGAGGCGACTTGCTATATCGTGACATTGTCAGTCTGACAGCGTTCGGCACGTTCTTTATGCGTTACATACAGGTGCATACATTAGCATGGAAATGAAGGAAATTCAGCAAGACTTGCCTCCTGCTTTAATTACCCAAGCTTCCATTGTGCAGCGAGAGGCAAGTCAAGGTTGATGCACATTCATTAGCGTAATGTGCAGGTTCGAATGGACGGGTGATGCGCGCATTGTTGCATATTCATCAGTGAGTCATCATGTGCTAATTTGGGTTACTTTGTTTTAAGAGTCTTATTGAAGTGAAGGCTTTTTATGCCCAGAAAATGGTGCCGCATCATTTTTCAGACCTGTGATTTAGGATGTCGGTTTCTGTTAGTCCCAGTGAAGGAGGTGTGGATGCTGTTTCTGTCAGTGTCTTTGGAGGCGTGGCGTCTGTGCCTTTCAGTTGCAGTAAAGGCTCTCCATTACTGCTCTCCTTAGTTCCAGTGAAGGGGGTGTGGCCTCTGCAAATCAGTTCCTGAAGGAGGCATGTCATTTCTAATGTAGGAGGCGTGGCCTGTGCACTTCAGGGCCAATTGAAGCGGTGTGAACTATGCAAATGTAAATCCTAATGTAGGAGGTGTGGTCTCTACAATTCAGTCCCAGTTAAGGAGGCGTGGACTGTGCAAATGTAAGTTATAATGTAGGAGGCGTGGCCTCTGTACATGTCGCTCCTACTGAAGGGGGTATGGCCTCTGCACATGTCAGTCCTGCTTAAGGAGGCGTGGCTTCTGCACGTCAGTCTCAGTGTAGGGGGAGTGGCCTCTGTGCATGTTGGTTTTAATTAAGGAGGTGTGACTTCTGCATGGCAGTCCCAATAGAGAAGGTGTGGCCTCTGCACGTGCCTCTGCACGTGTCAGGCCTGGTAATGAGCCTGTGCATGTCAGTCCCAATGGAGGAGGTGTGGCCTCTGAACATGTCAGTCCCAATAGAGAAGTTCCAAAATGTAGGGGACGTGGCCTCTACATGTCAATCCTGGTAAAGGAGGCGTGGCCTCTGCAGATGTCAGTCCCAATGTAGGAGGTGTGGCCTGTGCATGGCAGTCCCAATAGAGAAGGCGTGGCCTCTGAACGTGTCAGGCCTGGTTAATGAGTATCCGCTTATGCATGTCAGTCCCAATGGAGGAGGTGTGGCCTCTGAACATGTCAGTCCCAATGGAGAAGTTCAAAAATGTAGGGGGTGTGGCCTCTACATGTCAGTCCTGGTAAAGGAGGCTTGGCCTCTGCACATGTCAGTCCCAATGTAGGAGGTGTGGCCTGTGCATGGCAGTCCCACTAGAGAAGGCGTGGCTTCTGCACCTGTCAGGGCTGGTTAATGAGTATCTGCTTATGCATGTCAGTCCTGTTAAAGGAGGCGTGGCCTCTGCAGATGTCAGTCCCAATGTAGGAGGTGTGGCCTGTGCATGGCAGTCCCAATAAGGAAGGCGTGGCTTCTGCACCTGTCAGGCCTGGTTAATGAGTATCCGCCTATGCATGTAAGTCCCAATGGAGGAGGTGTGGCCTCTGCACATCTCATTCCCGGTTAAGGAGGCGTGGCTTCTCCACAGTTCAATCCCAGTTAAAGAGGCGTTAATGAAACAGAAACAGCTTTGAATTATATAATATACTGATTTGCTGGCTTCTTTAAATGCATCCTTCTTATATAGTTTCCTGTGGGGCATGATGTCGATTTGGAGTGATGCACATCTTTAGTAAACAAGCATTTAGTTCCATATAATAGTTCTTTACTTTTCATTTCCAGAAACAGTCTTTGAATGCAGTAATGCTTCATCCGTTCAGCTTTAAGCCTCCACACCTTTCATACATCACGTTGTCACGGTGACCTTATTACTGCTCTCTGGAGTCCAGACCAGAGGTAGCCAAGTATAGTGTGTCTATTAATTTCCCTCTCCGTCTCTGTCTCTCTCTCTCTCTCAGGGAGGAGGATGAGTTATCAGAGTTGCGCTCCGAGCTCAGCCACAGCCAACAGGAGGCCAATGAAGACGATCACAGCGTTGACCAGGACCCTGACCAGGCCTCTGTCTCGTTGCCCGAAAACCAGTCAACACTAGTCACTGCAGACATGGGTGAGGATCTGAAACACGTATGCATGCATGCAGTTACTGTGTGTTATCAGATACAAAGTCTTTACGGGCTGCTAGGAGGGTCTGTTACTTTAAAGAGCAAAAGTCAGGAAGGACTGGGGGAAAAGGAAGCGATTTATTCATCAGTGTATCATAGGAATGATTTTGAAGTCTGCCTTTCAGTGCTGAAGAGGTTACAGTGCAGCACTCAAGGGAAATATTTAAAGACCCCTGATTGTCTTTGACCTTTTTGTCCTAGATTTGTCAGGAGCACATCTCTGGTCTCTTGCACTATTATTTTGGTCTTACTATTCCCTAGGTTATCTGGCCATACGAAACCCTGAGTGCTCCAGTCCGACATTTCTCATTTTACACATTGTCTTTCCATACTTGCGGTCGTAGCTGAGTTTTGGCTATTCTCACAATTTTTAATTAAACTTAATGCATTGATATAGCTAATGTTCAGATTGGTCAGAAATGACATTTTTTGTCACAAGCATGGCTCTACTATCGGTACAAGGTACAACTGTACGTCCTCTTATTTGAGAAATAGTTTTTCAATTAAAATGACCTACACAACCTTAACAGTGGACAATATATACTTCTTGTATGCAGCGTCACATCGTTTCATTTCTCGTTCTCTGACATTCTCTGCTGAGGCTTCACAATTACCAGAATGATACCGTTGTGATGCTAAGTATCCACTTTACTAGGAACTTTTATAGAACCAGCATGTGGAAGCTGTTATCTCATGTGCCATGTGACAGTGTGTTAGTGTGTTTATGTGACAGAATCTGCCCTCTCTACCACTGGGCCAAATCATTCAACGTAATAAAACATCTTATAATAGCTATGTGGGCGACACCCAGATCTACGTGACTTTCTTGGCAGATGACTATAGTCCTACTGATAATGCTTAGGGTCAGTGAATTATGGCATGAAAGAAGGTTTTCTCCAACTAAACTAACAGAGGTAGTTGTATTCGGTAGCAAAAGAGCAAAAATTTGAGGTCAGTGCTCATCTTGAGAAAGGCTCTGAGGAAGAAATCTTGACTAATCTGAAGATCAAAAGCCACATGAAGGTAATAATAATAGCAGCTGTTTACCATCTCAGGAATATGTCAAGGTTTGAAAATGTAATGTTCCAACAAGTCCTAGGAGATTAATGCATGTATTTATCTAAAGTAGATCAATCTATTTAATGGCCCCTTTACTTACCTTCCAAAGATCACAATCGGACAGCTACACCTTATTCATAATGCAGCTGAGGGAAGGTTTACAAGAACTTAAAGGTCAGAGAGCATTGCTCCTCATGTCACTGCACTGGCTGCCTGTTAACTGTAGGATGACTTTGTTACTGCTTCCGATTGTGTTTGCGGTGACCTCGCTAACCGCCGTGCCGCCCAGTTCACCGAATGTCCTCGAACCAAAACACACTGTTGACCTGCTTGAATTAAACACACCCAGTAAACCTCCTTGATCCCTAATGACCGGTCAGCTAGTAGTGCCCAGAATCAGAACCAAATGAGGTGAAGCAGTGTTCAGTCATTATGCTGCCACATGCTGGAACAGACTCCAAGATGACGTCAGATATGTCCCGAATTTAGCCAGTTTGAATTACATCCAAATATGTTCTTCGTTTCTTTGCCTTTTAGCTTTTGCATTTTATTTGTAGGCCCACAGTTTTATAATCCTATGTTTTATTTTGAAATAGGTGCATGTGTGGTGCATTTTAATCTCAGCTTTGTGTTTAAATGTGGTGTGTTTAGTTTTCTCTGTTTGTGAGAATTTGAATTGCCACTGTGTATGAAAGTTGCAGTGCAAATAAGTTCACACAGTAATGAGCAAAGCGTATAAGGAATTGTCCAAATCATTTACTGCACTCAGTAGTTCTTTTCTCTGCAAGCTATTAGTGCTCTATTATGCTATATATAAATATTTACTTTGTTTCCCTGCTGAGATTTATTACCATTTGGATCCAAGTTCTATCACTGAGGACATAAGTAATAACTCGATTACAAACATCTCCCTGATAAACTAATCCAATCCGAATAGGCCTTCATTTATAGCTTATTCACACAGTGTTGTTTGACAGCTGCACCAAGATGTTTCAGGAGTAAATGAAACACTTTAAGGGCAAAATGTCTATGATGATGCATTTTGCCTTACAGTAGTTGAACACCTGATCATTTGCCCCATCCTGGCAGTCTGAACTAGCTCATGGTTTCCTTGATGGTGCAGTGTATCCGTGCTAACTGCTTCATGGTGTTTGTAGCACCGAGTGTGTCAGCATCAGCCATCAAAAGGACTGTAATCAGCAAAACCCTCCTGATAAGATCAACCAGAGTTACAGCTTCTGCTCCTCAGCCTCTTTGATTGAAATTGTGCAGTTTATTGTTCGGTTAAGGTGTGACTGTTATATTGATCATCATTATTACAGTGGTGCTTTGTTGTTTTCAGTACCGAGAATAAGTAAACTTAAAGATCACACAGTACTGTGTCATGCCACTTTACCCATCCAGCTGCCCAAGTAGGGTATCGCCTCATCAGACGAGCGGCATTGAAACCGGTCTAGGTTCATTGAGTGCGTGACATTGACCAAGTGTCCCTGCTTACTCCTCTGAACTCAGGTTATATTTGAGAGCTCTCCAAGCTTGTGGTTGCTCTTTGAACATGCTGTTTGTGGAAGCTCCGTGATCTGTGTGGAACCCAAAGCTTATTCCTTGAGTGCTCAGGTTCTTAGAGCTTGGTGCTTGTTGGTCCTTTCACCATCCTCTCTGTGGCAAGTTTTTGTTCCTTCCTTTCTCTGCCAGTCAGCATCTTGTGAGCTGTTTTGATTGATTTTTTTGTTCTTGAGGTCTTGCTGTCGTTCTAGGTGCGTTCAGTTCTCGGTGCGCCAGAGATGGCACACAGCTTAGTGAAGGATCCACTGTGTTCTGGTCCATTTGATGAAAGCGTTCGCAGATCTCTGATTGACTAACCCTAACCTTTACAATTTCAAATGTCAATAGTACAGGCTTGCATTTCTAAATTGAATGAAAATGCAGCTAAATGCAATATGTGCAAAACAGTACAGGCAGTCCACGTTTTATGATGGCCCTCTCTTACGATATTTTGACTCTACAATGGAAATCCGATAGTAAACATAAATACATATTCAGCAGATCCGTACCTAGGATTTTTGAGTATCGAATTTTCCCAGCTGAGCGATACGTAGTATACGCAGCTCTCCCCCACACTCTTCCTCTTCTTTGTGTTTAGGCAGACTAACTTATAGGTGCATTACCAAAACCTGCTGGGTTGGAGTGTGGAACAGAATCTTTTTACCAAATTGTTTTTGATTGATATAATATTTTTTAATACCACCTTCCTTAGGAACCCATCAGTGAAAAGTCATGGTATTTTGCCTCTGATTTACATGTACAGCATTTAGCAGACGCCCTTATCTAGAGCGACTTACAACTGATACAGTCTTACAATCCAAGCAATTGTGGGTTAAGGGTCTTGCTCAAGGACCCAACAGTGGCAGCTTGGCAGAGGTGGGGTTTGAACCCTGGACCTTTTGGTTCATAGTCCAGTACCTTAACCGCTAGGCTACCCCAGTCCCACAGTTCCTCTCCTGCACTCGGAGTCCATTTTAAGAAAAAATAATATGAGAAATAAATATAATGGTGTGTATATATAATAAATAAAATGCTAAACAGTATCATAGAGTTTATGAATGAGTGAATCACTGTCTTAATCTTGGCAGGGTAACGCTTGTTATTCTAACAATGTGGTATTAACTCAGGACACAGTTAGCATAGGTATGAAGAGCTTTGAATTCATTTTCCTAAATATATACAAGTAAAAATGTTCATGTCATTTCATGTCCTATCTTTATTTTTTCAAGAAACGATGGAGAGCAGCATCAGTATTATGAGTGTTATAAATAACTTGTTTTTTTATTATAGAGCAAAAATAGCTGTATTTATTATTCCAGCCTTTACTGTGGATCCCTAGCTAAAGAAAACATCTCCGTGAGAAGTATCAATTAGACGTTTTCTTCAGCAAACACACATTACGGCTTTTCTACAGGGCGCCTTTGCTTCTGTCCGCAGTTTCTCCTCCGTCTGTCCTATGGGAGGTTTAGGAGGGAATTATCGACTTCTCAGCCTTGATGAAATCTCTTTCTGTCTGCCAGGGCTTTTGTCTTCTGTTTGCTCGAGCCGCTAAGACACACACCCAAAATGTACGTCTGTCAGCAGACAGGAAGCAGCCATTGTGCTCCCAGACTTAGACTTTTGTTTTGCTAATAGCCACATCCTTTTGCACTTTAATTGCGCTGATGTGTATGACACACACTCCACTGTTCTGCTGTGGAAGGGTGGAGGTTGAATTTGTCCTGACTGGCTCCGAGCGCTGTATCCAGAGTGGTGCGTCAATAAACACAGGAAGACTGATTTGCGTTTATTAGTCGGGATGTCTGTAGTGAGAATGTTGTGCTGTTATGTTACTGATGCGGTAGCAGACGGGCAGCAGGGTCATACCATTATTTGTTGTATTCGTCAAATAAAGTCATTTTCCAATTCTTCCCAGCAGGGGTGTGTTAAAAGCTTTACCAAAACATCAAATCGTGTCATTCGACCAGGCCTGAGTGCGTGTTTCCAAAACGAGAAGTATGCCAACCTTTGCTTTACAATCAAATGTGTTTATTTAAGGAGGAAAAATTGATTTTATGATGTGTAATAAAATGCTACGTAGCGCAGCAGAATTAAAGCACCATAAAAAGAGCTTTATAAATGTACAGTAATCCTTCTCTGCCTCACACTGCCACTGACTATTGAAAATCGGATTTTGAAGCTGTTTTATTTGCTGTGGTGCTGCAGCAGTTATGGTACCAGACTGCAGAAGCACGCGGAAGGTCAAGGGTTCAAGGGTTCAGATAGTTTCTTGGACTAACACTGCTAGCTGCTTGCACTTGCTGTTTCTTATTAAGTACCCTTATTAAGTTTCCTGTGGAAGTTTATTATCCACTTATTTGTAGTTCTGTTGTAATGTCACTTTAAGCTCAAGCAAGCTAAAAAAACTCCATTTTAATTGTCTGATCTGCTAATTGCAAAACCTGGGATGAAACTCAATCATCCAAGTAACATTCTGTTATTTTGGGGGAATAGTTTTATTTTGCTCTGATGTGTTTTATGGAAATACTGCGGAATATCAGATGAGGACACGACTTGAGTGAGTGGACACACTTGTGTTTTGTGGGAAACCCTGCTCCTCGCTTCTGCAGAAACTTGTCTGCTCTGAATACTGCTTTACATTTAGTGACTTGGCAGAAGCTCAGAGCAACATAAGGCTGATATCGTCATAAAAGTACAATCCAAGCAATTGTGGTGAAGGGCTTTGCCCAAGGGCCCAGTAGTGGCACATTAGCAATGCTGGGACTTGGACCCTGGACCATCTGGTCAGTAGTCCAGTACCTTAGCTGCTGCGCCACCATAGTAAAAGTGCACAGTGCCAAACCCCTATGCAGTTCCACTCTGAATACATCTCTAGGAGTTTGAGCTTGAAATAGTTGTAGTTGGATATTTGTTTAATTAAATCAGACATTTTGTTCCCATCATGTCAGCTGTAATGTCTTAAACATTTTTACAGGCCAGCATCCGTATAAGAGCTTGCACCATCCTTCTAAGACTTGTATGTCGAGAGAATCATTGTGATTAGTGCGAAATTATACTGTCTCATTCTGGATTCTACTTAAGCATGCATACTTCCATTCAGCTGGCTCCATTTAGCTAAATCAGTTCCGTCTTTAACTCCAGACGAATATTTACCTTGTACCACTGACCTTGCTGTGAGCTGTCAAGGAAGAGGAAGCACACTGCATGCTTAATCATGCACTCATCTCGAAAGATGTTTGGCTGCATAATGTACAGGAAACAGATTAAACCACATTTAATCCGTTTTAAAAATAATCAAACATGAATCTGACCCACAATCCAAAACTATGAATCTGGCCACACCGTCTCTTCCTGAGCTTGCACCGACCACACATGTCTTAGCAGATCAAGTACAGTTGGGGCAATTCCATACTTTTAATCTTACCAAAACTGAACTCTCATGGTCACTTTTTAATGTTGTGTAAAGGATGAACAGACGTCGGCATTGATGCTGATAAGCTTGAACGATGTACCATATGTCCACAATAACAAGGGATATTAATTTCTGATGGCATTGTGTGACAAGGCTACAAATCTCGCTCAGATTTTCCGACTCTTACGCAAATTAGTGGCGACAGGGTGAAGCTATTTGGCTCGAGTATATTATTTGTAAAAATCCTATGGCTCTGGTTGCCAGATGTTTGCAGTGTGGGCTCGTAATGCAGAAACCTCCCAACTTAGGCCTGTGCATGTACACCATCAGATAGGAGTTGCATGAGCATGAGGGTTCTAGTTAGTTACTCAACACTGGGTTTAAATGGGTTAGGCATACAATAATGTAGAAAGTCTAACTGTAGATTATTGTTATTTGCAGAATGACAGGTACCCGGACAAAAAATGAGTCACCTTGTGTGTTTAAGGTGGTAGTAACTTCAGGCTCCTGCAGATGGCGTTGCATGAGGATGATCGGGATGTGCCACATGATTTATAGGTCGAGAAGAGGTGGTACAGGGCAGTGAATGTGTCGTTCAGTGTGTGGAAAATGGGTCACAAAGCAGACGTTGATGATTGGCGAAAAAGGAGTGATTGCATTTGGGTGTGCCAAAGGCTGTAGTGTGAAGGAAGGCGCTGACTTAGCAGGAGTATCGAAGCGTACGATCATACGGGTCTACCAGCAGTGGATAAAAGCCCAGTCTACAGAAAATTGTTGTGAGAATTGTGGTTGGAAGAAGAAACTGAAGGGCAAGGTCTGCCGGTGTTTCTATTGATGGCATGTGAATAAACATTGCAGGTCCTCCAGCAGTTCTTGCCTGGAGACAAAGCGATTTTATTCACAATCCATGAAACACGTCAGCAGTCCTTGTTCATTGGTTTCGTCTTTCGGCCATATTCGGCTTTCGAGAATTTCTTGTAGACTGGGATTTTTGACTGGTGGACCTGTATGACACTCAGCTACTTCCTTCACATTACGACCTTTGGCACAGCCAAATGCAATCACTCCCTTTTTTCAATCATTAACATCGCCTTTGCCACCCATTTTCTACACATCGAACGAAACATTCACTGCCCTGTACCACCTCTTCCCAATCTATGAATCATGTCTCACACCCAGCAGGCATTTATAGCCCGATCATCCTCTCGCAACGCCATCTGCTGGAGCCTGAAGTTACTACCATCTTAAACACGAATGATTCAGAAGCTTCGACATTTTGATTACTGCCATTTCTCATCAGCTCATGCATCCAGACAGTGACGACGCACCCACCGGAGATAAACTGCGATGTTTTGACTCTTTATATGAATACATAGTTAAAGGATGATCCCCATAAAGAGATTAGGAATGTTATCTTCATACTGTAGTTCTTGATGATGGTGAGTCCTTTATGTCGTATCTACCTTCTCTCTCTAGATAATCTCAGTGATCTGAACTCGGAGCTGCAGCGGGTGCTGACAGGACTCGAGAGTGTGGTGTGTGGTCGGAAGAAGAGTGCCTGCAGCCTCTCGGTGGCCGAGGTGGACAGACACATCGAGCAGCTCACCACGGCCAGCCAGCACTGTGACCTCGCCATTAAGGTAAGATGAAGGTCTAATGGTGCCTTGCAGTTTGTGAGTCAGGCAGCGTTCGTTGTTCCGGATCCCACAAGGTATTGTGGCATTTTGAAAGTCTTTGTACACTTATTGGTCACTTTTTTGGTCCGCTGTTGGTTCGTTCTGTGTATGTAGTATAACATTCATTCGTAAATGTCACGTGCCGATTAGGGTCTCCTGTGCGTGTCCTTGACAGACGGTAGAGGAGATCGAGGGGGCTCTGGGCAGGGATTTTTACCCGAGCCTGTGTGAGGAGCGAGTTCGCTGGGAGAAGGAGCTGGCCGGTCTGCGAGAGGAGAATGAGAGCCTGACGACCATGCTGTGCAGCAAAGAGGAGGAGCTCAATCGCACCAAAGCCACAATGAGCGCCATCCGCGAGGAGAGAGACCGACTTCGCCGTCGCGTGAGTCAATAAGCACAACAGACGAGGGTGTAGAGTCTCGCTTTAGGTGCATTGGTCGCTATAAATTGGCCCAGTGTCTGACTAGTATAGATGGGACCTTGCTCCTGTCATGACTAGGCACTGACAAATAAACAAACAAACTGGCTGCGTTTGAAATGGCATACTACAAAATACTCGCGTACTACATCTTTCTAAAATTAGCATGCAGTACGCGACCGAAATGAAAATCTGTTGTGCCCTGATGATACCCGGATGGTGTACTACTTCAGTCAGATTTTCCAGTAGGCACAGGAAGCTATCTTCGTTGTGTGCCTCAAAACATCATGGCAGCCGATAATGCTACGGAAAAGAATAAATATGAGTATAGTTGTTACTGTATAGTTGTACTGGGGTATGTTCCTATCAGAATGAGGCTAATAAAGTTTAAAAAAGATGAATTTGAGGTAAGTTTGGGGGGAAATGGTCACATGACAGTGGCACGGCGGGTAGTGTAGTACTACGCTACATCGTATGACAGAACCTGTTATTGTACTGCATACTACATACAGGGGGCAGTATGCAGTACATACTACAAAAATATGTTAATTGTTGTCAATGTAGATTTGCAATGAATCATGGCGCAGCTTTTCTTAGATACTTTTAGGGGGGGCTCCAAGGAAAAAAGTTTGGGAGCCATTTCTTTAAGCAACGAATCCTGTAGTTCTTGATACTGTAGTATGTTTGATCTCTACTGAGACTTTTAATTTGAAACAGATTTCCCTTTTGGTTCAGATTGACTCACATGTAGGAAAAACGAGTTTTGTGTAAGAGGGCCAACTCCTTGCTTAAGGATATGAGCAGGACAGTAACCGAAAGTCACTGTGTTGTGCTCGTCAGTGTTTCCTACAGTGCCTTCAAACTCTTCCTTTAAAATAATTCTTAAACAGTGTCATAACTCAAATGAGTACAGCCATAAACTGTCTCCTCTTAGAGATCCGTCACACAAATCCCAAATAATGTACCACTGTGAGTTATTAGTGCATCTCTGCGCCTGACTAAACACTGTTTCTGTTCTGTTCTGCACTCATTGCTCTGTAGATGATCTGTAGTTTATGGCTTTGTGGTCTATAATAAAAAATAAGCAAACAAAAGCAGTGCGCAGCAGCATGAGCCGACCACAAGCCACAGGGTGAGGCCATGGGGTAGGCGCGCACACATGCACAGAAAGCAGCTGACCTGTGGTTTCCAAGTCCCATTTTTACAAACCTCTGCCACCAGGCCCAGTCTGTAATTATGGTCTTTCGTACATGTATCGCTTAAAGGTTGTGGCCTGTAGCTTCAAATATAGCCGTTCTGCGGAAGGCTACCGCTGAGAGCACTCTAGTCTGGCATCTGATAGATCAATTTAGCAAGCCTAAGACATGCGTGCACTTGTCCGTGGCGGAAGGATTCATCGCGCGGCTCGGTCGCACGCTGCTGCAGCCTGCAAGAGATCTTCAAGCTCCCGGATCGATTTGGATGTAATCGAATCCGACCGCCTTCCTCCAACTGGATGGGGCTTCTTAGCAGGCTAATGAGATTAGCACCAAGATGCATCGAGCAGACTGAAGGCTTTCCGTGCACCCGGGTTAGTCGGCCCCCTGGTAGAACCGAGCCTCAGACAGTGCTGCCTGCAGTATAAACTGCACCTCCCGTACATCCAGTGTGTAATGAAATCTGTCCGGCTGCTCTCTAATTGGACAGATGCATTGCTCTCCATTTGCTAATGGTGCTCGAGCACAAGCTCGGCGTATACGAGGCGTCCTGTGAGACCGACCGATGGGGGCTTGCTCTTTTGGAGTCACTCTTTCTTGGAGCCTCAGCGTGGAATTTTTGAGTAAGCCAAGTTTTTATGGGTTTAGGGTTTGTCTTTTCCTCAACCGATAAATCACAGATTGTACACACATGGCACTGTATTATAAAATAAAAATACAGAAGATTCCAGTAGATCGTCCATGGTTTCACTGGAGACGTGAGGGCAGACTGATGGACGGCTTTGCACACACATTGGCAGCAAAAAGCCTTCTTAATAACATCGGCTACGAACTCTGAAACTGTCAGGTTATTTGAGGTCCATAAATCTTTTCTGTAGCTGGATATTTTACAATACGACAATAATGATATATCATGATATACTAAAAAAAAATATATGTTTTGTTTTACCCCCACTTTTTCTTGGTCTGGGTCATGCAGGGGTCTGGCATTAAGCGTAATTATATTCTATCGCAGAGCTCTCAGGGGAGGCTGCTGCTGTATATATATTTTGAATAATATTATTACTATTAATATTTAAAACCAGTTACATCCATGGGTGGCTCGGCGAGTAGCGCTGCTGCCCCACAGCGAGAAGCTCCTGGGTTCATTCCCAGATGGACGGGGCTGGGTCCTTTGCATGTTCTCCCCTTGTCTGTCTGGGTTTACTCCGGGTACTGTGGTTTCCTCCCACAGTCGAAAAACGTGTGCTAGGCTAATTAGTGTCTCTAAAGTGCTCCTGGTATGAGTGTGTGCCCTTCGATGGATTGCCACCCTGTTTAGGGTTGTCCTGCCTTGCGTCCTGTGCTGCCGGCTAGGACTCGGCTTTTAGACAACCCTGATCAGGATTAAGCAGTTAAGAAAATGAACGAATGAATGAGATAACAGCTGGACGTTACCTTTCTAACACTGTCATTCGACAAATGACTAAATATTAAAGCTCTTTACGTAACACCATGTGCTTCAGGCCAGCTCATGTGACTCAGAGGTACGAGCCAGCAGGAAGCAGCAGTTTATGAGGACCTGGGTTAGAACCCCGGCTGGGCTGTGATGTGATTCCAAAATAGTCTCCAGAACCCAGCTACCCCGACCAGGATAAACAGGGGTTTATCATGTAATTTGAAATGAATATTGTATATGAATCCTGAATCAAGTGTCGTTACGTTGCTGCCCTGGTCCAGCCCAACACAGACCGCTGCATGCACAGAAAGGGCTGGAAATTTCCACCTCACACTGATTGGCCTGAAGGAGCCTCATTAAAAGATTTAACCGACCCATTTAATGAGTGGATCTCGTTCATGAGCGAATGATTTGCTGACTCAAACGCTCAGGCTCTGTATAAGAGCAAGGAATTGACCATAAGATTCGGTTCTCTTCCACTCAGCCAAGTGCGAATAATAAACAAAGCCCATTCCTCACTGCTGTTTACCGATTTGCTGATGCTAAAGTTGGTCTCCACAGCGGATACATGCAAAGACTTTCATTAGCAAATGAACGAGAGCAATCGTCCAGTGCATGGCAGTGAGCGGTACTGAATCGTTTATCTTAGTCGATCAGAGACAAGCTTATAAATGAAGCATTATTACACACATCACGTATAATATGAACGTCTGGCTCTTTTCATGCTGTTAGCCACATGTGAAGATCACGAGCAGAGGATATGTGAGCTTATCCTGATCAGGATTGTAGGGAGGGCTGTCTGTAAAAGGGTGTGTGATACTGGAAAAAAAAGATATTTCTATTTTCCGGGGTTTTGTCAGTAATGATAATTAGATGATACTTGATCATTAGACAGCACGGTGGCTCGGTGGTAACATCGAGAAGGTCCTGGGTTGGGGTGGTCTGGGTCCTGTCTGTGTGGAGTCTCCATGTCCTCCCCAGGTCCTTTTGGGTTTACTCCCATAGTCCAAAGACATGCGTGTTTGGTTTATTGTTGTCTCTGAAGTGCCACTAGTGTGTGAGTGAGTGTATGAGTGTGTGAGTGGATGTACGATAGATTGGCGCCCAGTCTAGGGCTGTTTCTGCCATGCGCCCTGTGCTGCCAAGTAGGCACCGGTTGAAAAAGCAAATGAAAAAGGTGTTTTGTTCCAGCTTACTCTTGTTAATAGGATATTAATTATTGCTTACTAATGACATAAATGAAGGTGACATTGAAGGCAATTTATGGTAAGGAATATGGGACTTATTTACTTTTTATGGGATCTATTTACTTCACAACAACAGATTTATGGTCCAGCAGAACATCCGAGCCATACCTGTCCTTGACAGTGCATTTGATCAGTGAAGTTTGCCATAATCTTCATATTCTGCGAGGTGAAGTTTATAGATGGTGAAAGAAGTTGGTCGTTGAGTCGTCTTTAACTGCAAATGATGTCCAAAATGGTGTAGTTTGCAGATTTGGTACAGCATAGTTTGCAGGAGTGAGCATGAGTGAGCTGGTGGTGTCTGTATTTTGTCTCCAGTTTGTTCACTCATTTTTAACTTCAGTGAGCTTTTAGGTAGAACACTAGCTTGGTTTGTGTACACGCAGTATAATAACTCTTAAGGCGTGTTTTTGATTTTTTTGCATATTCCATAATGTCTGCTCGCACATGGTTAAAGCAACAATTAAGTAAAATTTTCATACCTCTAGTGTGGAGCCAATCACAGTAAGCAGGTTATGCGAGTCTCAGTTTGCATCCACTTGTTCTCTTGAGGGTTGCAGTGGCAAGAAACTGAGAAGGTTGGTCCAAATTCAAGCTCCTCTTGGGGGATCCCCAAATTTTCACAAACCAACTGTCTGACATAGTCCCTCCATGGGTCCCGGGTCTGCCCTGGGATCTCATCATGAGTGACAGCTCTACTGATGCTGACCAGGGAGCATCCTTGTGAGCCTCAACTGGCTCCACTTGATCCAAAGGAGCAGCAGTTTTACTCCGAGGCTCCCCTGGATTGATGAACTCCTTGAAGTTCTGAAGCCCTAAATGTTTTAATAACTCAAGTTCACTGCACACTCAGTTGCTTTTCCATTGAAATAAGCCAATTTGGAGGAGAAATGGTGCAGGGGGAAGTCTGGGGATTTGACCATCCTGCTCTTTTGTGGGCTTGCAGTAGCACTTGAAGGGAGGATTAAATGTGAAGGTGGATATGTAGTCTTTCTGTGTCCTTTGGCATTCTCCATTCCTGAAGGACAGCTTCACTTGCTTGGGGTATAAACGATGCAGTCGAGCTGTTTCTTTCACTGCACACACACACACACACACACACACACACCTTTTTTATGCCAGGTGCCCAGGGGTAGATGAAACTGCTCTCTCTCTGGAACTCAGTTGACGTCTTCTCTCTACATACCTGCATGTTTACACAAACACACACACACACACTCATGACCATGCACACACACACACACACACACACACACATCCCTGTGCATGCACTGGCTTCCCATCATGCGCTATTGGTGGCAGCTTCAAGGTGGCCAGTAAGCCCATTAGGCAGAAAAACAGACCGAAACAGATGGAGAGAAAGACAGAGGACTCAAGTGCTTTGTCTTCTATTTGTGTGCCTGACCAGCACTTTCCACCATCTCTCTGATCCTCTGAGCTTTGTTGCACACGTACACACACACCCAAGCCCTTTCACAAGCTTTACTGCCTTGTGGAAATGTGAGCCACCTTTTAAAACCTTCAGGTTTAGTAGATGTAGTATGAGAATATAGTAACGATCAGAAAAGGGTTAGGGTTGTCAGCAAATGTCTTTTTTTTTTACTAAATCCAGAACACTTCCACACAGGTGAGAAAGGAGCCTTTTTGCTGAGTAGGTCTTCTGTCATATTTCTCACTTAGAAATCAATTAGCATGAATAAGGATGATTAGGATTGGCCATTCGCCATGAGCTCAAGCAAAATCAATAAAAGTATAGACTAATTTTATTAAAGTGACAGTGTGTGAGACGTCCTGTGAGGCGCTGTTGGTCTGTTTAGACTCCACACCCACTGATAACTGATCATTTATCATGATAAAACTGTGGCAAAAGAGGAATTAAAGCTTTATTTATTATAACATTGAAGATTCCCGCTAGTATTGACTATTGCAGCATTTGCCATATATTGCAAATGTGTGCTGAAAAACAGCATAAGATGGAGGGGGTAGTACTCCAGCGTTGTAGTTTTGATTACCCCTGATGAATTCAGGACACAGATGTGATGAGCAGTGTGGATGGAAATTCGTCAGCGATTTTCTGGGATCGATAGCGTGTGTGTTTACCCTGCACACAGCCTCTGGGAAGTAAGACAATCCAGAAAGTGCTTTGTCTAGGGTTTGGCCAGAGCAGTGCAGCATGTGTGGACACACACACACACACACACATTAAAAACACCTTACAGTGGTGAGTCCTTGACTGACCTAAAGCCTTCTTGCATTAATAGAGAACAGTATACAAATTATTAAACTGAAATTAAAAGGAAGGTGCTTTACTTTTGGTACTGCATCACATCTGGGACTGTGCAACATGTGTACGAATGTACTAATGTTCCCCTGCCTGAAGCTCACTGGTAAATATGGTTGTTATGTGAAACATTTTGCCTTTGGGTTGTTACCTTTTTAAATTTTAGAATCTTTGGTCATGCATTCATAACAAAGAACCGCAAGTAATGCATCAGGAACCAGAATAACCTTTTACTCTATCGATCTGGTGTTAAAATTGAATTAAACTACTTAACGTTAAGGAAGTTAACTTTTAAAGTAGTGCTTAGTGGGTTTTTTGGTGTGTTTTCTAGTCTTATTAAATTTCTGATGCAAAAACAATGGAAGGAAAACAATGGATGAGAGTTTTGTGGCCCTGGAAGTAGAAAACCAAAAATTTCACAACGCTTGAGCCAGAAATCGAAAATGAAAGGTTGTTTTTTTCATTTTGCATTTGTATTATTTGTACAACTTCTTCTTCTTCTTCTTTCGGCTTCTTCCTTTATCAGGGGTCACCACAGCGAGTTAAACGTTTCCACCTCACCCTGTCCTCCACGTCCGCTACTCTCACCCCAACTCCCTGCATATCTTCATTTACCACAACCATAGAACTCCTCTTTGGTCTTCCTCTCTGTCTCTTGCCTGGCAGCTCCATCTCCAACATCCTTCTACCAATATATCCACTATCCCTCCTCTGCACATGTCCAAACCATCTCAGTCTTCCCTCTCGAATTTTGTCTCCCAATTTTCCAACCTGTGCTGTCCCTCTGATGATCTCATTCCTAATCCTGTCCACCCTAGACACTCTTAAAGAGAACCTCAACATCTTAAGTTCTGCCACCTCCAGCTCTGCTTCCTGTCTCTTTGTCAACACTTATCCAAAAAGTATTTTATTTATGGCGGTCCATTGCCGGGCCAAGCAGGGGTCATGCCTGACCTCATCAGAAAACACTGCTGGAACTTGAACCTGGTTCTCGGCAGTGATGGACTAGCAAATTGCCAGTTTTAAACGTTAATATGTTTCAGAATTGTTTTTATTTACCCATTGTTAGGTTCATCTTGCGTGTAATCCTGCAGAAATTTTATACACACACGCCAATCCCATTACATATGTGCTACATACAGTATAATATGATTATGATCAGACCTGAGTGCACTGTATTACATTACATTCATGGCATTTAGCAGAAATTTAAAGTGCACTGCATGCCCAAGGGATTGTTGTTTGAGACTGAGTTAGATCAGATGTAAGAGTAAGAATGTGAGTGAATGTGTTGAAGTGGAAGAACATCGTTATCTTTAGAAATGAAGTTAACTTAGAACAAAACCTTGATTAAAGCTTTCACATTAAGTTAACGTAGCAGAGTGAATGTAGTGTTGCTTCTGCCTCTGCTCGTGTCTCTGTACAATAAAATCAAATGGTTTGGTTCACAGCGTGTATTGTGTGTAGAAAATGAACCCGTTTTCGTATCATTACACTTCCAGATGTATTCATACAAACCACAGTTTACTGTACTATAGATTTCTCTTCTGGTTTTATGTGAGTATTAAAGTATTGAGCCATTAAATTGAGAGAATCTGTGAGCTGCAGTCACGCAATAGGAAGTTAATCACAGATTCAACTCCCCGCACTGTTTATCAGGTAGCTGATTGTATGACTGAAACGTCCACACGTTCCTCGCTACTCTTTTCATATGTAAGCTGAAGGAAAACCGTCTTCTCTTATTCACTCGCACGCTCTCTCTTGCTCTTTCCATTTTCAAAGCTATTAATATAGATGATAGTTTTTATGGGCACACACTGATCCCACAGCCTCCTGATTTAGACCCATCGCTTTCATGACATTTCGGCTGATTCTTTATTACCGCATAAATGATTGCAATTAGCAGTTTATCTCTTCCGTTGTTCATTTTATGACAAGTTAAATTGGTTTTCATTAGGAAACGACCTCTTCAATACCTCGACATAATATCCATTTTGGGACATCCTGTGAATTCTTCATTTTACACAACGAGTCTTGTGAAAAAATCCAGGCCCTTCTGGTTAAAGGAGGGTTTGTTGGTTTTCTAAATGAACAGATGGCACAAGGTAACGCAAACTTTCCAGGGAACTTAACTGTTTGTAACATACCTTTTAAACCATATTGATCTCATGTTCATATACATAATATAATAATAAAATGATTTAATGTAATATACTTAATATGCCTATAATCGCAGCCTAGTTCTTCTTCTTTTGGGTTTTATGGCGATTGGCATAGCGTATTGGTTCATTATCGTCACCACTGGACTGAATTACAGGCGTCGGCTTTGGAAGATCGCACCATTGAGTGTCTTATTTAGGGTGTCCATGTTCAGAGTCGTAATTTTTGTTCGAATTTGAGGGCAAAAATCAAACAGACTGCTCATTGCTGTGCAGATTTGGTCACACAAAGACACAAAGTCCAGTGTTACTGCATGGTTTGACATCTTGCCTGGCACACAAGATAAGTTTTACATTAACGCTAGAATGATGGACTTTTTTACATTCTGAGGACATACCCCCTCCTGTGTACTTTTCTCTGTGTACATATGGGCTTTTGATTTCAATAAATAAAACGTATTTTATTTGTGGTTTTTAAGAAGTGGCTTTGGTAATAATTTCACTAAAGTATTATGTAAGAAACAAAATTGTGAACTAGTTTTCATCTTAGTTTTTGATCTAGTCAAAATAATATGTACAGTGGGGCAAAAAAAATATTTAGTCAGCCACTGATTGTGCAAGTTCTCCTACTTAGAAAGATGAGAGAGGTCTGTAATTTTCATCATAGGTACACTTCAACTATGAGAGACAAAATTAGAAAAATCCAGGAAATTACACTGTAGGATTTTTAAAGAATTTAATTGTAAATCATGGTGGAAAATAAGTATTTGGTCACCCGCAAACCAGCAAGATTTCTGGCTCTCACAGATCTGTAACTTCTTCTTTAAGAAGCTCTTCTGTCCTCCATTCGTTACCTGTATTAATGGCACCTGTTTGACCTCGTTATCTGTATAAAAGACACCTGTCCACAGCCTCAAACAGTCAGACTTCAAACTCAACCATGCCCAAGACCAAAGACCTGTCGAAAGACACCAGGAAGAAAAATTGTAGACCTGCACCAGGCTGGGAAGAATGAATCTACAAAAGGCAAGCAGGCTGGTGTGAATAAATCAACTGTGGGAGCAATTGTAAGACATACTAGACCATTAATAATCTCCCTCGATCTGGGGCCCCACGCAAGATCTCATCCCGTGGGGTCAAAATGATCATGAGAACGGTGAGCAAAAATCTCAGAACTACACGGAGGGACCTGATGAATGACCTGCAGAGAGCTGGGACCAAAGTAACAAAGGCTACCATCAGTAACACACTACGCCGAGAGGGACTCCGATCCTGCAGTGCCAGGCGTGCCCCCCTGCTTAAGCCAGTACATGTCCAGGCCTGTCTGAAGTTTGCCAGAGAGCATATGGATGATCCAGAAGAAGATTGGGAGAATATCATGTGGTCAGATGAAACAAAAATAGAACTTTTAGGCAAAAAACTCAACTGGAGGAAGAAGAATGCTGAGTTGCATCCCAAGAACACCATACCTACTGTGAAGCATGGGGTGGAAACATCATGCTTTGGGGCTGTTTTTCTGCACAGGGGACAGGACGACTGATCCGTGTTAAGGGAAGAATGAACGGGGCCATGTATCGTGAGATTTTAAGCCAAAACCTCCTTCCATCAGTGAGAGCATTGAAAGATGGAACATGGCTGGGTCTTCCAGCATAACAATGATCCAAAACACACCATTCAGGCAACGAAGGAGTGGCTCCGTAAAAAGCATTTCAAGGTCCTAGCCAGTCTCCAGACCTCAACCCCATAGAAAATGTGTGGAGGGAGTTGAAAGTCCGTGTTGCCCAGCGACAGCCCCAAAACATCACTGCTCTAGAGGAGATCTGCATGGAGGAATGGGCCAAAATACCAGCTACAGTGTGTGCCAACCTGGTGAAGACTTACAGGAAACGTTTGACCTCTGTCATTGCCAACAAAGGTTATGTTACACAGTATTGAGTTGAACTTTTTGTTATTGACCAAATACTTATTTTCCACAATTATTTCCAATTACATTTTTTTTAAATCCTACAATGTGATTTCCTGGATTAATTTGTTGTTTTCCATATCATTTGTCAATAACGAAAAAAGAGATAGGGGTACAGGTATGGTAATCACTGTTGTGTTTTTGTGTTGATTTAAGTTTCTATTGAGTTAGTTTAATGGATGAAGGATTCTTTAGTGCCAAATACGATCGAGCAGAATGCACTGAATTGAGAAGCTTTTTGTTCTGTTCTGCTTTGTAGGTGCGGGAGTTGCAAACACGTTTGCAGAGCGTGCAGCCTGGTGGAGGTCAGTCCAGTCCGGGTCGTGTGACCCCTGCAGGGCGACCCATCAATCCCAGCACGGGCGAGCTCAGTACCAGCAGCAGTAGCAATGACATCCCTGTAGCCAAGGTAACCATTTTATCTCAGCGAGCGACTGAAATACAACACTAAATGATCTGGACATTTTATTTCTTTGAAATGTCAAAGTGTTATATAGCTCTTCATTAACAGTACAACTCTCAGTGCAAGCGTTTACCTAAGGAGAGAACGGCTTCAGGTTTTACTGATACCATTGCCAGCTTATAGATCTGATTCTTGGAAAAAAGCCAAACGTTTTGCTTTTGGTTACTGAGGTTAAGGTTCTAGTTAGAGTTAGGTGTATGTGTAGCATTGCTGACCTACAGTAATCATTAAGTCCCCATAAACATACACTTACTAAGACTGTGTATGTAATGTACTTCCTGTTTTATTCTGCCCCAGCAGTAAAGCTGTTTACAGTCCTCGATGTTTTTAGTTTATTAAATGCCATACCTACTTCCTAGCCTAGAAGTAAACATGTTTTGTTCCTGTTATTCAACTGACGCTGCTAAGTGAAGCGCATAATGTCATGCATGCACCAGACCGAGTGCTTTTAATATCACAAAATCGATCGAGTTGCTGCCTACCGAATGACCTGAATTGGCCGTCGCTAATCTGCACACAGCTGCGCGTCAACAGCGTACGAGGCGATAGATCATCTCTGTAGGAGCGTACGTTATATGAACATGAGCTCATCCTCTAGAGCTGTGCAATTGATTTCATGACATGTTCAGGTAAAGAATCCCTCCCCTTTTGAAAATGCTGTCATTACATTACATTACACATCACTCTCATTACCAAGAGAAACATTCAGGCTACACACACACACACACACACACAATAGCCTTGAAGGAGCCCTTGCAATAAGCTTTAATCACAGATCGGTTCGGTTCACTGTGGTGTGTATTGTAAATGACATGACCTTGAATCAGCTCACACACTCCATCTCCATAATCTTCTTTAACCTCTGTTTCGCTCTCTCTCTTCTATCTTACTCATTGCTCATCTCTTTCTATGTCCTTGGATTCAGACTTATCACGCTCTGTTACAGCACCATCCATCCCAGATGCTAGAGCTCTCTAAATGCATCAGGATCAGCAGTATTTGGACATTTCTATAAAAACCTAACATCAATAATGCTGCGAGAGCCTGCAGTTTTATAAATCGCTTTCTGCTGTAACAAATCCCTTACCTCTGTATGTAATTAAAAGGATTTGCTCCAGCTCCGGCCATTTCTACGTGATCTCCGCCTACAGCGAGTGCAGAGCACGAGTGACGCCGTGTAGAATAGGTTTTATGGTGGTTCTCTGTACAGAGAATACAACAAAGGTGTTTAACAGTTATTTATGAAGGAGGGATGGGATTCTGTCAGTGAACATTTAAAGTGTGTTTCGTTCACATCAGAGATGTCATTTGCAGACTCGCAACTTGACCCTTCCTAAGCTAAAGTCTTTGCATGTTTTCTTGGCCAGTTCTAATTTCTGATTTTTGAACACGACTGGCTGGTTTTGATTGTCCGTCTTTTTAAGAATTATAAAATGACAGCTTACAGAAACATTTTTGTTCAACTTTTCTTAATGGAAGCTTCTTACATCCCAACATAAAATGTTCACGGGGTTAAATTACAAACTGTTTCACAATTCTCTGTATAAACCTTTATACAATTGTCTATATTCTCTATTCAAGTGCACAGGGAATACAAATGAAATATGCTGTTGTTAACGTACAGACCTAATGCAGTCACTTGAACATTAATATTATACTTTCGCCATGCATGTATTGTTGTCTTCTTCAGTCCCTGTCAAGTCGGATATATAGCGCTTTTTACAATGGAGCATTGCCTCAAAGCAACTTTACAAGTTTAGATTATCTCCTAAAATCTACGTCCAATCCCAAATTGAGCAAGCCTAGGGCGACAGTGGCAAGGAAAAACTCTCTAAGTGTTATGAGGAAGAAACCTTGGGAGGACCAAGACTCAAAAAGGGACCCGACCTCCTTGGGCGGCGTAGATGATAAATCTAAGAATGAAACTAAAGTCATGGAGTCATACTTCAAATAAAATGTAAAATATTCACATCGGCACATATTCACAACGGTTTCTAAAGATGTTTGACATGCTTGCTGTGATGTTCACCCCCTGGATGATCGCATTAGATGACGAAACATACTCTATTTGAGCAGGGGTGCATTCAAAATCCTCATATACTTTATTAATAGACCTGCCTGTTGTTAGCCTGGCCCATCCTGTTTGTCACAGTGACCTGGAATGGCATAGCTATTTACCATGCAGTGTAGGAACATAATTAAGATAGCACTTTATTAATAACTGATGGGAAATTGGAGAGCGACTTTTAGCCTGAAGGTCACTTTGGAAAATGTCCTCCTTAGGCATGAACAGGTCCTCTCCCTTTGTGTTTTTCAAGCCACTTTTTGAAAATGCAACCTCCTTTTTGGCGCCGAGCAGGAACAGGCTGTTTGATGATGCAAGCAGAAAGTAATTTCCACTCACTGTGGACCTATCTTTAGCAAACTTGATCATGTAATCTGACATGACATCGCACAGGCTCCCATAGATTTCACTGGTGTCATTTCATACAGTGAGCCATGTAGACTGTCTTACAGTCTGCAGCCTCAAGTCTCATGACTGTATATTCTTCATGTTGTTGAAGTTATTTTGTTTATTATAGTGATATGCTGGGTTTCTGTTAACAGGTGGCAGAACGAGTGAAGCTGTATAAAACCCGCTCTGAGTCATCATCCACTGAGAGGGCGGTCCTGGGTTCAGAGATCAGCAGCATTGGGGTAAGAGTCTAAAAAGCAAGGGGTGTTATGGTGATACATTTTGAGGGGTTGGGTTTTGAATGATGGTGTGGAGAGAAGCGGTGAGAATATAGAGTGAAAGAGAGTGGGAGTTACAAAAGGAGGAATAGTGAGAGAGAGAAGAAGGAAGCGTGTGAGAATGACCTGGACACCCACGTACTTTCAGAACCTGCTGTAGGGACTTCACACGGTTCCAAATAAACCTGTTTAATTCTTTCAGCACTCCTACAGTTCCTACAGAAAATCATCATGCCATGTCAAAATCATTACCTTATTATTATTATCATTTTTTTACATTTTATAAACGTAACATTTTGGATAAATGATCAGCTGTTTTAGAGTCACCTTTTCACACACAGGCTGTTTGGCCTCCGTCTGACATTGGCTGTAATTGTTTTTCATAATAAAACTGCCTGTTTCTTGAGGATCTCATTACTAGTAGTGCATGATAACAAAGAATCTGTCATGGTTGGAAGGGTTCTTTCAAAAGGGCTCTGGGCTAAAGTTCTGCAGTCAAGAGAAGATTACAAAGTTTTTCAGAGGCTATAAAGGTTCCATCAAAATACCATTTAGACCATCAGACCAGAAAGAAGGCTCTTTGGAAAATATGCCACTCTGAGTCTTGTTTGTGCTTCTGATGTGTCTCAATATGGAAAAAGGTTTTGTGGTCAAATGAGTTCAAGCTTGGAATTTTTTCTTCACACCCTACCTACTGTGAAGCATCGTGGTGGCAGCATTATATTGGAGTGTTTTCTTCAAGGAAAATGGATGATTCCAAGTACAGAACTCTTGAGGAAAACCCTCTGCTGGACACCTGAAGTTGGGCTGGCGTTCCACCTTAAACAAATCACCAACGAACTTAAAGATAGGAAGATGAATGTCAGTGGCCTGACTCAAATCCGATAGAAAATCTGTGGATCTTGCATCTCACAACGAAAAGGAACCGAAGCGAACTCGTTCAATGCTGCAAGAAAGAATAGGCAGACATTCCCCAAGCTTTGTGTCTAAACAGTCCGATGGCTCTGTGAAGTATTAACTCAGGGGGCTATCACGTTTCCAACCCTGTTATTCAAGGTTTTTTTTTAATGATTATTACAAAGGGGTTTGATGGTTTCCTTTTGGAACCGTATACACAACCTGCTATACCGAATCTCCGTTTGAACTTGGTTCCTCTCAAGGTTTCTCCCTTAGGTATGTCAGGGATTTCTTCCTTGCAACTGTCGCCTCTGGTTTGCTCTTTCGGGGTCTACGATATTGGATTCGTGACAGTACGTGTTTTTAAAAGCACTTTGTAAATAAAGCTGGATTGAGAAAGGAAGAGGAAAACGAAAGGGAGGATTAAAAAGAGGAACGAGAGAAGAGTGTGTTAGAGAGAGAGAGAGAGGGGAAATTGATTAAAGAATTGACGAAGGAATAGAAAGGGAAACTAAGAATTGGGAGGACCTGGAAGGAAAACAAGTGATGAGAAAGGAAGGAGAGGGTGAGGAGAGGAGGAGGCTAAGGGAGGGCAGTAATGGATAGAGAATATGAGAGTGTTCTGGATTTGCACAATTCAATTCAGAGAGATGAATTCAGCTTTCAGCTGGTCGAAGGAGAATGAGTGATGAGAGAGAGACACAGAGAGAGAGGGACACAGGTAGACAGGGAAAGAGAGAGAGAGACAGATAGACAGAGAAAGAAAAAGAGACAGATAGAGAGAGAGACACAGATAGACACAGAGAGAGACAGACAGACAGAGAGAGAGACAGACAGACAGAGGGAGAGACATCTTAGATGAGCTGAGGGATTTGAGCCACCTGTCTCTGTGAGCTGTTGGCTGCCCTCCAAACCACCATCTCTGTCCTTCTGTGACATAAAAGGTCTCTCTCTCTCTCTCTCTCTCTCTCTCTCTCTCTCTCTCTCTCTCTCTCTCCTCTCTCTCTCTCTCTCTCTCTCTCTCTCTGTCTCTCTCTCTCTCTCTCCTACTCTTACTCACTTTCTGCATCTCTTATTACTATGACACTTATTAATTAGATAAGCCGCCCGAGGAGGACAGGTCCCTTTTCGAGTCTTGGTCCTCTTAAAGTTTCTTCCTGATAATGTTTAGTGAGTTTTTGCCTTGCCACTGTCGCCCTAGGCTTGCTCAGTTTGGGATTGGCCTCATAATTTAGAAGATAATCTAAAATTGTAAAGCTGCTTTGAGATTATGCTCCATTTTAAAAAGGCTTGACTTTCACAGAGCACACGAGATAAGGGCTTGCACCTAATACAATTAATAATTTGCGTTAAAAAATATTCAACAAAATGGAATTGAATTATTAAAAGGTGGCTTTTTAAATGGAAGATGTTCTTTAGGGTTCAATAGGAGGGGGAATAAGTACCATTACCACACTTATATATTTGAATCGACAATGGATTTGGTCAAAAGCTGACGAGTGATCATCATGCTTGTCAATATACACTGTATAGACAAATGTTTGTGGACACCCCTTCTAAATATTGAGCCATTGCTGCCATTTCAGCAGCACTCACTTGTAACACACAATATAAAGCAGACATTTCTAGATTCTCCTTAGACAGTTTCAGGTAGAATGGCTTGTCGGTGACTCTCAATACGACACATTTATCCAACATTTATTCCAACAAGTCAGTTCATCAACTTTCTGTCCTGCTGTCCTCAAACACAGTCCATGAATTGATTAGCCAACTTTGATTGAGAACTCGGGTGGCTTGTACAGAATCTAGACCTCAACTCCAACAAAGACTGAAAATGCCCTGGAATGCCAAAAGCGAGCCAGGGCTTACTGTCTAACGTCAGAAGCCGACCTCACAGTTATGTTCCAAAATCTAGTGGAAAGTCTAGAACAAAAGCTGCTGTATTAGCAAATGTGGGCTGCGAACTCCATACTGATACCCACGTCTGGTGAATATTTTGGCTGTCCACAAACTTTTGTCTATATAGTGTAGGTTCTAAGCGGGTGCGACTGTACTTGTGTGTCGGTGTAGGTGTCCGGTAACGTTGCGGAGCATCTGGCGCACTCTCTTCAGGACTGCTCTAACATCCAGGAGATCTTCCAGACGCTTTACTCTCACGGTTCTGCCATCTCGGAGAACAAGATCCGCGAGTTTGAGGTGGAGACGGAGCGACTTAACAGGTGCAACATCCACACACCTGAAGTACCTCTGTAATTTTGGGCTTAGTTGTATGAGGAGTACACACCCTTCTCCGCTTAAAGTGGGTATCATTAACACCATACAAGGGAAATGACTTGTTTTTACTCGCGGAGGAATGAAATGCAGAATCCCAGTGATTCAGACAAATGAAAGGGGAGGGAACTGAAAACATATAGCAGATACAAAATAGATTTGTATCTCTAGGAATCTCGTATATTTATTATTTCATTGAATAATAAAAGCAGTACCAATGAGCTGGCCACTAGGATGGCACAGCAGCAATTTGCCAGTCCACGGGTCAGGTTATGCAATGACTTATGACATCACCTTCTGGCCGGACCGGGGTTCTTCCAGGGGCGATTGCCTGTGTCTGTGGGAGTGAGTTACCGTATTTTTCAGACTATAAAGCGCACTTAAAATCCTTTAACTTTCTCAAAAATTGACAGTGCGCCTTAAAATGCGGTGCGCCTAATGTATGAATTAATTCTGGTTGTGCTTCCTGATCTAGAACCGATTGTAGATGGTACACGGCGCTCATAAATCTGTCAAAATGTCTTAGAGCACAGCCTTGGTAAGTTACGAAGCTTACGGCCACCGTAGTGCGCAGCATTGCGGAGTAATACGGTATGTGCTTCAGCATTAGGGTACGTGCATTCATTCATTCATTTTCGAAGCGGATTTCAAACTCAACGCTATCGGTCACGCAGTACAACATGGACATAGAGCAGCTGTGAGAGAATTCAACATTAACAAATCAATGGTACGGAAGTGGAGGAAGCAAGAAGACGCCCTGTGCCTGGTAAAGACCAAACTGAGCTTCCGACGGAACTTAAGGGTTTTGTTTCATTTAATGCGTCTTATAACCCGGTGCGCTTTATAGCCCGAAAAATACGGTAATGTTTTACCTGGATCACAACTTCACCTCCCAGAAGAAAACATCTATAATAATAGTGTACAGACTGTAGTGGCACAGCAGCTAAGGTACTAAACTTCTGCCCAGAGGGTCGAGGGTTCAAATCCCAGAACAGCCAACCTGCCACTGTTCTTAACCCACAATTATCTGTTATAAGTGTCTGCCAAATGACTAACTGTAAATATATATCATATATTATAATATAATTAGTCTGAATTTAGCCTGTAACTGGCACAAACACACACACACAATTCCCCCTCATTTAGGTCAGCTTCCCGGCGTGTACTTTTCCCTCAGCTGTGTTTATGAAAAAAGCCATTAAAAACCCTGGATCATACACACTCTCGCTTAATGAAAGAGTCTCTGTTCCCTCTGCTCCAGGTGGGTTTGTAAGAATGTGTCATGTTTTGATTTTTCTGCACACGGCCCTTAAAAACATGTTTGTTTCTAATTCAGATTTAGTCTCAGTAAGCTGTTTAGGCCTCTTTTACTTTCAGAGAATTGAGAACATGATAGTTAAGTCATTAAAACATCTTGGGTGGCTGTTTCAGATTATATAGTGTATTTTTGTCTAAATATAAAACAAAGATTTGTCAGGAAAAGATGTTTCAGCTTTAGTTCAATATTGACATCACTGTCTAATCTCCACAGCTTTAAGACGCGGAGTTGCATGCCGGCGATAAACAACTGTGCTGTAATTATTTCCTTGTCAGTGTCATCTGTTTGGTAAAATCCCACACTGGATGTTTCTTGCCCAAGTTGTGCTTGTTCTTTATCATCATGCACAAGACAAGCTACTGTAGTTCAGCTGTCTGCGTTTTTCCGGAACGTTTTATACGTCTTAATTACCGTATTTTCCGGGCTATAAAGCGCACCGGGTTATAAGGCGCGATATCAACGATCGGCTGCTAACGGGTATATTTTCATACATAACGCGCACCGGGTTATAAGGCGCGATATCAATGATCGCCTGCTAACGGGTATATTTTCATACATAACGCGCACCGGATTATAAGGCGCTTTAAATGAAACAAAACCCTTAAGTTCCGTCGGAAGCTCAGTTTGGTCTTTACCTGGCGCAGGGCGTCTTCTTGCTTCCTCCACTTCCGTATCATTGATTCGTTAATGTTGAATTCTCTGGCAGCTGCTCTATGTCCATGTTGTACTGCGTGACTGATAGCGTTGAGTTTGAAATCCGCTTCGAAAATAAATGAATGAATGCACGTACCCTAATGCTGAAGCACATACCGTATTACTCCGCGATGCTGCGCACTACGGTTGCCGTAAGCTTCGTAACTTACCAAGGCCGTGCTAAAACATTTTGACAGATTTATGAGCGCCGTGTGTACCATCTACAATCGGTTCTAGGTCAGAAAGCACAACCAGAATTAATTCATACATTAGACGCACCGCATTTTAAGGCGCACTGTCGATTTTTGAGAAAATTGAAGGATTTTAAGTGCGCCTTATGGTCCGAAAAATACGGTAGCCCAATCTTACCAGGGTAAGATTATTCATTTTGGAGCTGAGCTATTGAGGTTTAACTCTAGATGCACCGATCGATCAGCGCTGACCGGGCCGGTTTTCAGGGTGATCGGAGTCTCATATGAACGATTCTGTGCCGATCACATTTAGCCACACTTGTGGCACGAACGCAACCATAGAAATTCCGTTCTGCTTTAATCACAGTTTGAGCTTTAAACTGTGTGTTTGTTTATGAGACAGATCGGTGCTGACGCGTTAGTTTATTTGTGCTTCAGTGCTGCTACTTGGTACACCAAATAGTCTCTCCCTATATAGCACGGTATTAGTAAGGTAGCAGTGATATAGTGCTATTTCGGTTACAGCCATGTCTTCAGCATCAGTGAATGAGACCCGTTTGCAGTATGCATGACGAAAGTAGCAAGTCCAAAAACACTGATAACAACGACCTTAATAAGACATTTAAAACAGCATCACCTTGCTGAATGTGTGGAATTTAACCAAGCTAAAGCGAGTGCAGAGTCAGACACAAGCCAGCAGCTGCTGCCGTCTTTCGTTAGCAGCTTCCATTCAAAGAAAAGTTGAACAAAAATGTATCTGTATGCTGTCATTAATAATTCTTGGACAGAAAAAGTCAGAATCGGCCAAAATCGTAATGGGTCGCATGTTTAAACAAAGGTAAATCAGAATCAGCCAGGAATATTGCAATCAGGACATGTGTAGTTTAATCTAGTGATGTCTCTGTCTGTTCTGCAGTCGGATTGAGCATCTGAAGTCCCAGAATGACCTGCTAACCATCACGCTAGAGGAGTGTAAGAGCAACGCAGAGAGGATGAGCATGTTGGTGGGAAAATATGAGTCCAACGCTACAGCTCTGCGGCTGGCACTGCAGTACAGGTACACACACACACACACACTGTCATATCCATCTGCCTGTCAAACGGTCTTGAATAGTCGATTTCAGATTGACAGGGTGATCTCAGTATGCTCATTGTGACTGGTTGGCATGGCAACAGCTGGGTTCTTTCATTCAAGTCGAACACAAAAATAAATTTGAAACACACACAGGTAATCCGCAGACACACCTGCATATTAACATTTTCCACTTCAACATCGCCCCACGGTTTCAAGTGAATCATTATAAACAGCGAAATATTAGAATCCTCCAGATAATACATTTTCCAGACTAGTTTTTCCCCTTTATCCCTCTGGATTAATTGGGTTTTTTTTGGTGTTATGTTGTAAAGAATGGACATTTTTCATTTTTGCACTAAAATCAGTAAATAAACAAAAGTACCAGGGCTTTCTGGACTGTCTTCTTGCTCCATAGCTCCACTATAAAGCATTCAGATTGCTGCTGCTCTCCTGGTTGTTTGCACTGATGGAATAATAAGAAATATTGTACAGATGTATTGCACTGATAGAATAAGGCATTTTGTTACATTTCTTTGAATTGCAAGGGACTAAAGTGTTATTGTTAAATGTTTACACAAGAAAAGTGCGTTGTTTTCATTGTTTACGCTACAGAAATAAAAAAATACCTTTTGTCAAATGGAAAATCAATAATCGTGTGACAATCGGATCGTGAACTTCGTATCGGGGATCGAATCAAATCTGGAGTGTATCGTTAAACACCACGTTAAGTAAATTCTTTATCTTCCGGGGTCTTGTCAGATATTATACTGTCATATTTGCTCATCGTGCTGTTGTGAGTTGTGTAACAGTGTTGGTGTTGCAGCCAGGGCGAGTGTGAGTCTGCTCCCCAAACTGGCTCTGCATGCATACAGATGAGCTCAGTCCTTCAAATGTTAGTGACAGAAAATGGGAGATTTCAAGCCTCATTCTCTGAAATGATGTGGCTGCCCTTTTATGTGAGGTGTGTGTGTGTGTGTGTGGATGTGTCGCTCACTAAGAGGTCCCGCTTTTGAGAGACTACCCGAGAGAATTAACCCTGCGGAGAAAGAATAGATGGCAGATCTTTTAGAAGATGACACAAAGTGCTTTCATCTGCCTTTTGCTCTGTCTTTTGGAAAGCCAGCTCTGATCTGGACTCTGCTGTCTCCCATTGAGCTGAAACCAATAAGAGGTGCCTCAGAAGTCAGCTGTAATTTGTCCGGTGCGGAATGGCTGGCGCTGGAGTGCTTATTTAACGACTTTGCTCTTCATTAATGAAGTTCAGAGCAGTAATGGAGTAATCACAGTCAAACGGTTCAAAGTGGCACGCTCACGGGCAAGAATTTGCATTGGAATTAGCATAAACGTGGCCCGTCGGGCTGCTACGCGAGTGTTCGTTCACTTCGCGCCCTCGCGGGGTCTGATAGTCGTTAACTCGACCTCTGTTCTTTCACCAAAACACTTCTCTGCTCCGGTGAAGCTCTCACAAAAACAAAAGATGGCTTTAATTGGTGCACCCTAGCACTAATTGCAGAGTGTTCCAGAAAAGGCTGCGTCTAACATCCTGGTTCTGATTGAAGGTTTGTGTGGGTTAAACATATACAAACTAGTAACTGTCAAAAATGTACAGAGGATGATTTTTTGGCATATAATCATAACTTTGCCGACATGAACACATTTTCGTGTAAAAGACTGAATCACTGAGGGTTTTTGAGAGAATTTAAGTTTTTTCAAGTTGCTCTTACTTGACACTTGCTGCTTGTAATTCTCAGTTAATGACTCAGTCACTGCTTCAGTGTCCTACTGGCAATACATGCTAGTCAATTATTACAGAAACCTCTGGGTCAGAGTTGAAGCTTGTTATTCTGTTCAGTTCTCTTCTGTTAAGTTCAAATGCTCAACAGTAAGTAGGTGGCTTAAGGGAAGCAATAGTCTGTTGTTGATTTGCTACATAACGCAGAGAAACTGAAGTTTCCTTACAAAACTTCCGCTTGTGTCTTGAGAAACTGAATCAAACCAGGGCAGAAAAAGAAGGTGAAGGTCCAGATGCACAACTGCAGAAGAAGTAGAGTCTGTGGTTTGGGAACCTACACCCTTACTGTTGGTGCTTCCTTAAATAGTACACAGCCTATCCAACCTCCTCCAGAAATTTGAACTAATTAAAATCAGTATATTTCAGACTTTTTTAGATTTTTTTAAGTGTTCAGATGCTCCATGTGTGAAATACATAGTGTTTTTCAGCTATACTCCTAAGTCTTGCTGATGTCCCCACATGAATTAATTGAATTTCCTATGTATAGACTTGATCGTTAGCTTCCAGTGTTATCCTTTAATTCCCCCCGGTGATGAAAACTGCAAGGCAAAGATCAAGTGTGACCGCTGTTTAATTTTCATCGCCCCTTCCGAACTCTTCGGCTTTGAGTAATTGATTCATCCCTAACCTCACAGACGAGTTGTGCCATTTTGGATAGTTCTGCTCCAGGCTTAACCATCTGTGTTTGGTTTTTGATTGGCAGTCAGGCGGCACAAGGTCAGGGCTTGATTGAATTTTGTCCCCCGTGGCCGTGATGTCAGTGAGCTGGAGGAATTGGGAAGAAGAGAGCAAAGGAGAGTGGGACAGAGATCGGCTTTCATTACGCTGGGTGGAGGGTGGGAGGGCGGGTCGGTCAAACTCTCAAAAAGACAGAGCAGGAGAGGGAGCCGGCGCCAAACTCATAAAGACTGGCAATTAATCACAGGTCCGGAAAACAGAACACATGCAACGTTCTGGTAAATAGCAGTTTCAGGTTCACTAATGTGCTCTCTCTTTGGTTGGGGGTGATTTCCCACGTGGAAGAAATGTGAGTGAACAAGATGGAGAATGGAAGAACACAGCAGGAGACGGAACACGATGTGATTTTCACAGGGGGCATGTCGAAGCGGTTGAGTAAAATCATCTACTCGTGTTTGTCACTCGTCCAGTTTAGTATTCACTTTGGAAGTGTGACAAATAGATCCTTGTTTTTTCTGTCAAACTGACCTCAAATCAATCTTGTCGCCTTTTTATTTTTTAAGTTTGTGTGAAGGTTAAGTTTTGTTTGAAATTCTTAACCTTAATTCTTTTTACTAAATTCAGTTCTAAACTTGAGATTCTAGACTTTTTTGGTCACCTTTTTAAATGTTACCTCACCGGAATGGACCCTCATTGTTCCCCTGTTGTTTGGCTGGGTTGCAGGTTCCATGTGTGCAGCACCTCCTGAAAGATGAAACCATTTTCTGTGGTGCAAAGTGTTTCTTCAAAATGCCAATGCAATCTTGTCGACTTTATATGAAGCTTCTACCCAAAACCTTTTCTGAATCGTTTTAATGTGTGGTGATTTTCTGTTTGGAACCTCGAATGCAAATGTTTCAAGAAGAAATAAACTTAATTTGATTGATTTTTATTTAAATTTTTGTTTTTGTTTTTTTCTATTGCACAAGCAGTGCAGACTTATTGCATAATTTTTTTAAAAACAGGCTCAGTCTAAGTTGTTAGCTAATTAATGTTCTTTTTGATACTTTACAACTTAAGATCCTCTTTGTTTAACAGCAAAAGAATAAAAAAAACATATATATTTGGACATTCTATTATATCGAGTGTTCAGTTACCATCTTACCATCATTTAAAGCACACAGTTGACTGCACTGGCTACCTGTCCCACTTCGCATTCAGTTTAACCGTCTTTCCTTAATGCATATGGGTGGCACGGTGGCTCAGTGGGTAGTACCGTCCCAAAGTGGAGCAGTCTGGGTCCTGTGTGGAGTTTGCGTGCCCTCACCATGTCCCTATGGGTTTACTCCGGGTACTTTGGTTTCCTCCCACAGACCGAAGACATGCATTAGGTTCACTGATTACACTAAATTGGCCAAATCTAGTGTGTGTGTGTATATATATATATATATATATATATATATATATATATATATATATATATATATACACGTATATATATATATATACACACATATTTGTTCGGGCAGAGCTGTAGGGGGTTTCAGCATCAATGGCCATTTTAACAACAGACACAAGGTTATATCGATACAGAAGGTTACCTCAAAGCTAGTGATTATATATACGTACGTGTATATATATATAAATATATATATATATAATGGCCACTGATGCTGAAAGTGACGTTAAATATACAAACAAACAAAAACATCACCAGCTTATTTAGCAGAGTTCCTACCCCCTACAGCTCTGCCCGAACACTTAGGTTCCCTAATACAGGTTGCCTGTCTGTCTGAGTTTAGATTGTCTACTGCAGGGAGCAGATCTTTCAATGTCATGGCCCCAAACTACAGAATACATCACCATCTCTTTGGAAGTGTTCTTCACCATCAGAGCTCGGCTCAAATCCTACCTCTTTTCTCACTGTTTTCTTTTCTGTGCTTCCTGTTTTTTCCTCCCCTCTAAATGGAACATATTACACATGGCTTGGGATGAATGTATCCCAAAATGACAACCTTATAAATATAATCCCAGATGGCCACTTTCAGGTCTGATGGGGTTAAATCACAGTCGGCGTCAGTGGCTGCACAGTAGCTCAGAGACTCTTCCTGAGTTTGGCAGGCTTTCCTGCTGTATCAGCTCTGGTCCTGTTTCTCCCCGCTGTGGTGCTACTGAACAATCACCACCCTGTCGATATGTGCACCAGAAAACTGCACTGGCTGCTTTATTCCTTCCAAATATGTGTGTGTTAAGTTGCTACTCTTTGTGGTGTTGCAGCGAGCAGTGTATCGAGGCCTACGAGTTGTTACTGGCCTTGGCAGAGACTGAGCAGAGCCTGGTGCTGGGCCAGTTCCGAGCGGCCGGAGTGGGCAGTATGGGTGAGTATATAAATACACATGCCCAGTCGGGGTGTGACCGTACGCGAAACCACTTTTTGATGTCAGCGGGGAGAGAAAAGACATGCATGAATTTCTTTTCATTTATTTTGAATTGAACTTGTAAACATTTAAACCTATATAAACTTGTTTAGAGTGACAAACTGGTCCTAATCTCCTGTCCCGACCAGCACGTTACACCCCTGATGTCCTGACATCTGCTGTGTAGATCACTGTTTAAGAAATGTCCGGTACACTCTGTAACTGGAGCCTTTTTTTAGTCCCAGGTCCTGATCGAGCTACCAGCAGATCAGCACTGACAGTTTTCTTTCCTCAAACTATTTATAGGGCGAAAGTTGGCAGGCAGTGGCGACTGAATCAATAAGACCGTCTCTGCATGTCTGTCAAGTGCAGCCGCCTAGATCGTTATAAATACAGCTACACAATTTGTTATGAATTGATTTTCATATTCCACTTGGCAGTCCCAGTGAAGGAGGTGTGGCTTCTATATGTATCAGTTCTAGTGAAGGTGAAGCTTCTGTACCTATCGGGTACTAAAGGAGATCTGGCATCCATGTACGTTATTAGTGTAGTGAAGTTCTAGTGTGCCTGTCGGGCTCAGTGAAGGAGGTGTGGCCTCTATCATTTTTCACATATAATAATTTAAATACAAATCTGCACACCAGGATGGATCTGAATCATACAGACAGTTCAGGGGCTTATGATGATCTCATACCAGTATCGTATGACTATGGACCAAAAGGTCCAGGGTTCAAATCCCACCTCTGCCAAGCTGCCACTGTTGGGTCCTTGAGCAAGGCTCTTAACCAGCGCTTGCTTGGATTGTAAGACTGCATAAGTTGTAAGTCGCTCTGGATAAGGGCGTCTGCTAAATGCTGTAAATGTAAAGATAAATTTGAGCCTTTATCTTCGGAATTCAGCTTAATTCTACAGTCTTGCGCCGATTTATTGAAGATTGGGGAGTCAGCCATGTTCCTGATTTCTACTATACTTTGCCAAATATGTTCAAGAGAAACTGTTCTTCAAGACAGGACGTATAACAAGTAAAGGCCAATTTTCTTTACATACAGCCACACTGGGTGCCGTGCCACCATGGAATTTCCCATGTAGGTCACGGGATCCAGCAGTGGCTCTGTGCATTGGCCTAAACTATACCGATATGCTTATTTTTGTTGTTGTATTCAATATTTTGTCTATCTGTTAGTTTACTTAGTATTTGACAGGATAAATTAGTTTCATTCTTAATTTCTCATCTAAGCCACCCAGGACGTCGAGTCCCTTTTGGAGTCCTGGCCCTCCCGAGGTTTCTTCCTTATAGAGAGTTTTTCCTTGCCACTGTCGCCCTAGGCTTGCTTAATTTGGGAATGGCCCTAGATATTAGGAGATGATCTTAAATTATAAAGCTGCTTTGAGACCATGCTCCATTGTAAAAAGCGCTAAATAGGTAAATCTGGCTTGACTTGATTCTCTAAATCTTTTTAAGACATTCAGGTTTGCCCCATAGATTCCCAGAGACACGTGGGCTTCACTGAGAGTCTATTAGCTCTGTGCCTGGAGCTTCAAAGCAGATTTTGCTTGCAGGCTGTGCTGCTCACCGGGAGGTGTTAGAGTTTGATAAATGAACAGCTCAACCCTTCAGGGAGATATATCATTATTTGTAAAATTAGGGCTGCAACAACGAATCGATAAAATCGATAATAATCGATTATTAAAAGCGTCGACAACGAATTTCATTATCGATTCGTTGTGTTGCATGATTATGTGTCCCCCGCCTTATCATATCCGCTTACGTTACTTGCGGCACTTGCGGTCAGCGCTGGAAAAATAATACGAGCGATTGAATGGAGCGAGGCGGAGCCGGCGCGGACGCGGAATCTTTAAAATAAGTTAGCGTTAAGGCTATGTCCACACGTAGACGGGTATTTTCTAAAACGGGGGTTTTCAAATTCGTTTATAAAAAACATCCCGTGGACACAAGCACTGTTTAAATAACAAACTTCGTTCACATGAAAACGCAAAAACGCATCGCTGTGAAGAGCAGTGCCAAACCAGCAGTCCTATATGCCGGCGAAGCAGCTCACTCAGCGACAACAGCGACATCCTATGCATACGAACATTTTCTCGCCATTGTTCTTCAACAACCACTTCATTTTGAAAGCTGTCCCACCAACGAGAGGTCCGACCGGGTCTGGTCCAAAACCGGCAAATCTGGGGGCAGGAACTGCTTCGTGGGTGTGATGGATATAGTAGTGACCTCCGTAGCGCATTCTGACTCTGTTCTTCAGTGTAATGAAAAAGTAATAATTGTAAATGTATTTCTAGATTTCTAACAAGTTCGGCACTATTTTGGCTACGTCCGCTATTGCACAAGATCGCCTCATGTAAACAAAGGAGATAAGGGCGCACAAATGACGTTACAAGCAAGAAACTCCGTTTTCATCGTTGTTGTGTGGACTGGGAAAACGGAGTTTTCTTGCTTGTAACGTCATTTGTGCGCCCTTATCTCCTTTGTTTACATGAGGCGATCTTGTGCAATAGCGGACGTAGCCAAAATAGTTTCTGAAAATCTTCATCCTGGAAGGAGTTTTGCAAAAAGTCCGTTTTCAGTGACCTAAAAACGCCGTTTGACATGATAACATTTTTGGATTGCAATGCAAAGTTCCTAAAGAAAGGGAGTGAATGAGTTTGTATGTAGTGTTTGCATCAGAGATGCACTTATTTTTCTTTATTATTTAATTTGTTATTTTAATTTATTAATGAATTTAATTTTTTATTATTATTCATTTATTGTAAGCACTTATTTGCTCTGTTATTTAATGTTATATTTCTGAATAAAGACATGGAAAGTGTTTTTTTTTTTTTACCAGAAAAAAATAAAATTAATCGAAAAAATAATCGACTGATTAATCTATTATTAAAATAATCATTAGTTGCAGCCCTAGCTAAAATAATGAATTGTACCAAGTAATGAATAATATAGACACATTTCATTGAAGGGAAGCCAGGTTTCCTGTGTTTGTGGATTTGAATTGTGATTATAAACATGACATTTTATTTCTAAGCAGTTCAAATGACTGCATTAAGCTACACCTTCCTGCATCGCTGCACCTTTAACAGGTTTTGCGTCTCTTAGGGGAACAGGGCGGTGAGGAGAGCGTAACGCAGATCCTGAAGCGAGCCCATGACTGCAGGAAGACAGCAGAGAACGCTGCTAAAGACCTGCTGACGCGGCTGGACGGCAGTTGCGGAGCGGCCTTCTCCGTGGGCGGCTGCAGTGTTCAGCCCTGGGAGAGTCTGTCCTCCAACAGCCACACCAGGTACAGCTTGGGTGTGTGTACATGCATGTAGGCTACCTCAAGTCATTAGTCATCGACTGTCCTGAATATATATGAGCCTTTTGATGATCAGCCTGCCGGTGATGTGAGGATGTGTGTTGTTTCTGAGACAGGATTACATTTGTGTGCTCATCATGCTAATCAGGGACGAGTGACAGATAATTGGAAATTAATTCAGTCGAGTAAAAGGCCTTGGATCCCTTTGCAAGCTGAAGTCATTACAAAATGTTCAATATTGCCTTAAAAACTAGCTGAAAAAATGTTATTGCTCTTTTGATTAGTGGCTATTTTGTGTAATTTGTGCCTTTATATACCAATATATTATTATTTTTTTAATTCGTTTTTGTACGCTACCTTTTTGCAACCTCTTACAGGCAGCGCAGTGGCTCTATGGGTATCGTGTCGCCTCACAGCAAGAAGGTCCTGGGTTCGAACCCCAGGGTGGAGGATCCTGCTTTCCCCGTGTCCGTGTGGGTTTACTCCGGGTACTCCGGTTTCCTCCCACAGCCCAAAGACATGCATTAGGTTAATTGCCGACTCTAAATTGACCCCGACTTGAGTGTATATATGACTAGATTCAACTCGAGTGCTGATGTAACCTTGTGTCTGTCGTTGAATGGCCTTTGATGCTGAAGAGCGACGTTAAATAGACAAAATAAACAAACAAGCAGTCTTTTTTAAACCCTTTACAACGGATGAGGCTCGTTTTGATCACTGTACCTTTCAGACCCATAGAGGCTTAGGGTGACCATACGCTAGAAGACTTTAAAAAGACTAACGCCTGGCACCCATCACATTTAAAGACACAGATTTTTAGTAACAGACTATGATTTTGCAAAGACTGCGGGTCTTGGATGGTCACAGTTTGCAGGACTGCAACTAGATTCCTTTTGATTTCAGATTTGTATTTTTTTCATCATTAATTATGTTTTAAAAATATTTTACAAGAGGAAAAACTGTTGAACAATGGAACGAAAAACAGAAGCAGCTTCAGGCCACATCTGCCCTAGTTTTTTTTTTTCAGTTTTCGTCCAGAACCTGCCAGAGACGTTCCTGTACTCACTTCACTGCTTCCCATTTGGTGCTGGACAGAGCTCACCTATTGGTTGATGAGCCAAGACATGAGGCTCAAGATAATGTTTGGGCATCATCTTGCCAACTTGACTGAAAACTCCTACACAGGGGCAAGGTTAAATGATCCGCGTTTGAAAAATGCACATACTAATCCAAACAATTTTTTTAAATCTGCCATACTAACACAAAAAGAAAAATTCAGCTGTGGGTTTTCTTTTTATTCAGGGTGCTTTCACATAGTGCTCTGTCCCTCACAATATGTGAGGCTCTAATGGCTTGTGTTCAGAGATATGGTTTCTTCAGCTCTATGATGGCTAGTGACATTATTAGCGGGATGAATGCTAATACGATTTAACATTGCTCATGCAATTCTAATGAAAACAGCTCCATGAAAATGCAATAGAATAAGCTGAGAGGTGAAGAGGACGCTCTTATTACGTCCACTCCATTGGTGGAACTCAACTCTCTCACACACACACACACACACAATTTTGTTCTGCTGTCCCTGTGAGGTCTTTGCATTGACATGAATGACAATGGATTCCTGTAGCAAATTAATGCCACACACGACCCTAACATCAGCCTCAGTAACCTAAAGGAAATCTTTTGGCTCGTTTAGTTTTTCCAAATGAAAGTTGCCATTTTTGTAAAAAGGCTGTTAAAGGAAACCAAACAAGTGAAAACTGGCAGGTTTTCATAACATTAGTAAGGATAATTGGTCACCAATTCTTTTTCCTACAGACTAGTAATGTTATATTATTTAGAATGTAGGCAATAGGGGACTGTTGTTATAGGACACCGACCAAAAAATCAATTAATTACATAAAAACTTTGTGGTTACTGTATCATAAGCATGTTAGATTGACATCCTTACTATCTGCTATAAGGAAAGTACTATATACATGTATTTATTTCATAGATCTCTTTAATTGACTTTTTCTCACGTTGTTTAAACCCCGCTTTTAGACCGCTACTTCTCCTGAGTGCCATTGGTTTTATTATTATTGCGCATTTTCTGTTGTAAACATAAGTTCAGATCCTTGCATCAGTGTTTGTCCTTACCTACCATAACCCAGCCCAAGATAAATGACGTAAGTTATTAATGTGCCCCATCGGAGTGCCATCTCATTATAGGTTTACACCTTTTAAGTGTCCACACTGCCAAGTTTCCACTGTTGGACCCTTGAACAAGGCCCAAATTTGACAGTTGATTGGATTGTAGGGCAGGATTGTATCATTGTATCTGCTAACTGACTAAATATTGTTTACTTATGTACCAACACAAGGCAGTTTGAGGAGTGTATGATGGTCTGAACATGCAGTTTGTGCTGTAACAGTCCACCACATGTTACTTTACATATTAACTTTGTAGCTTCTGTACAAAACTCAGACATAAATCCTGTCTTGTTGGATCAACTACTTATGTCATGAACTTGGAGTACATTCAAATCTGCTATTTTTAACCGAAATCCCGTTTGGGTGTAATTAGGGCTGCAACAACGAATCGATAAAATCAATAATAATCGATTATTAAAAGCGTCGACAACGAATTTCATTATTGATTCGTTGTGTCGCATGATTTATGTGTCCCCCGGCTTAACATATCCGCTTACGTTACTTGCGGCACTTGCGGTCAGCGCTGGAAAAGAAACACGAACAATTGCACGGAGCGAGGCGGAGCCGGCGCGGACGCGGAATCTTCAAAATAAGTTAGCGTTAAGGCTATGTCCACACGTACACAGGTACAACAGCAACGTCCTATGCATACGAACATTTTCTCGGCATTCTTCTTCAACAACCACTTCGTTTTGAAAGCTGTCCCACCAACGAGAGGTCCGACCGGGTCTCGTCCCAAACCGGTAAAAAGTAATAATTGTAAATATATTTGTAGATTTGTAACAAGTTCGGTCAGCAGTGTTACAGCTGGCACTATTTTGGCTACGTCCGCTATTGCACAAAATCGCCTCATGTAAACAAAGGAGAGAACGGCGCACAAATGACGTTACAAGCAAGAAACTCCGTTTTCCCCAGTCCACACATCAACGCTGAAAACGAGTTTCTGAAAATCTTCACCCTGGAAGGAGTTTTGCAAAAAAAAGTCCGTTTTCGTGTGGACGAACGGTCAAAACGCATAGAAAAAGCTACGTTTTTAAAAATACCCGTGTTCGTGTGGATTTTTGGATTGCAATGCAAAGTTCCTAAAGAAAGGGAGTGAATGAGTTTGTATGTAGTGTTTGCCTCAGAGATGCACTTATTTTTCTTTATTATTTAATTTGTTATTTTAATTTATTAATTATTATTATTCATTTATTGTAAGCACTTATTTGCTCTGTTATTTAATGTTATATTTCTGAATAAAGACATGGAAAGTTTTTTTTTTTTTTTTAATCCGATTCATTGATTAATCGAGAAAATAATCAACCGATTAATCGACTATTAAAATAATCGTTAGTTGCAGCCCTAGGTGTAATAATATATCACTACATTGTTTCGAATCATAAAGAATAGCTGCAGTGATAAAGTCACTAATGGTGTTTAATTGTAGACCATGGGACAGAAGTGCAGGAGCTTTAATTGTGAGAAACAGTAGGGCGGTGAAGTCACTACAAAACTCTGATGTGTGATCAGACTGTGAAATAGCTGTAGCCTGTTAGTCCTAGTTTCTGACCTGATGAACGCTGACTTTGACAGCAGTGCTTTATAAGGGGAGAAAGATAATGGGGCATGTCAGAGTAATAATGGAGAAGGATCAGGGAGAGACTCGTTTAGGGCAAGTTGCTGTGCATCAGCTCTCCAGCAGTGTGAGAGTAAATATCAGCTCAGCATTGGGTCTGCATTTATATTGGGATCAAATAGAGGGTATACGTGGTGCACCTGGCAAAAATTATGGAATCACCACTGGATTGCTTCATAGCCAATAAAGACATTTGTTTAATAGCTGAACATTCTGGCTTTGTGAAGCATGCCTCAAGCAAATTAAATTAAATTGTTATAAATTAATCAATTCGAAATATGAAGAGGAAATAAACCTCCAATCAACTTCCATAAAGCAGCTTTCTTTCTTCTTTATGTAATGTTGTTTCACCTTGTGGTTTATTAGCTTCGGGGCCATTTAGAGTTATTATACAATATTATATAATCATTATAGTTACAGTTCATCATGCAAACTGGAAACACATAATAATAAATTAAACATGATATTTAATTGTATTTGGGTTTTGCAGTGACAATTCACTAGCCTATGGTCGACCCATCGACCGGGTTCGAGTCAGGCCAGCGTTGCCTACACAGCGTTACACAGACACACAAGTGTCACCGAGGCAGTGTGTGCAGTAGTGACTGCTTTCAAACCCTGAGTGATCTCCTGATGCTCCATCTCTTTACTACCCCATCCCTTGTGACCAGGGTAAAGCATATTTTTGGATCAAGCACAAATGTGGCTTTAGAAACAGCAAAAAACAAGCCCAAATCTCGTGATGTTTTATGAACGTGTTTTTTCTGGGAGAACATTGAAGTAAGAACGGAATGGTATTCTGCTTAGGCTTATGCTTTTGCGCCTGTATATAGAGAAAAAAAGAAGTTGTGACGCCTAAAGTATATATTTTCACCTTGATTGTGTCTTTTTGCGTGCCTGTGAACGCTGACTTCTCTCGACACCTCCACCGCAGCACCACCAGCTCGACAGCCAGCAGCTGTGACACCGACTTCTCCAAAGAGGACGAGCAGCGCCTGAAGGACTACATCCAGCAGCTGAAGAACGACCGAGCGGCCGTGAAGCTGACGATGCTGGAGCTGGAGAGCGTACACGTCGACCCTCTGAGCTACGACATCAAACCCCGCACAGACACACACCGACTAGACCTGGAGAACGCCGTCCTCATGCAGGAGCTCATGGCCATGAAGGTAGATACCAATAAATAATGTCCGTCCAATAAACAACGTTCTGATGTTGATTCTGGCCTTGTTACAGGTCAGTGATTCAGTTTGGCATTTTTTAAGCTGCATGTTCAAGTCAGTGAAGCTTCATCTTAAGAGTTGGTCTAATTCAGCTCAAATACTCAGTTCTGTCCAGTCAGTACTTGAACTTGTAATGTGTGTGAACTTGTAAAAGATCTGAAGTATTATTCTTGCATCAAGATTAGAAAGTTCACTCATCTCCTTGTCAAAAGTGTTGAATGATGGCTCTATATTGACTTGTCAAAACTTGCTTTACTGGAGCCAACCATTTATAGCAGACCAATATTATCCATTCACTGACAAAAAAGATAGACCTAGGCAGATAGATACAGACATACATATATTTATGATTATAGATGTGGTCTCGTTAGACACTGGGCTATTATCTTTCTATAAGAGGGCATAAAAGTGATACGAGGGACACTAACAGCCCAACGATGTGCTGGACGTCATATGTTACCTCTCATGGCAGAGCTTCCAACTGGCATTTTTCAGCAGGATAATGCTCACCCACAAGCTGCAAGGGTTTCCCAGGAACGTCTCCACCAAATTGCAACACTTTCCTGGCCTCACTGCTACATCTGTTGGCAAATATATGGAGGCATACGGAACCAGTTTGCCTCCAATGCCCAGCCGTATCTCATTTTGTATCCAGGCTAGAGTCGGCCCAACAGGGTACTAGAGCCTCCTTTCACCTGTACAGTTTTCCCCAATAAACTTATCCTTTCTCTCCAGTATTGTAATGACTTGCATATATCATCATTACATTCATACATATAAAGTTTGCAACTTCTTGGTGAGTTCTTTTTTGTCAGAGTATATTTAGATCAATGGCTAGAGTGATGTATTTACTTGCAATGTTACAGTTTCTTCTGAGCTCTTCTTTAAAAATGGATCTGAAGATTCTACTATGTCTATTTAGAATGCTTACAGTTTTGAGGGGGGTTTTTTTATTCTTCTACACGTTTGTATGATTTGATGGACTGGGGTGCGCTGTGTGCTTAGTGTGGTAGTCATTTTTAAGACTGGCACACCCATGATTCTTGCCCCAGTTTGCAGGCAGTGTTGTATTTCCTTCAGGAAATGCTGGTCTGGTATTGTAGTTTGTCAGTTGTCAGAGCTGTTTCACAGAGACTGAAGGGCTTTCGGAAATGGAGCGCCCATTTTAAGGAAATGAAAGTTAACATCTCAGTTCTGTTGGGCCCTGAGGACTGAGGACGGCCATTAACTGCTCATTACTCATGTCTTATTAATTTGCCAAAAGCATAACTGCAGATTCACCCTCCAAAAATATGGTGGCTATTTGCAAATTACATGAGGATGTTAGTAAAAAGTTTGTCTGTTTCACCTAAAATGTTCAACGGGGTGCTGAGTCGTTTTACCAGGCTTAAGCTGTCGTTTTGCCCGAGTGCCCATGTTTGCTTGTCTCTGTTATAGATGTTGATGAGATTCAGGGAGGGCTGCATTTTGAGCTTTTGCCCTGGTTAGAAGTTGCATAATCTCTGCCCTGTGGGAGATATCTTCCACTTTCGTCTTAATGTGTTTGTCATGGGGTTTTTTCCGCTGCAGATGTCTGTTGCTCTCTTTGAAGTCGACTGCCTTTTGGCATAATATCACAGAATACCAGACACAAATTTCTGTTTTGACTTCAAGCTTTGGGGGAAGTTGGTAGGTGATTAGTTTGTTGTTTGATTTTTTCATTAATTGGTCCATTTTGTTTTTGGTTGGCTAATTCATCAGCCTCATCAGCCATGTGTAGGCAGTGGCATGTGCATGGTTTAGGATCGGGTTACATGTAAATCATTTTACCAGATTGTTTAGTGTGCACATAAACAGTTCGGTTGGACTTTGCAATCAAAATGATTTCTCTGTATGACAGACTGCAAAGTCCTGAAGGTCTGAACCAGTGGCTAGTTGCATTGGCTCACATCTATTGATCGGTTTGCTGATGATGGCTAGTCATCCACTTACAAGCATCTCACTCAAATGGAGAACAAACACTTCTCCACAACAGCAGCTGATTCTGAAAGATTTGTTGCCACACTTTATTCAGACACTACAAAACAGGCAGGTACTGCAAGTGCTCAAGAAGCAAAGCTTATATTTTAGATAAGCATTTGAGCATCCAATCAAGTTAAAAAAATCATAAAATAAATGTTGTGATTGAAACCCCATTCCAATCCCAACAAGCACTGTGCTTTAGTACTGAGTGCAGAGAGAGACAAGTCAACAAACTCACCTGACTGAAATTGGAGAGGACACACTTTCACACACTTTCATCGAAGCGGGTACGTTGTCAAATGTGAAGTTGTATTCGTCTCGCGCCTGGTACCCAAGCCTTATCTCATCTGTCTGTTTCCCTTCACGTTTCTTTGAAGTAGGAAAGCAAAAATCGTACTCCTGCTTTGCGTGTTTGTTCCCTGAACAGCTGTGTGATCTGTGGTGACAGTTTTAAACACAACATTGGCCAACCATTGCAGTGTTACCAAAAATAAAACCAAGACTGGAACAAGTAAACAAAACCAGTGGTTGGATATCGTGAGGTCAGCATTGCATGACCCATTGGACACTGCCTTTGTCGACATGCTGCATTTATTTTATTGGGCTTTTTGGCCCCTCTGATTTCCGATCCAACGTTCTGGGTCAGAATCTGCCCAGAACCAGTGCTGTGGATCAGATCGAGACATCCCTACTCATACCTGGCCAATAACCCTAGTGGATGGATTTACTGAAGGGGTTTAGAGTTAGAAATCTGACCCACTATGAGCTTTAATGCCCATCTAACCCTCATTTCCAGAGCTAGGTTATGACAATTACCCTGTTCTGCCATGCTAAAATGCTGTCTATGGTCATGTATCGTTTTCACTAACACACCGACTTGAGAACGAGTCGTGCCGTGATCCTCGGTCATGGAAATCTGCGCCCTGGAGTCCTTTGGGGGTTTTATTTTACCCGAGCTGAGTGCTTACTGGAGAAACTGGAGTGTATTAGCGCCACAAATTTCCTATGACGCTTTTACAGTAATGGCCACTTGTACTCGAGTTGTGTGTGTATGCGTGTGGCCTGGCGAAAGCCTTGGTTCCAACCCATAGTTCATAAGCAGGAGACTTTCCCTAGGGAACCGCAGGCTAAAATGAAAGCTTAGGTGTGAACGAAGAGAATAAAAGACATTGAGCTTCTCAGAAAAGCTCCGAGTCCCCACAGGTGAAAAAGAGCTCTTCAATGCTTTTCCAATTTTCACCTCGGTTGTTGTGGGGTTTCCTCAGAAAGGGGAAGACTCCCCAATCAATTATGTCATCTGAATTTTACCGTGACCTTCAGGATGTTGCTTTCCAAGGTAGACGTGATATTAGCTCAGCCCGAGACGGGGATCAGTCCCCAAGGATGATGCAGCAGTATGAATATAAATTGCAATGTACATCTCAGTTCCATTCCTGATCTTTAGTAGGCCTGTACAAGCAGAAGGTCAATTTTCTCACTGTGGGGAGACGCTCGCTTATCCAGAAGCTTCCACACTTTGGTTTGATTGTGCTTCACACGTGTACTGACGGTGCGTGTGTGTATGTGTGCAGGAGGAGATGGCAGAGCTAAAGGCTCAGCTCTATCTGTTAGAGAAGGAGAAGAAGGCTGTGGAGCTGAAGCTGAGTACACGAGAGGCGCAGGAGCAGGCCTACCTGGTGCACATCGAACACCTGAAGTGTGAGGTAGAGGAGCAGCAGGAGCAGCGCAGGAGGTCACTCAGCTCCACTGGGAGCAGCGGCACCAAGGACAAGAGCGGCAAGGTCAGCCCTCCCACACACACACACACACACACACACACACACACACACACACACACACACACACACACACACACACACACAAGAATGCTGAGCACACATTACATCATCTGGACATCTGTTTTATCTTGCTTGCAGATACATGCTCACTGAATGAATATTTACTTTGCACATTGACTGAAAGATTAAACGATAAAGTCATTACCCAGAATTACCCACAGTGCATTTAGTGTAAAGGTGCAAACCGGCTTGGAAACCCCTGAATCTAGCCGAGAGCGGTAGATTTGCGCTGTCGTATGAGTGCAGCTTATTGTGATGACCTACCTCTCCCTATTGATCTGGACTGACTTAGACTTTATGTACATAGTGCTCATGCTACTCCTATTTTGGAGCCATTTACAAATGACTACAAATGACCTGCTTCCTGTCCCACACAGGACTCGTGACTGAGTGGGAGTTCTTTCCGTGCTACCGCTCTAAACTTCTACAATCTTTGTGACTGCTCTAGCTTCTCTTCTTTAAAGTTCAGCTTAAAACCTTCCTCTTCCCTGCTCACTACTCTTCTTCTTCAGTGTTAGGTCTTTTTTCTTTCTTCTCTTTGGAAAGCGTCCTTGGGTTTGTCAAAGGCGCTGTATAAGTTCAGCTTATTCATATTTATTCTTATGACTCGCCCTTGTTTCCAACCTCATTCGTACTTTCGCTTGGTCCATCCCAAAGCCCTGTATCTCAGTGGCACGTCCAGAGCAGACCATGCGATTAAACCCAAAACACCTGGGAATCCTACATTTACATTTACAGCATTTAGCAGACGCCCTTATCCAGAGCGACTTACAAGTTATACAGTCTTACAATCCAAGCAATTGTGGGTTAAGGGTCTTGCTCAAGGACAAAAATTCTAATGGTGGCCTAAGACTTTTGCATAGTGCTGTATCTGGCACGTCTTCCAGTCCTCTTGTGTGCTTGGTGTTTACATTGATGCCATTTAAGCAGATACTGTTGATACAGGTTAAGGGCCTTGCCCAGGGACCCAACAGTGGCAGATTGGCAGAGGTGGGATTTGAACCCTAGATCTTATGGTCCATAGTCCAGTACCTTAACCGCTAGGCCACCACAGCATTTTACATTTCGTACCTTAACCGCTAGGCTACCACAGCATTTTACATTTCGTACCTTAACCGCTAGGCTACCACAGCATTTTACATTTCGTACCTTAACCGCTAGGCTACCACAGCATTTTACATTTCATACTTAACCGCTAGGCTACCACAGCATTTTACATTTCAAACCTTAACCGCTAGGCTACCACAGCATTTTACATTTCATACCTTAACCGCTAGGCTACCACAGCATTTTACATTTCAAACCTTAACCGCTAGGCTACCACAGCATTTTACATTTCGTACCTTAACCGCTAAGCTACCACAGCATTTTACATTTCGTACCTTAACCGCTAGGCTACCACAGCATTTTACATTTCCTACCTTAACCGCTAGGCTACCACAGCATTTTACATTTCGTACCTTAACCGCTAGGCTACCACAACATTTTACATTTCGTCTTTTGGCAGAGATTCCTATCCAGAGCAACATACGGGGTTTGAATCCTGGACCTTCTGCCAAACAGTCCAGTCATTGTCTTTTACTTTGCGTCACCACTGTCCCATCCAGTGGAATAAACATTCAGTTAATATTCAGATTAAAAGAATTCTATCAGAATGAGTTGTTCTCATCAGAAAAGAGAACACATGCATATTGTTAGTTCTCATAACCATAATCTGAAAAGCCTATATAAGGGGTTTGTTACGTCTGAGTGTGACCCCAGAGGGTTCCTAAGACTTCAGTACAGTGTAGATCTGGGGTGTTCAAAGCGGGCCAGATTGGACGACATACCCAAGTACCTAAAAATACCTAAGAACTGGTCTCTGTTTCCAAAAAAATTATTTTTAAATTATACGTTGAAAGCGTTGCATTCGAAATATTAAAAAACACAAAAGTACAGAGTTAATTCATTAATGACCTGCTGGATTTCATTTTAGTGCAGCAACTGCAGCAGGATATCAAGAGTGAAAAAACTAGTTTCCTCCCACAGTCCGAAGACATGCATGTTAGGTTAATTGGTGTTTCTAAAGTGCCCCATAATACTACATCTTTAAAAAATGCCAAGTATCTTCAGTCAGTAGCTATGCATTACCAGACCTATTGAACATAAGCAACTAAATACAAAAATAAACATTGTACAAATCGTCCTTGTGTTAAAGTTCAGATCAGATGCTACAGCTTATCTGGAAGGGACTGCTCGCTAGATACTAATGTAAGGGATGGTGTTGCACCCTCGACTGCATTAAACACGTCAGGTCTGGTTTGACAGCTGCAGTTCTGACACTTCAGATGCCATGTACGTGGCGATCAGTCAGGTGAGAGGAAAACTAATAATGTATTCTTAAGATTGATGCCACGGGCCAATTAAAATCTGTGCAAGAGCGCATTTGGCCCTAGAGCCGGACTTTAGGCACCCCTGGTGTAGATGTCTGCTAACAGTGTTTGCTAACAGGACACGTCCTGCAGCACAGATGTTTAAAAAGTCAGCATATACCCTATTAAACACAGCTTTAATCTTAAATTAGCATGGCATCTATTTTGATGGCTGTCTTCCAGCCTCCTGCCATCTGCCTCGGGGTCCGTCGGGCTCATATCTCCAGCGTTAGAAACACACACAGTGCTACTTCAAAACACGCTTCCAAAATGCAGCCCTTTCATCCTGTGCTGCCGGATTTCCCCCTCCCTCCCTCTCTCACATAGCGCTGACCGAGTGTGACCCGGTGCAGTGAATTATTGAAGCGACCGGAGGCTCGGCTCTCGCATGGCTGTGAACATCAGACAGGCCCCATGGCTCAGTGTGTATCTGCTTCTGTCAGCTGCTGCACTGGGACTCTCTGTTCACCTCACATCTCTGCAGTCCTGCTTCATCTATCGGAAGCTTTTGATTACCAGTGCTGATATCAGAGAGGAAGCCATTTTGTGAGTTTGTGAGACTTTGTGTTTTTATGGAGGCGTGAGGCGGCGCTGTGCAAAACGTGTCCAAAACGTGACCAGTTAAAGGTATGACATGTCTTACAAAGACCAGTAGTTCAGTACCATATGAGGTAGAGCTGTTTCAGTGGACCGACGGAGCACATGCGTCCTTCACTGAGGCACAGAGGAGTCGGTGCACCAATTCCAACCTGAATCTTTATACACAGTGTTGTTATTGTACAAAGAAAAAGACTCAGTTCATTTTCTGGTCCACCTTAATGACTGCACTTACATAGTGGAGCCTGTAGGTGGCGATTCAGCCTCCTTATAAGTAATAAGTAAGTTCATGTAGCCAAAATAATTAACACAAAGCTTATTTTATATTAGTGTTCAGAAATCTCATGTCAGTTAGTAGGTCATGGATTGAAAGTGAAAAGTCAAACACCTACTCTTGGTGAACTAAGCTGCTAAGCTAACTGCAGCCTGTGCTCTGGAGGATTCAAGTCCTGTTTTGCTTTTGGTTGGCTCTTAGAACTAACTTTTTATGACCCATGGAGACTTATTCACACTACTCTAGGTGTAAAAATAAAGACAAACATGCTTAACACAGCGGAGAGCTCCCAACACGGCTGTTGTGAATCTGAATCAGTGTACTGAGTCGTGAGTCATGAATCAAGTTTCAGCTGAAATGAGTCGCGTGGCTCAGGTCACGCAAGTTGAAGTGCGTGCAGAGAGACCCGGGATATTTTTCTAGTCAAAATGCGTCGAGAACCGAGGTACCACTGTGTTACACTCCCAAAGTGGAGCAGTTAAATGTAGCCTGGTTGAGCTGAGATGCCTCCTATCTGATTTGTTGTGCACCATAAAGATTAGAAACGCCATTAGTGCATATAGTGCACTACTTAAGCAGTAGAGTCGTTTTAGATTGAGCCCTATTCTACTTTCTTTAGGCATACAGAGGTACCAGAGCTCAGGTCTCAGGTCTCAGAGCTCCACTATGCCTAGATCTGATGACAGATGTTTTGGTCTTTTGTATATTTCTCCAGTTTCTGTGATTGTGCTAGATGAACCCTTGATGACTGATGACTGTGTCTGTTTATAAATGGGCAGGAATAGAAGGAAAGCTGTAGGAGCAGAATTCCAGTTTGACACTCCTGCTCGTAAGACTCATGGAGCTTCAGTGAGTGAGTGAGTGGATCAGGAATGCAGTAAGTGAACAAGTGATTTAGTGAATCAGTGAGTAATTGGTGAGTCAGTAAATCGGTAAGAGTCGGACTCGGAGTGTGAATGTCCAATGGAACATGGATCTGTGGGACATCCCAGTCTGGCAGCAGAGCAAACGCAGATGAATGTTGCCGATCTTCTAGTAAAAGGTTCATATATATCACTCCAAACCAGTCCTACACAGGCAGGGACGTGCCTCTATCTGCTCTTCATCTGAAAGGAGTGCGTGGTGTGGATTTGAGAACAAGAGGTGCTTTGTTTTATTTATGCTTGGTCAAACCGATCGTAATGAAGTCTTTTTTAGAACTACATTTGTGACTTGCACCACAATCAGTAAGGAAAACATAAACCAGCATTATGGCTTCAGAGCACCTGCTGTCTTGTTACATCACCGATATGTGAGGAGTAACGTTATGGCTTCAGTGTAGCTACTCTTTGTTCCAGCGCTGCTAGATGCTAAGAGTTGATTCCACTTATCGGTCCTTACTATCGCAGTTCATGCTTCAAATACACGCGATTAGCTTTAAAATGTCTGTCTTATGGCCTGTTCACACCGAGTCCGATTTTTTATGGACAAAAAAAACGCACGTCAAGTTTTGATAAAGAACACGCGTATATTTCCGATGCGATAAAATCAGGCTGACCAATCAGAGCTCGGTCGCCAGGCAGAACAGCCCATCCTGCTAGTAGCAGAGCACAAGAGCTTACAGGACGAGCAGCAGGCTGCCTCTAAAGACATGGATATTAAAGAAAAGATCTGGTGGAATAGAACTGAAAGGCTGGAGAATGATGGTGATAAAGCTCACAGGGACTGGATGGAAGCGTTTGATTATTTATCTAAGTGCATTCTGATGTCCCTGCACTCATCTTTGCTCGTGTCTTTTTTTATTTTTTAAGCTGACCATGTGAAAAAGCAGACAGGGAGTTTTCAGGATGTTTAGACAAAAAACGTAGCGCACTTGGTGTGAAGGTGAGACTACGTTAAACATCATGCTCGGTGTGAATAGGCCTGTAAGCAGGTACCTATGTGTCATGTGATGGCGTAGTTTTGTTTGGATACACTGCTGGAGCTTTAGCAGAAGATGGACGATCAAAAGTTTCTGTCCGCTTTGAGAGAGAAAGCAGAAAAGCTAAATGCAGTGTGTGTGGAAAATACATTTGTTGTACAGGATATGGCATCTTGATCTTCAGCAGTGTACCGTGTTCAACCGACTGTCTAAAGCGCTTAATGGGAACAACGATCAGCGTGGCTTATTGACCATGGAAACTTCTCGGAGTTGCTACTGCTAATAAGTAAATCTCTACTGCTGAAATGATGATCCTGTGATCCAACAGGAAAGTCATCAATTTCACATTAAGCTTTTCTCTGCCCATTTAAACCTATTACCGAATTATAGTATTATTATTATTATTAAGTGGTTAGCGCAAAAATGATTCCTTTGGACCACAGCAGTAGAGATTACTTGAGATTACTCGTAACAGAGAGGAATTTGGTGTTCCTAGGTCACTGCTTTAGTACATTAAGCCATTTTACTTGTAATAGGTTTAAAACTGGACACTCGATAAACAGAACTGGAGTCAGTAAAAAGCAAACCACACCCAAACCAAATTGAGTAACCTTATGGCTTCAGTAGCCTGCTCTCTGTTACACTACTGCTGGAAATATTGTGCCTTCAGAACGTTTGCTTTCTGTTTCGCCACTGCTTTAAGCGACTAGTGAAAATATCAAGCGGCGTCTCACGTCTTCCGGGACCGATCCTCATGTAGCTGAGACCTGCTGCGTTCAGATAGCTGCACAAGGATGTCCTACTTCGTCATGATCTTCACATTTCTCCAGTTATCTGCAATGCAAATGCTTTGAGAGATAATCTGAAAGCAAAGCCTTCCTTCCTCCATTTCATTGAGCAGGCAGCTGTGTGTGTGTGTGTGTGTGTGTGTGTGTGCTGGATAGAAAGTGTGTGGGGGGCCACGAGCGTCTGATGTTATCGGGCTGCTGAAGATAAAGCCCTGACCTGCAGTAATGCTTCATGCCCTCTCATCTCTCTGTCTCTCTTCATCTTTCTCTCTGGCACACAGCGGGGACTTGAGACAGCTGGTAAATGACAAACAGCTCCTCTTTCGAAATAATAATTTTACGTGTCCGATGTGTTGGCAGATTTTAGCCCTGTGTCTGTAATCATGCTCACAGAGACATTCTGGAAGCTTTTAAGGAACAAAAAAACTCTCTCATGCAATAAATCTCACAGCGGATCTCAAGCGACAATGGAGTAGGCTGAATACGAGTGCCACAAAGTGCAGCATCATCCTGCGGTCATGTTGCTGCTTGCTGTGAACATCCTGCGTGTTGAAAACCGTCCAAATACATACGGCGCTATCGGTGATGCTTACTCCAGTGATGGAGTCGCTACATCTGACGAAGCATAAATCTCATTTGTCGATCAGCGGCTACTGGAAGCATTATTAGCCCCAAGTGAAGGTGCAGGTTGTTAAATCTAATGGATCGCGTACTTTTTCCAGCCTGAACTGTGAATAATTAATGTTCTATAAAGACTGAAGTCGATTTGTCAGTGCTTTATTACACCAGGAAGTGTCTCCCATTTTATGAGTAATTAATCCTAACTCTAGCTCAGACCTGAGCTCTGTTGGAAGACTCGACCTCGACCAGTGGTGGCTGGTTTTTATAATAGAGGAAGCCCAGATGTTCACGTATGAGCCCTTCGTTTTACTGGTTAGTCCTATTACTGCGCTTCCTATATCCCCAACTGGAGCTGCATTTTGTAAATAACTGTTTGAAAGGATTTAAAAAATCTAAGTTGTGTTGATTTCTTAGTTTTCAGAGGCACAGTGTTATGACGTTCATGCCTAAATACAGGGCGAAGAAACAGCACTGTCCCCTGGTGTTCATATCTGCGCATAACACACCCACCCACACTCCAGTTGTGCACCGGGTGTGAACCTGAGTTAGTTGAGCATTAATCCTTCGAGTACACGATCACACAGTAGACACCCGGAGACACGCAAGCTTCAGTGGGAGTCTATTAGCCAGGACAGTTTGAGCTTGACGAATGAACAGCGCGATACTGCAGTGAGAAATTTAATCCGAGTCACAAAAATGAATTCCATCCAGATTAATAAATAATAGAGTCGGTTTCCTGTGTATGTACATTTCTGCAGTCCGTGTGTCTGGACTCGTACAGGGTAAGCTTGCTGGCCACACAGGAAGTGACTTGGCAAGCTCTGTGCTAAACGTATGAGAAATCTGAGTTGATATAAATGCGCTCATTCTCTGCTGCTGTGTGGCTGTAGTGACTTTATTCTGTCTGTTCACCTACCTGCTCTCATCCTCTGCCTCGCTAAAGTGCAGCAGCTCATCTGTCTGTGTCACCTCTAATACCGAAAGCCATTCATCCTACACACACACACACACACACACACACACACAGGCACACTTTCAGCTCATACGCTCTGTTCCAGACTGTGTGTGTGTGTGTTTGTGTATACATGTGTGCCTGAATGTTTATTCTCCATCTCTCTCTCTCGCGCTTTCTGTAATGGAAGCTCCTACGTCTCTCCTACTGAGAGTTAAAAAACTGGAACGAAATGCAGCCCTTTAATGGCAAAGTGACAATTGCACTGTGCAGTGAATCGTGTTTTTAAGCGTGCATATGGCAATAAAACACTTTCGAATTGAAACATTTCCACAAATCATCCAATAACAGTGCTTCAGGTTCCGCTTTGTAAACTCACACGTGTTCCAGCTGCCCCCTAGTGCCTAAACACCAACATGTCACAAGCTGACTTTGATTTTCTGATGGCTCCCATAGTCACACATCCAAGTACCACAGATGTCAGTGTTCTTAGATGAATGATCATTCTAATGGACACGCCTCTGAATGTAAGAGTAAATCATTTGCTTTCTAACCCTGCAGTGTGTGTGACTGACTGCCCCTAAAGCCTCCCCAATCCTGCCCAGCTGGAATAAAGAGCAATAACAAGCACTAGGACATGCACTGTGAATACCACTGATTCCTGATTACTCGATCTTATTTTACTCCATCGTCTGCCTTGTGGGACTGTGGTGGTTAAAGTATGGACTGTTTACTAGAAGCTCCAGGGTTCAAGTCCCTGTCACACGGTGAAGCTGCTGGTCTACAGTCTACATAAGCTTGTATAAGAACATCTGATAAATCCTGTAACTGTACTGAACATTGTGTGAGAGACTCAAAGCGCACCTGATGCTGGTCCTCATGATGTCTGGTGTGTTTTTCAGGACTCGGATTCTTCAGGCATTAACGCCTCAGAGCTCAGGAGCCTGTCCGACAGCGACTTGGCGGCAGAGCTCACCGGCGCTCTTCGCAGGTAAGAAAACCCAAACACAGTGTTTCTTGGATAAATAATTATTATAACTCTGTAGTTTCTTTTCTGCATTTAAGTTTTATGTTGTCCAGATATTTATGGTAAATGGGTATTTAGATGTCTAGATATATGGCTGTTAATAAGAAAACCAAGAGCAGTACTTCACCTTGGACAAAATAATACTAAATGATATCACTAACTCTAGAATGCAGTTCAAGGTTTGCCCAACCAAAATCCTGGACTGGATTGTTTTCAAAAGCAGATTGGGATTTTGGCCGAGTAAAACTTGGACTGGAATATATTATATAGTGGATGTGGATTTTGATTGGTTAAAAGCTGCAAGTGCTTTTTAATAGAATCTAGTCCAGGTCTTACCCAACCGTAATCCTGATCCGCTTTCTGTAAAAGTCCCACCCAGTTCTTACTCAACTGAAATCCAGATCCACTTTTTAATAGAATCCATTCCTCAGGTTTTAAGCAACTGCAATCCCGATCTGCTTATTATAAGAATCTGGTCTAGGTTTTACTCAACCAAAATCCAGATCCACTTTTGAAAACAATCCAGTTCAGGTTTTATCCAACCAAAATATGCTTTAAAAAAAAAATCCGCTCTTCTACCCAACCAAAATCCCAATCCGATTTTTGTAAAAGTCCAGTTTTTACCCAACCGAAGTCTGGAGCCGCCTTTTTTTTTTTTTTTTTTAAGATTCCAGTCCAGGTTTTACCCAACCGAAATCCCAATCTGCTTTTTGTAAAAGAATCCAGTCCAGATTTTAACAAAAACCGAAATCCAGTTCCGCTTTTTGTTAATTGGGTGAAACCTAGACCAGACTCTATTTTCAAGTTAATCTTGAGCTTGGCTGGGTAAAATCTTTTTACAACCAAACTCCAGATCCATTTTTGGTTGGTAAAACCTGGACTGGATTCTATTAAAATCCTGATCCAGACTCCAGGGTGTGACATGTCAGATGTTTGTTTTCCTGCACAGGCACACTGTATAGAGTTAAAGAAATGTTCAAGCAGCTTAAGTTAACTCATCTAATCAGATGCACTACTGGATTTTTCACCACTCAAAACATAACACCTGTGTGCTAAAAGAAATATGAAGATAGAACTGCAGTCTAACCCTAAAATATTAACGCTTGGAAGCAAGAGTTTCCACATTGTCACTTCATAGTTCCAGCAATCCGCAATTTACCAAGACTTTGTGTGTGTGTGTTTGCTGAAGGGAGAAGAAGCTGAAGGGCAGAGTGCAGGATTTGGTGGTTGCGTTGGAGAGACTTACCAAGAGCAGTGAAATTCGTCACCAGCAGTCAGCAGAGTTCGTTAATGACCTCAAACGAGCCAACAGGTAACACGAGCTGTCATTACACTGCCAGAACATTTTAATCATTTCAATCTTCTAGTCCTTACTAGCCCACTTCTGCCCCCTGGTGCTGTTTGGTTGTACTGCATCCACATAAGCTGCATTTCTGCTGGATTTTAGTTCAACCAGAGAACGCAGCTTCCTGTGTTGGCTGTATGTTTGTAAAGATGAGCAGCACTTTCATAAAACGTGTGTGTGTGTGTGTGTGTGTGTGTGTGTGTGTACGTGTACAGAGTATTAAATATAGAACATTTAAACCAACAGTCATAATATAAACTTGCACCATTATTTATATTTATTTATTTATATATATACACACACACACACACACACACACACACACACACACACACACACACACACACACACACACACTTCATTCCATTATGCACGTTTGTCTGCAGTAACCTGGTGGCGGCGTACGAGAAGGCCAAGAAGAAGCATCAGAACAAGCTGAAGAAGCTGGAGTCTCAGATGATGGCCATGGTGGAGAGACACGAGACCCAGGTGCGCATGCTCAAACAGCGCATCGCCCTGCTAGAGGAGGAGACGTCACGCCCACACACCAACGAGACCTCGCTCTGACACACGGAGCTCTGGATCTCAAACAACAAGGAGCCAGAGGGAGACAAACACCAACAGGACAGTCTCACCCTGGCAGGATCATCCCCAAGTGCTGGGAGCCCTTCAGAGAGTGCACACACACGCTGCAGCAACAGGGGGCGCTGGCTGTTACTTTAAAGATCTGAAACAGCCTTATATAATTAAACACCTCCTGCACGTCATGCAGTATTTCACCCCTCACACGGTTTACTTTCCACCAGTGCTGAACTGTTACAGACCTCCAGCTGTGCAGAACCTTCCCAGGAACGTTTCAACCTGACAGCGAGTGCGGCCACAGTAACCACGTCTAGCCGGTCCCTGTGCAGAGTCACAGGTCTGAGGATCTCCCATCGGGGCGGGGGATAGCAGAAGTACAGCGTGTGCACGAGAATCAGAGCCGCTCACTGTTCAGTATAACAAACAAAGCAGAGGCCATATGTATTTCAGCACCAGACAGGAGTATCAGACATGATGTAGGCGATCGGATTAAGGAACAAACTGTAACCAAAAAAGCCTTGATATCAGGTTTAGGATCTTCTCCAAGCAGCACTTAGACTTGCAACCACTTGTGCAGGAAACACACACCATTGCAGTCTGGTGCAGACAAAGCATACGCCAGGACTGTCAGGGGTAGGAAATTAAACTGCAAAAAGCAGGGAATGAATTAGAGCGGTAGTGCCACCTCTGGTGAGGTTTTGCATTTAAGTCCAATTTGAATATCATTGTCTGTAATCATGGCCCAAAGCTTCAAGCACCGCCCTTTCCTAACGACTAGAAGTGAAAGCGTCTGTTTATCATTCAGCTATGTGCAGCCTGATCGTGAGCTTTCCCGACACTTAGTTCCAGGTTTAGGGATGTAGGCACCAAAAGTCTGTCACCAAAGGTTCCAGAGTCTCGGTGCTCCTTGGGGTGAAGTGACAGACTGGTGCCCTTGTGTTACACCGGGTTTCTCACTCATTTCCATTTACATCACACAACTAATCTGATCTTACAGGGTATAATTAAAGCAGTTCAGGACAGCTCCGTCCCTTAAGCTCTTTAATAGTCCAGTACGTTAAACTCTCAGCCGCCACGGTCATAATACAAAGCACAAACCATTTCAGTTCACTGCTCTACAAAGAACAGTTCTATAGCACTATAGTACCCAAACAGCCATATTAAACTTCCGTCAAAGACCTCTGAGGACAAGCCAGTAAGCTCAGAAAGAATAAATCACACACTATGTATGCAGATCCCACACAAAAGCAACAAGACTAGAGTTAAAGTAGAGCAGAGGGAATTCAGCTGTAGCTTTGTAATGGGTTTTAGCAATAACCAGCAGCACGTTTGATCCTAGGTTAGATATCGGATGCTCTTCATGCACACGGAACCCCTCAAACTCTGCAAAAGTATTCTCTGCACAGTGCTGGACCAGATCACCACTTTGCCTTCTCACAGACTGTCCTGCAAAACAAGCGAACCTCTGCTCGTGCTTCCACAAACCAGAGCCAAGTCCTTCAGGCCCAAAACAATGCTGCAGCGGATCCCACTGTTCGTCTCTCTCACGGACGGAACTGAAAAGAACCCGAGCTTCACCGCAACGTCACAACCTAACATTCCGCTTCCTTTTCTGTACCAGGAAAGATTTGAGGACAGACGCCAGTAGTGACGTACTGATCCAGACATGAGGGAGGTTCCAGGGACCGGTGTTGCGCGCGAACCTGGCGTGTGATCGTAGACCCGAGGTGGCACACGCTGGCAGAGAAGATCGGAACGAGCCAGAAGCGACTGATCGTGTTATTGGAGTGTGATAAGAGCTCACCGTACAGAGTAGAGATTTATCTAACACAGATGTTCTGCCTCCTGACGTGTACCGAATTTGCACACGATGTGTTTTTAATCGAATCTTTGCAATTTTTTTTATTTTAATACAGAATGTATTTGTTTATAATAAAGAAATAAAGCATTGGAAATGATCAAACTGGGGTTCCGCTACAAATAAGACCCGTCCCTGCTCTGAGATAAGGTTTCGAAGTGGTTAATATGCCGGTACGTCCTCACGTCAGATTGTTTCAGTCTGGCAAGGAATGCTGGGATATACAACTGAAAAGCTGATGGAGATGCACTTGGACGAGCTTGTTCTTGTTCAAGTTGTTGCAGCACAGTGGAAGTAGAAGTAGATATTATCGATGGTGCACATCTGCACTAAGGGCTGAGCAGACCAGATACCTGTTACTCAAATTTACATTAGAGTGAGGATGTGAGCTCGTTAGGCTGTTGCTAGTCTGGCAATAAAGTCAGCTTTAAAGTGCAAGCGCACTTTTGAGTTATCCCAGGGGTGCGATAATGTTTTAATTGTTTTGATATGGGACGTAAAACAGCCAAGGTACCATAGACGAGCTCAAACCTTAGAGGAATCATCCTGAACAAAAGAGGCTTCGCCACAAAAGCAGCCGATGCCGAGACAAGACGACATGGTGCAGATTCAGGCGTTGAGACACGTCCAATCAACCTTTGATGTCAAATGGACATCGCACACTCCTAACGTAATCAAAACAATATTAAGCTCAAATAAAACCGTAAAAATTAGAAATAATTCAAATTCCAGAATCTGTTCCATAAGGTAATTAGAAATTTCATCATTAGCCTGAGCGAAGTTCGTCTCCGACCAGACCTCGGCACGTCAGCGTCACACACACACACACACACACACACACACACACTACACATTGTGAAAATTGTGAAGTTTTTTCCCCCATATCACTCGGCGATGGAACAAAATCAAGCCCAGACACCGTTCTCCCCAACGCCCCTTAAATTTATTTAGCAAGTATTACAAGTCTTTATAATGTGGAAAATCCGAGTTATTGCCAAGACTGGACAAACTGTTTCTGTATATATACACACAGTGGGTCTGGGAGTCATGAAAAGAAAAGTGAAGAAAGCAGGAGTTCAACATACCTGACGCTGAGCTACATTATCTGAAGACATGCTGAAAACCTGCATGCCCTGAGAACGTGACGGCCCTGTCTGTATCCTACACGTCTATACCTAAATGCATGCAACAACAAAAAATCCTCATGAGAAACATGTGCACATGCTCTTATCTAAAGCAACAGCTAAAACGATTCAACTCACCAAAAAGGTCATGAGACGTAAACAAGGCATCTTGTAAAAAAACAAACAAACAAACAGTTCTAGGATCTACAGAGAAAGCACTGAAGTTTCATCTTGATATAATCTGCTTCATAAAACACACTCGCTCACACACACACACACACACACACACACACACGATAGTGGGCTGGATGTGCGCACACCCCTTCACACGATGCTACAGATCAATACGTTCATGGAGGGTTCATAAGATAATCGTAAAACATTTCTTAAAACATTTTAAAGCAAGTCTCATGGCACATTCACCGAACAAGAGGCGACGTTTTCACACCGGATTTGATCCCAGTAGTTGAACGGGTACCTTGGGAGCCGAGAGGGTTTGCACCGATACGGAAGCGTGCCGGAGCGCTTCTGCAGAGAGTGGAGTTCCCCGTGTTACCTGGTGCTGAAAAGTGTGACCGCATCTCAAGCGGCCCATGAAAGGCGAGACTGGAGTAAGCATCCTGAAGTGTTCGAGGCCAGCATGTTTCGGCGGAAGCGGTGTTCCTCAGTGTGGTGAAGCAGAAGGAGCACGAAAATGGGGAAAAAACTTAAACACACAAAAAAAAAAAAAAACCTGCCAACAGGTTCGAGTGCGTCCACAACCAGTAGGGAAGAGAAGAACAACTCTGAAGCTGTGACAGATGCAAAGCAGATGAAAGCACAAGTCCGTGGGTACGCCTCATTTCTTGGCCTGCTTGGTGACCATGTTTCGTGGCGGAGTCACCGGACGGCTCGAGTTTGGCTTCTTCTTTTCTGCTGGTTTCAAAATCTGGGGAAGAAACGAGGAGGGACTTGAACTATTTGTGGTCCACAGCAGACAGCATTCAGATGGCTGGTTCTGAATTAGTGTTCAGAACCAGGGTGACCGGACACATTTACCAGAAATGTGCTCTCAGGACAAACATAGGCGAGGTCAGACTCGGATATTAATATTCAAATACCGACTTTCACTGATGATGCCTTTTAAATACTTCAAAATGTTAAGACACCTTGAGAATGGCTGGCAAATTAAGTAGTACTGGTATGTACTCCTTGCATGTATAAATCTGCCTTATATACATCTAATTCACGTCTGAATGACAAAACTAGTACGAGCTAACCCTGGCTGAAAGACTCGCAGTCTACCTATTACTTCTGCAGTTTATTTGTTTTCACCAACTGTTGAAATTTTATAAAATATACAAATAAGAATTACTGCACTGTACAGTCATGTTTTCATATTGCTTTTTAATTAATATTGCTTAAAATCAAACTGTGCAAGTATCTAAACTCCGAACGTAATGCACATACCTGTATTCGCATAGTTAGGACTTTCACTAAAGAAATGGGTCTGAAAAGAGTCAAAAACATGTTCTCAAAAGAGAACAGACTACATTTTTGACCAGAAAGAGTTCCCATCTTCCCAGGTCTTATCTGGTTACACTGATTCACACATTAACGTTAAACTGGGATTTACTTTACAGACACATCATTTAAAAACTAAACATGGCAATAACAAAAGCTCTGGTTTCTAAGAAGGGATAAAGAACAGAAAATGTGACGAACGTACACAAGTTCATTTCCCAGAATTCTACACACCTGAAAAGAGCACATAAGGGTCTCGTCCACGCTCATCATGGCCCCGGCATTGTCAAACTCCCCACAGTAGTTTGGGGCAGAGAAAAGCGTCACCAGCTGCCTCTTGGCAAAGAACTCGTAGCCATCCTCCACCACCTACAGGAGACAATGACACAACAGAACCAAGTCTAAAAGGGATCACGGGGATTACAGGAACATATCCCACATGAGGAACTGTAATCCAGAGAATTAAAGCTGGACCGGAAGAGAATAATCTGCAGACATGAGAACAGATCCAGTTCACTGCTGCATTTCAAACACTGTTGGTCCTCACCTCACATAACACTGCTGTACCAGCTGAGCTTCAGTGGTCTTTTAAAGCACTATTTATTTCTCGATATGACTGGATGAACAAAAATATATAACACACGAGAGCTCAAGTGATTCAGCAGAAGCATCTCCTGTGTAATGCTGTCTTAGTAAATCCTGCCATAGCACTGAAAGCCTCCTGAAAGACAGTAGCACCATTGGGTTTCTTACTAACAGACAACTGGTTTAAACATTTGCTTGCAGATAAAAACAAATACTGAGCTCAGCAGTTCGTGGGAAAATACTTCATGCTCATAAACAGTGACGCACCATCATCATTCAGGTAGTGCAATAAGGAAGACAAAGGGCATGGTTAAGAAGTCTGGACACGTTCTCGGAACATACGTCACTGAAAAGTCATTGTCAAACAACTGGAAATGGCCCAGTCAAGGACTTTAGCTAATCCCATGGTAGAGACGAAGTGACAGACTTAGGCCACCATTAGATTGATATACTATTGATTTAGCATTTATTTAAATACAACCAGAACGCAGTATTTAAAAAAAAACTAAAATTAATCTGAAGAAACAGCTTCTATAGGCTGCAGTGGGAAGTATTTAGTGCGACCTCCCGTTACACTTGAGCAACAGGATCTGGGAGCTTCACCGGGATGACAACATGACCCTTCTGCAGCCCAAAGAAGCTTGATCGGGAATGGTCTTGTTTGGAAGGGTAGCAGCCATGAAAATTTTTTTTCAGAAGGGGAACAGGGTGAAAAGGCTAAAATGTGCTAAAGCTCACAAAGACTGGAATGTCAGTCAGTGGACGTGTATTATGGAGCTACATATCCATGTTTGAATTTGTTGGAACTAATTTTTGACAATATACATGAATGTTTCTACAGTTAGCCCACGTTATGGTTGGTTGATGAATTAACGCCACTTCAGCACATCGGCCATGTCATGGCAAGACATAACGTTACTGGCACGTCCTTAAAACTGGGCTCTTAGTTCTGTCAGAGTTAGGAATTCCAGTAGTTTGTTTGCCTGGTCTCGGTTGAATATTTCAGGTAGTGTGTTTGACATTGAGAGTTTGTGTTTTCCCAGTGGGTACCTAGGGCATTCAGTGAGTAAGTGTTTTATAGGGGTTGTTGTTCGGCAGGTTCCACATTGTGGGGGTTCTTTGGCCTTCAGCAACATTATGGTTATGTTACTTTATTTCAGGAAAAGTACAAGAGGGAAAACAAAGGTCAAGGGAGGTCCTCACATTTTTCAGGCACTGTGGAGGAGAAAAATCAACTTGCATCATAGTCTCTCCGGTGTGCTGCATGTACGTGAAAAGATAAAACCAGTGCTCAAACTATAACTAGACTTACCAGGAACATCTCATCATACATCCGGGCTTTGTTTTTATAAATTCCAGTCACGCAGCAGGTTCTACAGAGACCAGAGTTTTTCCTCCAAGCATAGAGAACGAGTCAAACTTTGCATAACTCTAAACAAACTAAGTTTAAAATAACTCTGGTAGGACACAGGTGCTATAGCGTTTAGCTTGTGGACTATGGACCAGATGGCTCAGGGTTCTAAACCCAGCTCTGCCAGTCTGCCGCTTGATACCCTTGAGCAAGACCCTTAACCCACAGCTGCTTTGACTGTATCGATAGTAATTCACAATGGATATCTGCTAAATGACTACATGTAAATAACTGACAGAAACAAGATGACATTAAAACACAAACAATGGCAGCCATGGCATTGGTAATGGTCACACGCTGGCAGCTGAAGCCACATTTAATAAGCGTTCTGACGCTCTCATGTATAAACCCAGCCAATAACGTTCCACACTGAGGACAGTAAACCAACATACAATTGATCTAATGTCCATCCACCTCACTAACAGTTATCACCAAAATTACAGGGCCCATAGAAGCAACAAGGTCTTCATCCCACAAGAACACAACCTGTATTGGCCAGCAGTTCTACAGTGCATTAGGTGTTCTATGAGCATTTCAAATACGGAATTAGTGTGGAGCCAGCAGGAGCTCCGAGGTGGCCAATTAGAGGAGACTGACCTGGTGGGCCCTGCAGATGAGATCCAGGTCATGTTTGTGGAGAAATTTGGCCACAACTTCGGCGCCGAAAGTGAAGGAGACACCACGGTCGTTCTCGCCCCAGCCTAGTACATCCTTATCTGGGTCGGACCAGAGCAGGTCGCACAACAAGCCCTGGTCAGGCACGTCTGTGGGCCTCATGATCCGCCGGATCTGCTCCATGGACTGCAGGTCAGGAGACAAACCTGCCATACGATACAAGACAAGAGAGGCACAAAGCAGCTTTAATCACATTATGCCCAATAAGTTCTACTGTACAGCACAACTGTGTATTGAACTTTAAGCTTAGACCATAGTCCAGTTTGACCCAAAACCACTTGTTTAAACACACTGTCCGGCCAAAAAAGCCTAGTTAAAAAAAGAACCTCCCATCGAATAATTGCTGCATTGGTGATCATGTTTCAGCTGGCAACAAGTTCTTGAACCCTAACTGATGCCATGAGTAGCTTCTCATTTGTTAAACAACCATGTCGAAAGACGCATCCTGTGGTCGTGGAAAAGATGGTCATCTAATTGTGACAGAGTTGTTCAGGGAGCATGAGGCATCATTTTCACACATGGATTGGCCACCTCAGAGTCCAGACCTGAAGCCCATTGAGAATCTTTGGGATGTGCTGGAGGAGACAAGATCTTGAGGAAAAATGAATGCAACTCTGGTCAGAACTGCTTCTGCAATGTCACAATATGTATTGCTGTCCAGAGTTGCATTAATTTTTTCTTCTCCAGCACATCCCAAAGATTCTCAATGGGCTTCAGGTCTGGACTCTGTGGTGGCCAATCCATGTGTAAAAATGATGGCTCATGCTCCCTGAACCTCTTTCACAATTAGATGACCATCTTTTCCATGACCACAGGATGCGTCTTTCGACATGGTTGTTTAACAAATAAGAAGCTTCTCGCTGCATCAGTTAGGGTTAAATCACTTGCCAGCTGAAACATGATCACCAATGCAGTAATTATCTGATGGGAGGCTCTTTTTTTAACTATTTAACTATTTGCTTGGTTGAATCCAGGTGGTGACCTTTTTTTGGCCGGGCAGTGCATCTTCCTTGATATTTGTTACATAACTGACTTGCTTAGGTTTTAAGGTTGGGTTCAGCGTTTGGATCTGTTATCTACACTGGATGCAAGAAGCAGTCCACTTCTCTCCACTTGTCTTGTTCTTTCTCTATATTCTCTCTCTATATTCCAGCCAGCCACACCCACCTCCATGACAACAGAAGATCTTCTCATCCACAATGGCGGCGATAGGCAGGCAGTTAAAGCAGTCAGTGAACGTCTTCCACAGCTTGATGTTGTAGCGCCTCCGGCCTGGAAACATGAGACGGAGCGCTCACCAGTTACGTAACCAACATTAAGAGATACCGGCATTATTTTCAACGTGGAACGGGCGGTGCCGGGGGAACGCTCCTCTACAGAGAGGATTGCAAGCTAAAAATATTCTTAAACTCCCACGTCACCTCGGTGATGCCCTTCTCTCCTGCTCACTCCTGAGCTTGACAAAGCTTAACGCAATCTATGCAGAGGAGCTTCACTGCGGCCAAGCCCCTCGTGCTAAAACGTTTTCATATGACAATGCCACAAACAAAACAGTTCAGAAATCTTTTAATGAGCACGTTCACGCAGGAGCTGGCAACGTGCAATCTGTGGCAGTTGGTGCATTACATAAGACTGGGAGCACCGAGGACGGTGTTCCGCCTGGAATTAGCAAGTACAGTAAACTCTGCCACACAATCTGTCAATCATAAAGCTCATCACGCTTAATAACACGCCTGAAGCTAGTTCTAAATGACTGCTTGGCCAGGTTCTCACTGACGTTCTCTCACTGCCAGGTGTCAACAGCTCGCTCATTTGGGTAAAGGTAGCCAAAACATTTTGCACTCTTGCTCTTGGGTTTCTGCTCCTATTTTACTGCCAAGATCAAAATCAGGTGTGCGTACAGGGTTTGACCAATTCATTTCTTTCTGCTGCTTGGAACCAGTGCAATGAACACCCCCACTATCTGCCTTTTCATTTTTTTTTTTTGTAGAAGATCCACCTTCGCTAGAGGAAACTGATCAGCCCTCTATGACACAGAGAACATTCCTTCAGTAGGTAAGAGGGCAGGAACAGGAGAGGGCAAATTTCAAAACAACAGTGAAATCATCAGCACAGGGATACTGATTACAGTACGGATTACATTCCCTGTTCAAGACATATGAACCTTCGAACCGGTCACGCTGTAAGCGTTCAGAAAGTATAACTGCAGGACATATCAGAACATGTGGAGCAACTTCATCAGGACTTGTGGAATTGCCAAGTCGTAGTGATTAGCCTCAGTGTCATGCCATCCATCATCTTCCTAAGTGCAAATCTTTATGAGGTCAGTTCTGATTGTTGCGAAAAGCAGAAAAACGCTGAGCAATGCTCAATTTGGCAGCCAATCAGAACTGAGCTCATTAAATACAGGCGATCACGTGTATACGTCCCATGAGAGTTGAACTCTTGCACCCTCGCATTTACAAAATGTGCTCCCGACAGCATACTCATGCTTTATTACAGCAATTATAAGTTCATACTTCAAAGTGGCTGTCTTATTACCATAATTCTGACATGATGTTGGAAACCTACGGACAAATAACACAAGGCCATGCAGACAAGCTGAAGATTCAAATAATCCCACCTAAGCATAAGGGTCATAACACAGATCTAGCCAGAGGACTATATGTAAGATATTAATGGGGCCACAGAGTATAACTGGAGGATCTTAAGGCATGGCCATTAACTTGTATAACAGGCTGATACATTACCCAGGCTGTTTTTGTTAATATAAACAACCCCTCAGCTAATGCTGGTTCCAACTGAATCACACAAACCATCCTGCGTGGTCAGGCCTCCGGTGTTTAGCCTAGGTAGAGACAAGTCTAAATACTCACACTCGTCGTAGAATCCGTAGATGCGGTTGATGGAGGCACATTCATGGTTACCCCGGAGTAGAAAGAAATTCTCTGGGTATTTGATCTTATAAGCCAGAAGGAGGCAGATGGTCTCCAAAGACTGCTTCCCTCTGTCCACGTAGTCCCCCAGAAACAGGTAGTTACTCTCAGGAGGATAGCCACCGTACTCAAAGAGCCTCAGCAGGTCATAGTACTGCCCATGGATGTCACCTGTAAAGGGAGTGCAGGGCTGCATGGTAAGCCATTACACCAGGTCCGAATTAGACGTGCACTGACCCCAGGTTCTCTCTTCAGGTACCTGGACTTTGGGCACGAAGCGATACGGAGTACCGATACGATCAGTGCTTTTTAATACATTTATTTAAATTCTTTATACCTCACCATGTATAACACGAGGCTGTAGCAAAAGCAAAAAGAGTAAGCAAGATGACATCACATTTATTTATTTCCTTATATATTTACAGTCGTATGAAAAAGTTTGGGCGCCCCTGATCATTTTCATGATTTTAGTTTATAAATCATTGGTTGTTCAGATCAGCAACTTGAGTTAAATATATCATATAGCAGATGAACACAGTGATATTTGAGAAGTGAAATGTAGTTTATAGGATTTACAGAAAGTGTGCAGTAATGATTCAAACAAAATTAGGCAGGTGCATAAATTTGGGCACCCCAACAGAAAAAATGACATCAATATTTAGTAGATCCTCATTTTGTAGAAATAACAGCCGCTAAACGCTTCCTACAGCTTCCAGTCTGGATTCTGGTTGAAGGTGCTTTGGACCATTCTTCTTTAGAAACATCTCCAGTTCAGTCATCTTTGATGGTTTCCAAGCATGGACAGCCCACATTTTCAGTAATATTCATGTCTGGGGACTGAGATGGCCATTCCAGAACGTTGTACTGGTTCCTCTGCATGAATGCCTTAGTAGATTATGAGCAGGGTTTGGGGTCGTTGGCCTCGGTGCAACTTTGTCACTGATTCTTGAACATTGTTCTTAAGAATCTGGAGATATTAACTGGAATCCATGCGACCCTCAATTTTAACAAGATTCCTAGTACCTGCACTGGCCACACAGTCCCGCGGGCATTATGGAACCGCCACCAAATTTTACTGTGGGTAGCAAGTGTTTGTCTTGGGATGCTGTGTTCCTTTTCCGCTCCTTGTTATGTCCAAATAACTCAATTTTATTTCATCAGTACACAGCTCTTTATTCCAAAATGAAGCTGGATTGTCCAAATGTGCTGTAGCACACCTCAAGTGACTCTGTTTGTGGCGTGTCTGCAGAAAAGGCTTCTTCTGCATTACTCTCCCATACAGTCTCTCCTTGTGAAAAGTGCGCTGTATAGTTGAATGATGAACAGTGACACCATCTGCAGCAAGATGAGGTTGTAGGTCTTTGGAGGTGGTCTGTGGCTTGACTATGACTGTTCTCACCATCCTTCGCCTCTGCCTATCTGAGATTTTGCTTGGTCTGCCACTTCGGGAGTTCCTTAACTAGAACTGTGCCTGTGGTCTTCCATTGCCTCACTATGTTCCTCACAGTGGAAACTGACAGCTGAAATCTCTGAGAGAGCTTTTCCCTTTCCCTGAACCATGATGTTGAACAACCTTTTTTTTCAGGCCATTGAGAGTTTGTTTTGAGGCTCCCATGTTGCCACTCTTCAGAGAAGATGCAAAGATGAGAAAAAACTTCCAATTGGCCACCTTAACACTTTCTCATAGTTGGATTCACTTGTGTATGTAGATCAAGGGTCAATGAGCTTACAAAACAAATTTTGTGTTCCAATAATTAGTGCTAAAGGTATTCAAATGACAAGGGTGCCCAAATTTTATGCACCTGCCTAATTTTTGTTTGAATAATTACTGCACACTTTCTGTAAAACCTATAAACTTCATTTCACTTCTCAAATATCACGGTGTTCATCTGCTATATGATATATTTACCTGAAATTGCTGAGCTGGACAACAATGATTTATAAAGAAAAATCATGAAAATTATCAGGGGTGCCCAAACTTTTTCATACGACTGTAACATGGCTATTCAGGAGCAAGATATCGATACTAAAAACAAAGTGAAAACACTTCATTAAAACCACTATATGCTTCCAAACTGCAGCCGCCTATCATTAAGCAGCATGAATGGTGCTGCTGGTCTTGTCAGCTGATGCTTACATTGTGGATTTTTAAAATAAGGCCCTTGTTATTCATTCAAATTTTACAACATTATTCCAACTTAATTTAACGAGAACTCTGTAGCTAGATGAAGTCGATAATGATGCAAAACTGCACTCACAAGGACACCAGAGCCGTACAGGGAAACAGCTGAGGCAGATTTCATGCTTGCTAACTTAATTTCCTTAAACAAAGGCCCAGAGCCTCTGATCACTGTATCACCATCCAGAATTCCCTCTTCCTGTCTCAGTTCTGAACACCGTGGTTAAATCAACAGCAAGTGTGTGTTTCTTGAATCTTACCACAGATCTTCAGAGGGGCCTCGAGTTCCAGCAGGATGGGCTGGCTGAGGAAGATCTCACGAGACTTCAGACACAGGCCACGGATCTCGTTCTCCTGCAGCTGAACATTTTTACCAGGCTTTGAACCTCTCACTGCAGAAAACACACAAACAAGATGTATAGCTGCAAACAGGAACGTTTCATCTAAGCAGTGCTGAGTGTCCTGGGCAAGCAGCCTGTGTCTGGGCTATCCGTTGTATATTCATTATCTCCTAGCAGCTAAGTGATGCAGCAGACTGCCAGTACAGGACTACAGCACTATAGTTTGCTACTCATTTCTAAATGATTATTTTTTATTTTGCCCAATAAATCAACACCAGACTGTTAAGGCACTACATTCGGAAGCCAATCAGAGGTTAAAATGTGTCAGCTACCATTTCTAGCAAGGTTACCTAGATGATTGATGGCCTTAATTTTATATCTTGCAAGATGAGTTTACTCTTATTTTATTGTTCTATTTAAAGGACTCATACACTAAGCCAATGATTTTTTTTTACTGATCATTACATCAGCATCAATGACTATTCGTGACAGGAGCCAGGATAAATCAATACTAGTCAGGCACACACACTGGGGGAAATTTAGAGAGTCCAATTTACCTAACAAGTCATGGAATGTAGTAGATTATATTGCATGTCAGGACAAAGACAACCTATATGAATTTCGGATTATATCTTTGATTAGATATGTACATAAGTACTCAATTATGTAATCATATCTTACTCAATACAATCGTACTGAGATTAAGATTTTAAAAGATAATATATTAAATGTTATTATTTAAATGACCACTCATCTACCAAGAAATGCTGCATCACTTGTATATATGGGGTGTTGAGCTCTGCTCAGGAACACGTTTACAGTTTGTCATTTGGCAGACCCTTTCATGCAATGTGATTTACATTTTGTGCCAGGTTAAGGGCACTGCATGCCCAGTTTGTCCCGAGCCAGGATTTGAACCTACACCCTTTTGATTACTTCTCCAGAGACTAAAACACCAAGCCACCACTGCCCCTACATGACTTGTCCCAAGTCTTATTTTACCGTGCAAGGCATGCATTTCACAACAGAAACTCAAACTGTTATGACTATAATGACTTTATTGACCTGATTAAAATATAGGCCTCTAAACAAACAGAAGTCATCCTAAAATTAAACAACTTATTTAATCCAACCATGCAACATAAACGTAAAGTAAGTTAGGCTCTCTGTATCTTGTTTTCTTGTCTGTTCCCTCCACTCAAGTTGTCACCTACACACCATCCCCATGTACATGATCAGTGTGTACGTGACCTACTTGGAGCCTCAATGTGACCTGCAGAGTGCAAGCAGGCCCTTTCCCTAAATTACCGCATCACGATGCAGTTCCTCCACCTTGCTCTCGGTGTTTGCATCGATCATTTTGTTTCAGTCAGTCACAGGGGAGCACTCAATCTGTATGTGTTACTGCGCACAAGCACTTTCTATTTTTACCATCCAACATTCACATACGAGCAGAGCCACTGCACCGGAGATGCTCTGCAGTATCAACCAGAATCCATGCTCCTCACCCAAACTCTATTCCTATCCAGAAGAACAACAAAAAAAAAATCTGATCACTGAGCACTATTCACCTTAAACAAAACTCTTCCAGAACCAGCTGTATGGATCAAGGCAGCAAATCATACTTCCTCTACCTACCCCTACCACATTTCCAGAGCCAGCTTCTCTATTGATGTTATAAAGGGAAGCTAATTAAAAGCTAATGAAGCCTTCACTCTTCTGCTGCTAGATGTTATATCACACAGCTATTACACAGAATACACAAGTAATGTGAAGAAACAGACTATGGACCGAGTGAACATACAGTTACACGCAAGATTCTACTACTGACGAGGTCCAAAAAACAAGAACAACAACAAAATTATTAGAACAAAGCCAATAAAATGAGTGAGCAAATACGTATGCCTCACAGAGAACATTCCATTCAGTGACCACATTATGCAACAAAAATACTTTAATTTTAAAGCCACTGTAGGAGGCAGCTTTTGGATAGCTCACCCATATTGTTGCAGATTTACCATGTCCACCGGACAGGAGGCTGGACCAGCTATTACTCGGTCCTGCGAGTTCCAGAAAATGCTCTCGACTCCAGACAGCAGTTGCATGCACAGAATTTGACCGACTGCTTTATAATTACCTTAACATAAAAGCAGCTGAGCAGATTGTTATTACAATATCCACATACACAGTGGTGTGAAAAAGTGTTTGCCATTCAGAGCTCGACTTGCTGGTGTGTTTTGGATCATTGCCCTGCTGCAGAACCCAAGTTTGTTTCAGCTTGAGGTCACGAACAGATGGCCGGACATTCTCCTTCAGGATTTTTTGGTAGACAGCAGAATTCATAGTTCCATTTATCACAGCAAGTCTTCCAGGTCCTGAAGCAGCAAAACAGCCCCAGACCATCACACTACCACCACCATATTTTACTGCTGCTATAATGTTCTTTTTCTGAAATGCTGTGTTACTTTTCCAGATGTAAATGGGACACACACCTTCCAAAGAGTTCAACTTTTGTCTCATCAGGCCACAGAATGTTTTCCCAAAAGTCTTGGGGATCGTCAAGATGTGTTCTGGGAAAGTTGAGACGAGCTTTATGTTCTTTTTGCTCAGCAAAGGTTTTCATCTTGGAACTCTGCATGCAGGCCATGCAGTCTCTTTCTTATGGTGGAGGCATGAACACTGACCTTAACAATCAACTGAGGCCTGTAGTTCTTTGGATGTTGTTGTGGGGTCTTTTGTGACCTCGTCGCTGTGCTCTTGGAGTAATTTTGGTCGGTCGGCCACTCCTGGGAAGTTTCACCACTGTTCCATGTCTTTGCCATTTGTGGATAATGGCTCTCACTGCGGTTCCCTGGAGTCCCAAAGCTTTAGAAATGGCTTTATAACCCTTTCCAGACTGATAGATCTCAATTACTTTCTTTCTCAATAGTTCCTGAATTTCTTTGGATCTCAGCATGTTGTTTAGCTTTTAAGGATCTTTTGGTGTACTTCACTTTGTCAGGCAGGTCTTATTTAAGTGATGTCCTGATTGAGAACAGGTGTGGCAATAATCAGACCTGGGTGTGGCTAGAGACAGTGAACTCGGGTTTGATAAACCATAGTTATGTTTTAACAAGGGGGGCAAACACTTTTTCACACAGGGCCACGTAGGTCTGCATTTTTCTCCCTTAATAATAAACACCTTCATTTAAAAACTGCATTTTTTGTGTTTATTTGTGTTGTCTTTGACTAATATTTAAATTGGTCTGATGTTGCGAAACACTTGTAACAACTTGCAAAAAAATAGGAAATCAGGAAGGGGGCAAACACTTTTTCACACCACTGTATTGGCATTTATTGTTCTGAGTGATGGTGAGTCATTGTAGAAAACCTGCAGTGCATCTGTGAATTTACTGAAGGTGTAGAAATGGTGCTCTATGCCAGAGTTGTGTCACAGCTGATAAAACCGCTCAATGATGGCTTGAAAGTTAAAGTCAAGAGCAGTGGTAAACGATATAAACAAATGAAAATGAGGTCATTTGAAAGCTATTCAATAAAGAAAAAGGTCAGAAGCTTAACTTTTACAAGCCAATTAGTTTACCCTAATTATAGAGAAGCAAGCGGAGGAAAACACCTACCCACCCACACAGGTTCAGCCCATGCTGAGCGAATGTAGACATCTGCGATGTGGGCTGGTGGAAGTCAGCCAGTACAGAATCAACACAAGCTCACCAACAGGCTTTTTAGCAAGGCAGCAACAGAATAATGTACAGCTCTACCTGTGTGCAAGGCTTCATTCAAATCCCAGTAGTGTTACATGGTGAGTTCATTTAATGCCATCCTTAGAGGCTACTCAGATTTTATTGTTGGTCCTAAAATTATTTTTCCTAGTAAACCCCTAAATTTTTTTTTTCTTTCAAAATCATGTCAACCTTGAGGGCAGACCAGAAAATTATAGGAAGCGTCTGCAATGTTATGGTGACCCATTTTCACTTCTGTCTAGCAATTGTTCTCTGCTGAAGCCTCACAAAGCAAACCAGTTAGTTTTGCAAAGGAAAAATGGAGCAATGTGGAAATACAGCTTTATTCAGGAATCAGTCACTTTTCTATTTATTAACTACTTTGCTGTAAATTTCATGAATATTTTGTTGCTTTAAAGCTGTAACTGTCAGATGTCCTAATCATGGTAACATGAACATGGGTAAAACCATATGGCGATATGAAGAAACTAGACACCATCCAACCCGAACCACAGCAGAAACTACTTTACACTGGATCATTTGATAAATATATCAAAGGCAATACAGATGCTTTAGACCAACACCATCCCCAAAACCAGACAGCACTGGTACCTATTGGTTTAAAATTCCCTAATGTTAATAACTAAAATATTTCACTCCTTTCCAGAACCTCTTCAGGTCTTTTCCACCAACAGTAACATTACAATACTACACAATATGCAGTTTGTAAGTAAATACGCAAAGGCTGCTGCAGAGTAACTTTTAAAATGGTACAAAATTAGTAGTCCTTACAACTACTTGTTGTGACAACTGTAACCAATAAGCAGGATGGGTCTGCAACAACCAATATTTGGCCCTTGCTGATCAGCTGAAGCGGAGCTTTGATGTGGGTCTGGTACATATTAACCACCATTCACAGTCTAATCTGTACCGTCTCCACTCTCCACAACTGCTGGACCAATTGAGTCACTCCCTAACCATTCCGGAGAGCTTACGAGAAGCCCAAAGCCTTGTTGTAGTGCCAAGCTAAAAATGCCAGTCTTCTATGGTAGGCTCATTCAAGAGATGGGTTTCTATTTACCAGGCCCCATTTCAAACAACATCACACCCTCTGGATGTCACCAGGCTTTTAGGATTCCCAAAACAGACTTTAAGGGCCAAATGGACTCTGGTCATCTGACCCTCATAGGCAAGTCACATTCTAACCAGGGTCCAGGTGGTTAGATTTAGATCACGCCTTCCATAATTACTATATAACTACCATAGGTGCGAACAGCACAGTTTTACTAGTCTTACAATATTGGATAAAAGAATCATCTTCCTTATATATACATACACACACACACACACACACACACACACACACACACACACACACACACACACACACACACACACACATATATATATATATATATATATATATATACACATACAAATACACACACACACACATAAATAAAGGAAAGGAAAAGAGGAAATACCTTTATTTAGACCTTAGACTTCAAGACCAAGACTCCAGTTACGCCTGCAATAATTATTATAAAACATCTGACAGGTAATTCTCAAGCATATAATCACAATATGACTCATGATTTCCAACACAAGGATGGAGAAAAAGTAAAAAAGTGTTCAGAATGCAGATTGTCCTGGTAATCTGGCAACATCATTCATCTACCTAAAAGTAAATCTAAAATATTTGACGAATTTTCATCCGGCACAACCAGTTTTATTTGGCAGCGGTTTCCCACTGTAATGTTTTCTTATGAGCCATCAACAAGCAAATAACTAATTCAGCCTGTGTTCAAAACAAGGATAATCCTGATTCAAATGCACCAACACATGGTCGATTGTAAAGTCCTAACACTAATAACAACGCTCAAACATACAGCTGCCCAAACTACAGCCCATTATTAGCCATCCAAGTAGTTATATAACTGAACTGGCCTTCAACCGTGTAGGAGATCAGGCTTAGTAGGCACAGCTGGTGCTGGTTTTACTGAGGGATAGAACATGGCCATAAACGTGTGTTATCTGACGCCACAGCTAATGGAGTCTTCCAGGAAAGGCTGGTTTTGTAGAAGCGTTGTACTATAAAAAAATCAGGAAGACGAAGCAGGCCAGACTTTCACAAAATGTAAAACGTATGATTAAGGCACACCATAAACACACCATAGCAAGACACTTGGCAATGTACTTGTTTTGCTCATCACTTGCCACAGAACATTATTCAGAAAACTTGTTCACCACATTTCCCCTGGTGTGTGCATTTCAATATGGTACATTTCAAATGTAATGTGACATTCCTCATTATAAAAAAATACGATTTTTTTTTTAAGATTTCAGAAAGGTTCCCAGGTCTCCCACGAAAGAGAACAAAGACGACTATTATGTGCCCATGATTATGAGATCTGTTTGGCCATATACCAAATCATTTAGAACAGAACCCCTTATGCAACTTATCAGAACTCTAAACAGCAGGCTGCAGCAAAGCACCAAAGCTTTCGTCATATCTACATCTACTTAACAGGTGATTCAGACAAGATAACATTCTCGAAAAGCACATTAACACTAAATACTTCCAATGTTCCAAAACGAAAGAAAAAAGCCAGTTCATTTACCATGACAGATTGAAACAATGTATTGAGAAACAGTGGTTTAGGCAGTCAGTTCAAGCACATTGGCATACAGCTAAGTGCATATTTCTTGACAATTCTTATTTCCGATTTTTTAAACGCATGACTGGCTTGATTACAAATTTTTTTTGTGTATAAGAATCAAATGACAGCATAGAGAAACTTTTATTCAACTGTTCTTTTAATGGAAACTTCCTCATTGCTAAAGAAAGAAAGCAGAGTGTGCTGGTTTGTGTCTGGCTCTGCGCTCTGGTTAGCTTCATCTTTAACCTCTTTCCCTTTGTCATCTTCATCGAATTCCACATATTCAGTGGGGTGATGCTGTTTTATAAAATGTTTTATAAAAGCCATGGCTGTGACCAAAAAACTGCTAGATCTCTACTCCCTCATTAGTACTGCATTATACAAGAAGAGACTATTTAGTTTACCAAGTAGTACGTAGTTTACCAAGTAGCCCTGCGTGCATAATCCATAAATCTGTACAACCATGAAGTTGAGCATGCCCGACCTCTCCACACAAATTCGCATCGTACAAGGCAACCGTGCATAGTGTGAGTACACCTCAAACACACTCCATATAAACGGAGGTAAGGATATGCATCGAGGTAATGATACACATCCGGTGAAGCCGGTTTTACACTGAGCAAGTTCAGTAGTCTTAGGCTTATTGCAAGTCACACTGGAGGAGATGATAGGCAGACTGTCATCCATCATGTGTTCTCCATGTCTGATAAAATACCGTTCTAACAAAAACTGCGAAAGAAAATTAACCGAGTGCTGGGAAGCATTTTGTTTTATGCTGCCATAAAGGTAATAAACGAGTCTAAAAGGTTTGCTTGCTAGTTACATAACACCTGGAAGCCGTAATTAATCTTTTAATATCATGCACATTCATGCCATATCAGTTTCTGCTCGGTCAGGATTGAACTCTGAGATATCACACTCACCATTGTCACAATACCACAAAAGACACTTCCTCTTTTGCAAGCCTTGTCTAACACACAATTTCTGACAGAGCCAATGACAAGAGCTCTTGTGTACATCTTGTTTAAGAGACTCAAGAAGCACTGTGTGTCATTGGAAAAAACTAGAGTGCAAAAACTGCTGCATAGGAGGTTTCCAGTTCAATGTGTGATATATAGAATGTTGTATTGGATTAAAGTACTTAATTATGCACTCAAGTCTCTCAAATCTTAATTGTTTGTCACCAACTTTAAGTACTTTAAAGCACTTTCAGGAAACACTTGCAAAGTTGCGTGTTTGTTGCTAAAACACAACAAAGACTCATCATGAACGGGAAAGCCACTCTGAGTACGCTTAATACTGTGGAAGCTTATGATGATAGGTAACTCGTACCTTGCACACAAACACAGGAAGCAAACTGTCTGAGGCACAGTCATTATGTCCTGGAAGTTAAACAAAAACTGGCAGGAGGATCAACTCCTCAACTCCTCGTTACTAAGAGTCAGTCGAGACAGGATCTGTACATGTTAACACTGAAAGCAGTGATACTGCTATTATACTGAAAACCAAGAAAGGACTGATGAAACCCTTACAGTGGAACAAGTAATAGAGACAAACTGATACCCTGATCCCAGCTTGATAAACTAATCTGGGAGTATCACTGCCAGAGATACTGATCCAATACACAGATCCTCACAAAGACTGAGCCAATGGTGACATGCTCTAACTCTGATCACATCATTTCCTTCTGGCAAGCTCACAAATATGAGATCATTCCAAGCGACATGGACTTCTATTTGAAAATGTCTGTTTCCTATTTGTGTAAATAGATCGTGTAGAAATGGAGACACAAACAGGGAAGTCAGTGCATTTATTTGAACATCATTGCCACTTTTTGTCTGAACAAATTAAAAAACAACGTTAAATTCTGCATATCAAGACCTACATGATGAACTGGCTGTTTTGAGGTCCAGTCAGTGTATTAATAATGTGTCTAACTGGACTGCGAAGTCCTACGTTTACAGGTAGCGATCTGCATTTTCATTTACGCATTTGTCCAGACTGCCTTACAACTGATGCAGATCAAGTTTTGTTTACGTCACGTTGGTTAATTCATCAGCAGATGGTTATTCACAAATCACGACAGGAGCAAGGCAACATTAATACTAGTCACATACATTCATACCGGGGCAATTTAGAGTGACCAATTAACCTAAGGCATGCCTCTGGAATGTAGGAGGAAACCAGAGTATCCAAAGTAAACCCACACAGGGAGATCTTGCCTCCAAAGATCGAACCAGGGATCTCAGTTGTTGTGCGGCAACCAATCTTGCAAGGTAAAATCCAAGCAACTGACAACTGTGGGACTGGCTCAAGGGTCCAAACATGGCAAGCCTGGCAGTGCCAGGGATCGAAAGTACATCATGTTGACCACAGCCCCACAACAGCCACCGTGTCAGAGTTACCTCAGCCAACATCCCACATGCACGGCGCAACATACATCAGGATGCTGATTAAAAACTTTCAAATCTGACACTGACGCTGGACCAGTGCTGAGAACATTTGACATGGTTACACTGATGTAGTTGTAGCTGCCATAGTAATGAGTAGTCAGTGAGCAAAACAACAATGATGTCACTCCCCATACTTACACTGTTTGTACAGTCACAGAGGAATAACATGCCTAACTGTTAACACTTCATTGTGTTCCTGCAAACACAACTAAGCACAGCAAACAGCCATAATTAAAACCACCTGCCTAATATGATGTCTCCGTCATACTTTCATGGCCCTGACCCATCAAGCCCTAGACGTCCTGTAGTATCAGGCACCAAGACAGCAGCAGCAGATCCTTCAAGTCTTGCAAGTTGCAAGGTGGTGGTGCTATAGATGGGACTTGTTTGTACAGGACATCCCACAGACACTCTGAGACTGAGGGGGGATTTGGAGGCCAAGTCAACACCTTGAACCCTTCCTTAAACCATTCCTGGACAATCTTTGGAGCGTATCAGGGTGCATTATGCTACATCATAGTAAGATCCTGGAGTATACAGTATAGGTATAAACCGGTTCATAAAGCAGTCGCTTTTCTTTCTCACGCCTCACCTTGTTAATTACACAATCCAACCGGTTAACTAACTTTAAGAAATTGGGTTGGTCGTTTTCGTTTCTATTGTGGAAAGCTGTCACGTACAGCTACTGTGCATATATGAATACATTTCAGTAACAATCACCTGTATGTTTTTGTTTAAGCTTCGTTTCCCTCTGAACTTACAGAGCAGAACAACGCTAACTAGCCTGATAATATAAAAGCATAAACTTTGCAAAGAAATACAGAAAGTGTCCACAACCACTAATTCTATTCACTTTATTAGTTTCACTCGTTCTTTTTTCACTGTTCGAACCCCTTTTAACGCATTATTTTGTAACACTTATTTACGCTAGAACAACACTTCTCTGCTAACACTGGCTAGGGTCACTCATAAAACGCTAACCTGCGTATTCTAAAAGCAAAGCAGCCATTCGGGAACGAAACGACAGCGTAACAAGCTGTACATTAAATAAGATTCAATCTAAAATACATGTTTAATACGCTTAAACAAAAAGCACTTCTCTTACCTTCGAGCAGACGCTGAATGATGCTGTCTATGTTCAGCTTATCGATGTCGGCCATGCCTTGCTAACTAGCTAGCTAAATAAAAACCGATATTCCAGAAGTCGTTATGCTTCCGCTAAAAAGATGGAAATGAAATTCGAGGCTAACTTCATAAACAAGTTAAAATATGATTTATATTGTGTCTTCTCTCCAATATTTAGCCGACTGAAGCGGGAACCGTCCGCGCTGCCTCCGAACGCCTGGGCGGAATGGTGACGAAAGATTCACTTATGAATCGGCTCTGAGGAACAACTCGTTTAATGAGCGAGTTGAGTGAACCGATTCACTCTGGTACGGAATCGTGTGTTTTACGCCGAGCTTTGTTTGTCTTTTTATTATAACACACAGTATATCATTGCTGGGATACTATTTTGACGGACTCTTTACGATGTGATATAGTTTGGACCAATGGAATTCAAGCAAGAATGCTTCAAATTGAATAAACTACGCACTATATTGATGGCAGTATATAGTATACAGTGGGTACGGTGTATTGAGGGCAGAATGCAGTATGTACTATATAACGAGGGCAGTGTGCAGTATAAATTGGAGCAGTATGCTGTATGTAGTATGCAAAATGGCAATTGCTCACAATCCAGGATTTAAGTATCCCAAGTTGTACCACCAAGTACCTCCAAGCACCTCCATGTACCACCATTCAAACGTTTTTAAACCAGATTGGAAGGACATTGAAACATAACATGTTTGTATGTATTCAGTATTTTCGATCAGACACTCCACCAACTTACTTTCTATTGTTCTTTCAATTTAGCAGAAATATGCCATACTTAGACTTTGCATGAGCTTTCTTGACACACATGCTCTATCTGTGTAACGTTTGCATGTCAACTGTGTGTCTGTGAGGGTTTTCTCTGGGTGCTCCAGTTTCCTCACACTTTCCAAAGACATGCATTAGGTCAACTGGTCTCTCTAAATGTGTCCCAGTGTGTGTGTGTGTGTGTGTGTGTGTGTGTGTGTGTGTGTGTGTGTGTGTGTATGTGTGTGTGTTTCCGCTATATACCATTACAGCATTGTTTTCCCATAACTCCCACATCACTGTTGTGTTTATTTACATTTAAACATATATACTTTTAAATAATACAGACACAACACGCAAACTCTATCAGGGATTCAGATCACTGAAGATTGGTCTTATATGGAATTCCTTATTATGAGAGACCATGAGTCGTCCAAAGGTCCAGGCAAAAGAAACTGACGAGCACAAACTGGTGCTGAGAGAACAAGAGCATTATATGAGCCTCATTACTGCACAGAAAGAACATCTTGCGATCCTGGAAGGAAAGGTAGACATGTTTATCACTACTGGCCTAGAGTTAACAGATAGGTGTCCTTGTTAGTATAGTCAAAAACAAAATTGTCTTATGTTACAAATTACACCTAACTTTCCAGCACAGGTATAAGCAGCATACAGTATGAAAGCTTTTCCTTCTGTTTGTAATACCATTTGATCAGCTGTTCTTTGGTCCCCCTATTTTATTACTGCTTGTCCTGTTCCATCAGTGCCTGGTCCAGTATTCCATAGGCACAGGCTGAAGTGCACTCTGTGCAGGGTACCAGAGTTCCAGCGTCCTCCTGAGTCACTATAATTGTGGGCTAGAGTTTTAAACTGCTGCACTACCTGAGGCCTTAATTAAGAAACAGGGATACAGTTGCTGGGTCATTTTCTGGTTAATAACTGCTTAATTAATAAAACAGTCTTCAGGCGGTGCAGCGATGCACTTGTGTCACTGTAAATCTTAATGGAAATGTGTTTGCTCCTGTCAGATTAAGGAAACCCAAGGCAGAATCCTGGAAAAGAAGAAGCAGATAGGAGACGGGTTGGACCGGATTAAAAAACACCAACAATGGAAGCGTGATATTTGTGTCTTAGAAAAGCGTGTCCATCGGGTACTGTATTTGTAGCAGTGGAGAAAACTAGTTCAGACATTTTACACTGGGAGGCACTAAGACAGCAAGAGAAAGATATCTGGAGATCCTGTCTAACATTTTGCATCATGTAGGCCACCATGAGATACAACAAGCTGTTGTCTCAGAACCAGGCAATGCGCAATGAGATTGCTCACCAATCCCAGCAGAGGGCGACATGGATGATGGAGTACCAGCGCCTCAATAGGGAGCTGAAGCAGCAGAATAGCATCATGGATGATCTGGTGGAAACCTCAAATGTGGCTTATAACGAGAGGTAAGCAAAAATGCCAAGCAGACAGGCTAGTAGCCTTATCGTGGTCAGGGTAATAAATCTTATCTGGAGTTAATAAAGGAATTCGCTGGGCATATGTAACAGTGCTATCTGGATGGAACACCAGTCGACCACTGTTGAAAACCCAGCCCAAGGTTCAAACCCAGTTCCAGTGGGATCTAACCTCTGAGCTGCCAACGCAGTCGTGCCATGGTTAAAGCAATTGTTCAACCACAGTGCTTGAGCACTGGACTTTAAAGATCATAATGGGTTCTAAAGAATGCAGTGTGTGTTTGTGTGTGGCAGGTCAGACATCTTGAAACAGATGCTGAAAGTTCACGAGGGCAGTAAAGAGGATGCAGCACTCTTCAAATTGAAGCTAACCGAGCTTAAACGCATCATCGACCATGAAAGCAAGCTACGCACTTTCTTGGAGAAGTATCAGGAAAGACCATTTGTAACGGAGAAAGAGGAGGAGAAAAGTATGAGCTTGTTGGTCTCATAATCTTACATTGTCTTATCTTTGTTTTTATTCCAATGTCTTACACGTTGAAGACATTGAATGACACTGAAGTTATAACTTAGGATCTTTACAAACTGGGCCAAATTACTGCCGTGTGACAGGTTTAGAGTCTGAGACGTATTGTAGTATGTACAATGAAATTGAGGAGTTGACAGAAGACAGTGACGCATCCAAGATCACCGAGAAGATCGTAGAGGACAGGGAGAAGAACTTTGCCCTGTTTGTCTACATTATAGAGCTAACCAACAAGATCATCTGGCTGCAGGAACGCACTGCTTATCTGAAGGTGAGCAGCAGAGCCAGAGTAAAATGATACCATTTCCTTGTAAAGGCAGGTAATCACATACAGTCTTATGGTCACAAATGTACAAAAAACACATTTTAATCCAGCAACAGTTCAACATAATGCAGTTTCCACAATGCAGCATAATTCAGTATTGTTTAATCTAGTAAAAGCTGTAAGCAGTGGGAGGCCACTCAGATGCCACAAACCTTCACTAATGGGAAGAGAGGCCTCGTTCTCTTTCACTGAGACTCACAGGCATAGAGGCCACTCCACTCCTCATAAAGCGTCTGACAAACTGACAAACACAGAAGCCACACCTTCTTCAATGAGACTGACAGGCACAGGGACTGGGGACTGGACACAGGACAATGCTACCTCTACTGGGACTGTTAGGCACAGTACCCATTCACAGACACCTACTACTACACTGGGACTACCTCAAACAGAAGGCAAAACTCATTTACTGGGCTTGTAAAGTACATTTGGATTTACATCAATTAGCAGAGACCCTTATCCACCACTTACAGTCCAAGCAAATGTGGGTTAAGGGCCTTGCTCAAGGCAACAACAGTGGAAGCTTGGTAGACATGGGATTTGAACTGTAGACCTTTTGGGTAATAGTCCTCAGGTACAGAGGATATGCCGCCTTCACTGGGATCGAAGTTTTGATAGTCTTTGTAAGGAAAGATGGTCGAATCTGGTCCTCCTAAGCGTTATGAATCCACAATCAGTGCAAAAATCCACTAACAGGGCCTGGTTAAACTTGACGTGTATTTATGTTTTAAAATCTCCTCCTGTTTGTCCATTATTAGAAAGCCATTGAGCAGCTTGAGCTACAAAAGTTGCAGCGTGATGAGAAGTTCAAGACACAGCTAAAAGAGATTCAGGTATTAGGATGAATGAGAGTCAACAGGCGTTTATGTCCTCCTACAATAAAAGTGATGTACACAAAGCACAGTGACGTAGAAGGATGATTTTCCATGGTTTCCCTCAGGATGAGGTGGAGCAGAAGCGTAGCAGGGCGGATGCACTAGAGGATCAGTACACTCAGGTGTGTGAGGCTTTGACACAAAGGGAGAATGCTATCTCAGCCCTCTTTAACCAAATGAACTGTGACTCCACGCCCATCACCAGGAAGCTGGGTGGCATTGCTGAGGTCACCGATGATAATGTCCTGCAGTTCATGGGTAAGCTCTTCTACAGAAATAGGATGCATACGCCCTTTTCATAAATATAACACATGACAGTGTGCATGAATCTTGTGTTCAGCCATTTTGGAGGAACGGGTGCTGGAGTCGCTGTTGCAGCTGGCTCAGTCAGAGTTCAGACATGCTGAGACGCAAAAATTGCCATCCCACAATCCTTTGCTAGCCAGCTGCAAGCTGCTGCCCACCATGTTTCCCACATCCATCGAGACACCAAATGCTGACAGGTTTCCAGATAAAGTCATTGACGCTATGACAAAACCTTTGGACCAGCAGGCTCTGTACTGTCTCGTTCTCCCTCGTGTGGTGAAGGCAGAGCAAGAAAGGACCAAGCAGTCACAAACTGCCACTCCCAGGCCCAGGAAGAAGGTGGGGAACAGGTTCAAGTCTGTCTAAAGAACCATCAGATACACCACTGTCTTCCGTCCTATTAAAACCTTAGACGTATGACATTAGACTTGACTTATATGTGATGGGGAAATGATTCAGTTATCAGATATCAGATATTTCACTTCAACATGGTCGACACTGGTCGTGACATGTTACAGATGGCTCTCCGAAGCCCTTCTGGCATGCAGAAATGTCATACATCAATATATCTCTCTTCAAAATCTCTATCAATAGATATTAACCTAAAACCTTCAAAATTCATACCAATCAACCCAAAGCTGCTCTGTCTCTTTCCAGAGTATAGCATTACAGCAACGATACGACAGTGCACCAGAATAACACAGCTGGTCTTTGTCTTCATCCAAGCAAAAAATAAAACAGAAAACCATAACCACCTGTTAACTTCGCCATTCAGTAAACACAGGGTACAAACCCCCTGGTTAAAACAACCGTTAAACCAACTTTCTCGTAAGCACCAATGCAAAATTATTGTGATTTATCTGTCTTCTTCGAATTCAAAGAAATGCTTTTGGCTAAGTATATGATAGCTAAGCTTAATGGTATTATTAACTTAGCTAAACCGTAGGTGAAGTCCATATCGCGAGAGGATTGTTCAGATTGAACATGCAGAATCATAAAACTCACATGAATCTGTATTGTGTTTTTTATCTTGTGCTGTGTCAGTGTATTAAGTCATGGATGTTGCGATATGCCTAATCATCAGCGGAGGGCAGTGTTGCTAGCGCTAGGTACCAGTAAGTATCAGAGTTTGGACTATACAGTTACATTTTTATTGCAACCAACTACGGACGTGTATTTTCCGTGTTCTGAGAACAGAATTATGACATTTCAAAAACATACATGACACGCTCTTCATTTTAGAAGTGAATATATTATTTTACAGAGAGAGAGAGAGAGAGAGAGAGAGAGAGAGAGAGAGAGAGAGAGTCAGTCCAGTCACTATAAGCTTACGAAAATCTAAACTATTAGCAGAGCCGGATTGCGAGGAGGATGGAGTGTTTTACTCTTGGTCCTTTTCTTCACCATGAGTGATGATGTGAACCAGGTTTTTGTAGTCAAGGTTCCCTGAAACATCTGGGGGAAAGGCGATGAACATCTGATCGATCTGGTCATAAACAGAAGAGGAAGGTTACAGATAGAGGGGCATTATTAGTAAATTTCAGACTGAAGCATGTCTGTGAGAGTTTCTTACCTCTTCTTTGGTGAACCTGTCAGCCTGCGTCATCAGCATTTCACTAACACTACAGCAGAGATCTCTTGTTGAATATCCCCCACAGATTAAGGAAACATTTCATACCGAAATCTCTACAAAGACATGAAAACATGACTCACTAGTCCTTCGTCAGGACACCTTTTCCCTCAGGGTCGAACACTTTGAAAGCGTTCAGGATCGTCTCCTCGGGATCAGCCCCTACAGTAAAGCAGGGAGCTCAGTGTTTTGTGGATCACAGCGATCTCTCTCTTTCCTGATTTGATGATATTGAGTCTAATCTCACCTTTGAGCTTTTCTCCAAACATGCTGAGGAAAACTGTGAAGTTGATGGGTCCAGGAGCTTCTTTCAGCATGTCATCAATCTCTTCTTGCTTTACATTCAGGCGTCCTGTTTTGCCACAAGAAAGTGGATTTTAGTGCATTTTAAGAAAATGCATTGGCTACATTCACACTGCAGGTAAAAGTGACCCAAATCTGTTTTTATAGGCTGTTCGCATTTGTCTTTAAAGTTACCTGTATCTAACACTAGTCAGCACAGGTCATGCTTTTGATCTGACCTGCATACTGAAGGACAAGGGACAAGTGAGAAGTTAACAAACGAAAAGGTACGTGCAGTTGTGATTGTTAATCTAAAGATGTTCACGTTGTTCATGTGCTATGGACGCAGGTATGGACCTTTTTGTGGCTCATAAAGAAACTCCGTAGAATGTGACTTGTCCATGGCAGGGGTAAGACGAGGGTAATGGATTAACATCTTTCTGAAAGCCCATGATTTCTATTGGTGTGATGATTAATACTGCAGGTTTGGTGCTACAGTTAGTCATGGATAAAAGTGGTCTTAACCAACCTAGAGCTGCAAAAGTGTCCCTCAAGTCATTTTTGTCAATAAAGCCATCTCTGTTCTGGTCCATGATGGTGAAAGCCTGGCAAACAAGACCAGAAGAACACAATGATTGCAGTTTTGCAAGCAAGTTCAGTTAATGAGTCACGAAAACTGTGTGAAAACTGTGAGGTCATTTGGATTGTTATAACTGTGCTGTTTCTAGTTGGATTCTTTACTGTTCTACAAAAAACCTTCATGAGTTCCTTGGGAACCTTAGCCAGAGGTACCATACTACTGATTCACAGTAAGGAGAAATATCACTTACTTACAAAGGACCATTGTCAGTTGGTGTTAGCTGCATGCTGCACCATCATTCTCCATTATCCTTGTGTTTGTGCCATCTTAATTAGCTTTGCTATGTTTTGGCCACGTACCTTGCATTCCTTCCTTCTCTCAACTTTTCAGCTCTGATTGCCCAACTGCAGGCATGGGCCTTGTTTTGCTGATGACAATCAAGCTGGTATGCACTATCCTGAGGTTGTGTTCACATGCTGTGAATTCCAGTCGTTTTTGTGTTTCAGGTGAAGCTGTCTACACTCAACCCTCCTTGTGTGTGAACACAGAATATGGCGGGATTTGAGAGAGTCATTTCAACTCGATCATAAACTGATAGATAAAAGTAAGAAAAGTAACATTCTGTTTAATGTTAATCAATTGGAGTTTGCAGAATCAACACCAAGCAGATTTTAATGGGATTGACTACCAAGTACTGAATAATTAGCCCAAAGGTTGAGGGTTCAAGTCCTAGTCATGGTTGAGCATGGCCCTCAGCCAGTAACAGATTCAATATATAACATCCAAAGACTTTTACCTGTACAGCATTCATGTTAGAGTAAAACAGAAACAGTTTAGATTAAAATATATTACGACATTTAGCAGACACCCAGATCCAGAGTGATTTACAACTGATACAGGCTTACAAGGTACAATCCATGCAACTGAGCATTAATCTTCGCCGCTTGCAGTGCCAGTTATAGTCCTAGTCCAGTACCTTAATCACTGTGACAACACTGTCCCAGTATGATTGATGCTTGATAATAATAATAATAATGTCCTTGACATTATGTCCAGTTATGTAGCTTATTGAAATTTTTCTAGAACTATGTTCGTCTGAGGCCGCTTAAGGTCTGATCCAAATCTTCTGATGGCCTGATAAACATCTTTATATCTTGTCTTATTGTCTTATTTCTATTGTCTTTTTTATATATTTACTTTGTTTACACCACTAGCCACTATTCTATACCTATGACAATTCATATTTCCCCTTGTGGGATAATAAAAGGCTAGCTAATGTTATTTTATCTAATATAGTCCTCTAAACATTGATATACAAAAACATAATGGTTAAAGGGAGCAATTTAAAACTGACATTGTGTTTAAATTGAAGTTGAATCAATTGGGGTTTGTAGAATCAATACCAATCAGCTTTTCCTGGGATTGACTACCAAGTACTGGATAATTAGCCCAAAGGTTGAGGGTCCAATCCCAGTCATGGTTGAGTATGGCTCTTTACTCTCAGTTGCTTGCATTGTACCTTGTATAAGCGTCCATCTAATGTGGATGTTTACCATTCTCTGCCTAACTCGCGTGAGTTGTGGGAATATTGTAACTGGAATGAATGTGAAGGTGTGAATTTCTATCCCTTCAAAAAATTCAGGTGCATGATACCCATGGTGAGTGTATATGTGACTGTTAAAATGCCTATTAATACACATCTTATTCTCATCTCATGGACAACTAACTTGCTATGTCTCTGTCTAATCAACGCTGACAGCTGATGGAAATTGTACGAGCGCCCTCTCATTCACCGCCCGAGCACATGGCCAAATGGACATGCTGCACATGCCATCCAGCCAACTGAGAGCACAGGGATTTAAGGCAGGTCACAGTGTGAAAGAGAGAAGTGGACAGATGACAGGATAGTTTAAGACCGGGGAAGCCATGAAGAGAAATACTGTAAGATTCTGACCTCTTTGAATTCTTGGATCTGCGCTTGTTCGAACATGGAGAAGACGTTGGAGTTGGCGCCACCCTCTCCTGCCCGCTTCTTTGCCTTTTTTGGTGCCTGCAAATATATTTGTGAGCCATAAATGTACTTCATGCAAAGTAATCTGGCATTTATTGTGACTAATTCTTGGATTTATTTAGAGCTCATTGTTTTTTTCGTCTCTTGAATCCTGTTCATTACACTTGTAAACTGGCAATTCCGCACTGAAATGATGTAGCTCCGAGGAATAAAAAAAATCTCCTCTGAGGTGTGTACATAAAAATCTGAGCTCTCTCTATGGTACATCAGTTTCACATTTGATATTCATCCCCCATCTTTACCCTTCCTCTGATACCATCTCATTCTCTTGCCAGTGTTATTTCTGATGTATGAGCATACTTTTAATCCCAAATTCAGTGAATAGACCCCAGACATTACATAGCCTTGGCCAGCTGGCCACTCACCATGACTGGAGTAAGGCGCAGAATCAGAGAACAATGAGGGATTCCGAAGATGCAGCTGGACAATGGGCAAAGACGGATGGTCTTATGTAGTCTCAGCATGCCCTTCGCTACTGGCCGGTATAAATAACCCATGCCCTCTTTAGGAAGTGACAGGTAAATGGTGACCCAAATGTCCTTCCATACCCTCTGTTTGTTAAAGCCCAGGCCCATGGGGTTGAAACAACAGTAGTTTAGAATAACAGGAGATAATCAAAAGGCAGATACAGTCCATGGCCTCTAGGGGAATTTAGGTTTCATGTCATGCCAGTTTCTTTCTAACTAACCATTGATAAAGTCAGTAACAGATTCAATACATAACCTCCAATTTTTTTTTACCTGTACAGCATTCATGTTAGAGTCAAAAAAAACAAAAACAGTTTAGATAAAAATATATTATGACATTTAGCAGACACCCTAATCCAGAGTGATTTACAACTGATACAGGCTTACAAGGTACAATCCCATGCAATTCAGCATTAATCTTGGCAGCTTGGCAGTGCTAGTGCTAGTCCAGTACCTTAATCATTGTGCCAATTAACACTGTCCCACTCTGACTAATGCTGAAGCTGTCCTTGACATTATGTCCAGGTATGTACCATATTGAAATTTCTCTACAAAGATGTTCCTCTGATGTCAATTAAGGGCTGATCCAAATATTTTAAGGGCATGTGAAACATATTTATGTCTTATGTCTTTTAATTGACTGGCTGAATAAACTTGATGATTGTCCTCTAAACAGTAATAGTGTGTATGAAAGCACAATGGTTAAAGTGAGCAAGTGCCTACTGCATCTGTATCAGATGATGGTTTTTATCAAGAAATAAACAAACTTGTATCGGTGTTGGTGCGCCCTAGTTACAACACTTATTCTAATACACTACGTCAATTACATTATGTTCATTACATAAAAGCCAGAGATGTTTGCAACTCACTCACAAGTTCAAGACTCAGTAACTCTGAGTCCGAGTCATATCGACAGCTGAGAAGTTTAGTCTTATTATTAGTTACCGATATTCCTTTGTACTATTGTAATACGCTACTAAAACTGTCTTCTTTGACATTCCTAATAAGCTTTCTTTACAGAAAAAACATTCGGTCAGAAGGACAGCCCACCCATGTCAGGTAAGGTTGCCCGGATCTTCAGGGGCCTAGCAGCATGTCGGTGGCTTTGGTCGGCATCTTCTCGACGGCGACCCCACTTGCCGGCAACCTGACAGCAATCTGCTCACCCGGAGTCTGATGCCGACCCTGATCGCCTGCAGCCCGACGACAACCTCTCTTGCCAGAAACCTGATGGCATTCCCAGGACTGGTCAGTGCCACTCTAGTTTTCCCCATGGACCCCAGGTTGCGGACTGTGCCCCCCACATTATCGACGATGCCGCCTCCCTCCTTTGGGTTGTATCTGGCACCTCAGATGGTTCCTGCAGCCCCCGCCTGCAACCACCAGAACTTTCTGGCCTGGGACTATTGGGCCCATTAACTGTTTATGTACGGGCCCTTCATGACTCCTGTTTTGTGTTTTGTCCTGCTTCCTTTGGTTAGTCTGGGACTGTCTGGTTTCCTTGCTTTTGTGTTCCTGTCCTTTGAGCTTTGGAGACGTGCCTTCAGAGGGGGGTTATGTAACGGTGATACAAGCCCTCCAGCTTGTATCTATCTTCTTTAGCCAACCCCCCCCCCCCCCCCATTGTATCTATCTTCTTTAGCCAACCCCCCCCCCCCCCAAATCTTCCTTCTGTTTCGACAGCAGGTGGGGCTGTTGCCACCTGCTGTCCTTTCCTGTAAATACCCCGTCTTTTCTCGCATTTGCTCCTGTCTTCCTTGCTGGTTTGTCCCCTCCTTGTCTTGCCTCTTGGTGTCTCGGTCTCTGTTCCTGTGTGTAGTCTTAAATATTCGTTTGTTTCTCTTCTCATGTTTAAGCTGTGTTCTATGATTAGCCTTGTTGTTGTGTTTGTCAGTCTTCTTTGACTGTTAGCGCGTTAGCCTATTGTTGTATGTGTCTTCTGTTAGCTTTAGCCTTAATAAAACCTAAATAAACCCGTCTTACTTGCATGTTTGTCCGCCTTCCTGGTTCTTCCGTGACCTGAGCGTGACAGTTTCAGAGCAGAGAAATCAGCAAACTGGTGGACACACACCTTGTGTCCCCACCCTGCTAATGTGTTAATATTCACATCAACATAAGATGAATAACTTGATGGCAGTAAATCAGTTTTGATTGTAATATGCATGTTATATGAACTCTTTTAAGAACACTGCTGAGCAGAGATGTTGTAATTACCAGTGTGTGTGTGTGTGTGTGTGTGTGTGTGTGAGTGATGGATTGGTGCCCTGGTATGAAAATATGAATGAGTAACATGGCAGTGCAATATCGCTGACACAAACTCATGATAATAGATGAGTGTAGTATCCTGTTTTCCATTCCTTATTGTCATGACGTTATGAATTTGTATGTTGATTATTTCTGTCACAAAGATGAGCTATTCTAGTTTTGTTTACTGACTTTATCCTCCCTGTCCTTGACTATGTGGATGACATTCTAGAGCTTACAGGACATCCAATCAGCTGCTGTTGTTTCGAAATATACTAAGATGTGCATCAGCTAGGGTGAGGTTTGCATGTCAGTTATATCAGTCTTGATAAAGCATACTAATGGACTTGTATAGAGTAATAATTTAGTATTTTAGACAACAGTCTATAAAGTCAGTGGTTTCTCCAGTTTAATACTTATGGTTTCATAAATGTATTTGAACTACTCAGTGGTTTTCTCCAGCTGTCCAAACTGAGTTACTTCCAGATTTAGGCTCGGAGAGCTGCTAAGGCTTCACATGCCTGTGTGTATAACAATCTTAAGCCACAAGGCAAATTGGATCTAGTGTTAATGTTACTATTATTATACTACTATTAATACTCAGACAAATAGAGACGCTGCTACACAATGGGTGGGGGCGATCTATAAGCCACAGCATTCAAAAATTGAAAACATATTTCATGCCCAGTTTATTCACTGTATATATATGATTTTAAGTATAGTCTATTCATTGACATATATGGTATATGATACAGAGGTTTAATGTAGAATCACACAAGCTTCACACATACACAAAAACAATTGCCGATCAATGGAAGGAACATCAGGAAATAAGAAGATAAACTGTTTAAGCATACAAAAATATATATTAAAAAGAATTCATTTTAAATTCTTCGCTGTCACATGACAGCATCCCTGGTCCACTTGTACTACCACATGCCCATCCCTCTGGACTCAAGTAACTCCGAAACTTGGAAGGAGAAAGCACCTAGTGAAGCAAAACACAGTGACTGCACCAGAATTCCACCCTGCACCGGCACCCAAGACAAGTATCAACCGATGGGAGGTCATAAACTACAGACACCGACATGAACCAGGAACTCCTTCCCAGTGCAACAGGATGGCTTTGCCATTAAACAAGGGAAAGCCTTCCATACTGTGGAGCCAACACACGATCCGACCGATAGACAAACATCACCTTACGAGCTGCTAGAGATCTGATTCCCATTGTTGAGCCGCCCTGTTTGGTATCCAGGCTTGCCAGGGGCTTCTGGCTTCCAATTTTCTGAGTTCCTCAAGTCCAGGGAACTGGGCATGTGGTAGTACAAGCAGACCAGGGGTTCCCCCTTGTGACAACATTGAAAACAGATCACTACAGTGCTGGAATGAAACTTTATTTAAAAACCTGAAATAAAGAATCACAAAAAAAACCCTCAAATTCTCTGCTGTATTACCATTGCGTTTGCAGCTGTCTTGCAGGTCAGCCTTATTCTCAGTTGCCATGGAGAAATCAATACAGAATGCGCCATCAATCTTTTCACCTCAGTCAATGGGATCCATCTAATCAATTTAACAATGCTGCCCAGGACTGATAGATCTCCTGACAGTTTATGAACATTTAACATTAACAAGAGCTTAAAATATGTCATGTACTACAAATATATCCTTATATGCACCAGTTACTTCCAAGTGTTATATGAGAATATAATTAGAATCATATGTTCTTAATTGAAATGGTAACTTTATCAAGAACTGTATTCAATTCACTATCAATCTATATATCTTTGGTCACCACTTCATCCTGGTGAGGGTCGCTTTGGGTCTGGAGCCTAACTCCTTGTGCATGGCAGGGACACATCAGGTGCTAATCCACTCACTCACTCAGCCATTCACACCTAGGGGCAGCTTGGAAAAGCCAGGTCACACATGCTGGCATGTTTTAGAAGATGGAACGATACACAGATAGCACACACACCGAACATGCCAACCTCCACACAGCCAGAAATTTGTGAGAATCCTAATGATCATTTCCAGATTCCAGATGCATGGAAAGGCAAAAAAGAAATAACTACAATGAGAGAGTAATATCTCGTTCTAATACAGAGAGTAAAAGCTGTGTGCTGCCTCAGCACTGCAGAGGTCTTGTGTGACAGTTTAATGTGGTTGCTATGGAGAAGTCAATAGAGCTTGCATGAAACTGCCATCAATCTTTTCACCTCAGTCAATAGGATCAATAGAATCAATTCAGCAGTCTTCAGGATTCAGAGTAAGATCTGCTGCAGAAGGATGAAACACAAAACTTTGTTGAAAGTTAAATATTATATAATAATATGATATAAGGACATGTATAAAAAGTATTTAGTCAGCCACTGATTGTGCAAGTTCTCCTACTTAGAAAGATGAGATAGGTCTGTAATTTATCATAGGTACACTTCAACTATGAGAGACAAAAACACGGAACACGTATCAGTCGTTCTGTCCCCTCTGCAGAAAAACAGCCCCAAAGCATGATGTTTCCACCCCCATGCTTCACAGTAGGTATGGTGTTCTTGGGATGCAACTTAGCATTCTTCTTCCTCCAAACATGAAGTTTTTACCACAAAGTTCTATTTTGGTTTTATCTGACTACATGATATTCTCCCAGTCTTCTTCTGGATCATCCATATGCTCTCTGGCAAACTTCAGACGGGTCTGGACATGGGCAGGGGGACACACCTGGCACTGCAGGATCTGAGTCCTTCTCGGCGTAGTGTGTTACTGATGGTAGCCTTTGTTACTTTGGTCCCAGCTCTCTGCAAGTCATTAATCAGGTCCCTCCGTGTAGTTCTGGGATTTTTGCTCACCGTTCTCATGATCATTTTGACCACATGGGATGAGATCTTGCGTGGGGCCCCAGATCGAGGTAGATTATCAATGGTCTTGTATGTCTTCCATTTTCTTACAATTGCTCCCACAGTTGATTTATTCACACCAACATGCTTGCCTATTGTAGATTCACTCTTCCCAGCCTGGTGCAGGTCTACAAATTTTCTTCCTGGTGTCCTTCGACAGCTCTTTGGTCTTGGCCATGGTTGAGTTTGGAGTCTGACTGTTTGAGGCTGTGGACAGGTGTCTTTCATACAGATAACGAGGTCAAACAGGTGCCATTAATACAGGTAATGAGTGGAGAACAGAAGAGCTTCTTAAAGAAGAAGTTACAGGTCTGTGAGAGCCAGAAATCTTGCTTGTTTGTGGGTGACCAAAAACTTATTTTCCACCATGATTTACAATTAAATTCTTTAGAAATCCTGCAATGTGATTTCCTGGATTTTTTTTCTCATTCTGTCTCTCATAGTTGAAGTGTACCTATGATGATCTATATACAGTATAATCTATATTAGTCTGTGGCCTAATTATCATTATTTTTAAGGTTATTAACCCATATTTTTATTTTGCTAGACACAGCAGTGGAACAAGAGCTGCTTCTGTGCAACACAGTGGACCAGAGTTACAGGCACGTGCTTCTCACAGCCTCATGCTTGCTTGCTTGCTTGCTTCACATCTTTCTTCTGAAGTACCTGCTTGTGTCGTAAATACAACAGGACATAAGTGGCACTGTCACATAAAATACAGTTTTCCATTCCATAAATGTGTGTGTGTGTGTGTGTGTGAGAGAGAGAGAGACAGAGAGAGAGAAAGAGAGAGAGAGAGAGAGTGCTTGGTAAGGAGGGGCTGAGCAAATCAATACGCTGCATGCAGCTCTACAGCGAAATAAGATTGAAATAGGAAATCAATATGTGGCGGTAAAATGTGGCACAAGTAAATGAATTTATGGGAAATACTGCAGTATCTGGACTATTTAGTCAATACCGCTACACTACAGTATCCCATAAAGCTTTGTAAGATGTAGTGTATGAGCACATATATTTAATATGGTGTTCAGATCGAATATTGTGCAAACTCATAATTATATGCATCATATATGTTACAGGCAATGTATAGCAATGTACAGAATGCCGAAAATGGGACGGGAAAAGAAGAAAGAGTTAATATTTCACACACTTCATACTTGTCATTCTGTATAAGGCCTAGTTATAATACACCATGCCTCGGGAAAGAATATACCATATTAAAATGACACAGACATTTCATGCTTTGACTACAAAAGCTACACTAACTATACATTTCCTAGGCATTCTATACAATGTTTAACATTATAATATTATATCATCAAATACTAGTATTATGATAGCTGTAATATACACGGTATATTATAAATACACAGTATAGTTTGTGATTTTTTTTTTCTTAGTATATACAATATCACTATTGGCACAGATGGAGGTTAGTTGTCTCCTCTCACCACACCGTTAGAAAGCAGATAAGATTTACTCCAGTAAATGCTTTATTAATTACAATCACATTCATGAAAATGCTGCTCACTTTTTAAACCTCCTGAAAACTGTTAAAGCAGTTTACCAGCTGAAAGGAGTGTGAATCTTTTACTGATGAGTGGATGCACGCTGTGATTGATCTATTGATCATCTGATCTCATTCTTTCTTCCTCAGCAGTGTATTGACTAGCCTGATCGATCTAGGCATTGATTGTTACTATTGAGTGGGGCTGTACCATTCTGCCTGCCCCCCTCCCTTTCAGCCATCCCCCGTATCTCAGATCTGTGGTGAGTTCAGGCTGACATGCTGTGCTTGCTCATCATTTGTTGGTTTCACTGCCTGCTGAAAGGGATAGTCCAGAAGCAAAGGGCTGCAGCGGCGTAAATGAGAAACGGTAAGGTATTTCCATCTTTTTAGAGAGGCTGGACTGTAAAGGATTGTAAGGATGTCAGTTGATGCTGTAGAGGATGTGAGATTGATTAGGATAGAATAAGAAGATTAGATTTAAAGATGCATTTGAGGTTCTGGGTGTGTCTCTTCATTACCAGTGTTATCTGTTGGTTACTGGCGAATGATTTATTCATGAGAAATAATGCTATAGTTTGGTTATTAAGTGCTCTTTGTATTAAGTGGGACAGAATGTAAATACACTGCACTCGAGAAAATCTTGGTTGACCAGCCACTTGATCTTTGAACTCCATGATAAGGAGCAGGATATAGAGATTTTCTGTTTGTTTGACACAGCTGGGCATCCTGATCTGTCTGTGCAACAAAAACCTAGCCCCCAAGACCCAAGGAACTTAGAAACTAAGAAGACCCCTGGTGAGACAAAAACTCAGCAACAGATGGAACCAGAACTCAGCCTTGGCAACTTAGGGCATGGCTAGAACCAGGGTGGAACCCAGCGGTGAGACTACTTGCCAACTTGAAATTCAAAACTCAAATCTCGCCTCAGAGGTAGAATACTAATCACTATAGCTCAGTGAAAGAGCACTGAGCCACCCTGGTTGGTATCAAATGGGGTAAAGTCCCAGTTTTGTCAATTCCTCATTGTTAAAATCCAAGGTCCAAATGTTCCTCCATGTTGAAGTCCCAGTTCTGTCTGTTCCTCCATGTTAAAATCCAAGGTCCAAGTTCCTCCAAGTTTTAGTTCTGTCCAGGTTTTGTCCACGCCAGCATGTGTTCTGCCTCACTAGGTGAATTCCGAATTTCATAGTTCCTTAGCTCATAGGGGCTGGGTCTATGGGATGCCCCCGTTGTGACACTGTGTCTGTATGAATATGTAAACTGGTAAAGTCTGTTGCAATTCACACTTGGTCTACTGATGCCATCATTATAGGCTGCTCCACCTCGCCTCCATCAAACTCACCAGACAGAAGATCAGGGGATCCCGTAGACGCCAGAACCTGCCAGTTCCATCCTTTAAATATGGTATACACAACACGTCATGTCAGTTCTGCTCATCATATTACAAAATGGGTGATTTCAGGACTAAGAATGTGAAATATCATGAACCCATGATCCTTTGGAATGACCTGAATTAAATACTAATATAGGTGATAATGATAGCTCCCCTAAACTCAGCCTAAACTAATTACAAACAAATATTTGTACTTTTCATGTATTTATTGAACAACTGATTTAGTTGTATAGTCCAGAATGGAAAAGTTATATTATCCCTTATTTAGTACAGGTAACGTTCACGATACGTTCTGTGAAACTGCAGTTTATGCAATCTGGACGTTTTCCAAACACATTTTATATACTGCACTTAGCAATTCTATATGGGATACTCTAGTGCACTGGGTATTGACGAAATAGCCAAGGTACTGCAGTGTTTCCCATATATTGATTTATATGTGCTGCATATTACCGCCATGTATTGATTTTGTGTTTTCATGCTACTTATGATGGGTCAAACCTTATTTCTCTGCAGAGGCAAGTGCAGCGCATTTACACTAAACCCCTCCTTAAACAGAGCCCCCGCCCCACCCACCAACACACACACACACACACACACACACACACACACACACGTTACTGGCATGAGAAACTGTCTTTTATGTGACAGCTGTTGTATTATTAATGCAAGCAGGTATTTCTGAAGACAGTCAGAAACTGAGAAACAGGCAGGAGGCTGTGAGAAACTAATACATTTAACTCTGGTGGCTGCGTTGCAAAGACGCAGTTCTTCTAACACCGCTTGTTTCTTCAGCTTTCTTCCACAAATACAAACTAATGCTCCAACAGAAACTAATCGGCAACTGTCCTGTTATCCATGCATGGCTCTCACACTGCGGAGTGCAGATCCAACACATGTAATTCACCTGAGTAGTAACACCTGCTCATCATCTTCCCAGTGCTTATAAGGAGCGCAAACCCAGCCAAAAGCTGCTCAGCATTCAGTCTGCTCATGCTGATGCCACATATGTTTAATAACTTTCTGCACCAGAGGTTGCACTCTTACGTGTCTTTACAGCTGCGGTACTATAGTAGTATTATATTGTGTCTGTCAAGGCAATACATGGGTTAACTAGATGCATATGTGTATTCCAGGTCATTCGAAAGTGTTCACAAACTTTTCCTTGAGTGCTTATTTCTTGGAAACATAACATCAGTATGTGCAATTCAAAATCCCCAGTAAATAATAGACATCCAGTTAATCATGTTAATAATGTATGAATTAGAACTGCTCTAGTGTGGTCCTGGAGAAGATGATTTCCAAGAGGGATTGTGAGATTATATATCTGAGGGAGGAAGTGCACAGACTCCAGCTCACCCTAGAGGAAGTTCAGGAGAGCACAGCCAGTCACATCTTAGATCTTCAGCAGCAGCTAGGGAATAAAATGAAGGATATCAAGGTAAAGAGCTTCATTACTTTTATGTGCTGCATCTTGAAGAAAAGCTGTGATTATATTTAGATGCTACCTTGCCCCTCTGTCTGTCTGTGCATTAGATACTTGAGGCCAGGTTGCTCTCTCAACAGGACTACGAGAAGATCAAATCTGAACTCAGGTTTTCACATAGTACATAGCATCTCATATCTGATTACTCCTATACCAGCAGACTCTTTGTTCATTAACTTTTTTTTACCAGTAGCATACTTAGAGAGAGAAAGTTGGCTTCAACGCAATCGCACCTATTAGTAAGTGACAAGATTCAAATTAGTGCTGTAATTATCTGATCTTTATTGGCTTCTGCTGACCTGTCTGTTTATCTGTCTTTTTCTCTGCAGTCTTCTCAGGCATCTCCTGCTCCAGATACAGCCGAAGTTCCCACTCAGAGCCCTCAAGCTGAAAAGGTTTCTCCCAGTTTGGCAGGTAATGCAGGACCATATTAACCAATACTTGCTTGGCTTGGTTCCAGCACCAACTACTGATCTGGAGCAGACCATTTTACACACTGTCTATACTGCTGTTTATATTCTGTACACACTGGACAATGGCTGACTATCTGGCTTCACGCTGCACTGGAGTTGCAGCTCCTGCTTATATGGTCACTGATTATTTGTGGTCAACTCTACTATTATAATGAGAAACCATAGTTTAAAATGAATGTAAGTAAGGAGAAATATCTTTCTTTATTGACAGAATATATATAAGTATTAAGTTTAAGTATTTCATTTTTATTAGGTATGGAAATCAAGAGAGAGACAGAGACCCCTTCAGACTTCCTACCACCCACTGAGTCATTGGCCCACATCAACGAATATTCCACTTCCAGCAGGAGAACCGTGCCTTCAGCTTGTCAACAGATGTCAACAGATGCTCTACCCAAAAAATTTGAGAACCTCTCTGAGGATTCTGGTTTGCTTGCAGTCAATGCTTCCATGGATGTCTGGAGTGACTGGAGTTCAGATGCAGAAGGGAGCTTCTTGGAGAGCATAGAAAACCAGCTTGAGACAGCTGAAATCACTCAGCAGGTGAAGGAGCTACTCAAGAAACACAACATCAGCCAGCGTGTGTTTGGTCATTACGTTTTGGGCCGTTTACAAGGAACCATCAGTGAGCTTCTGGCTCACCCCAAACCCTGGAACAAACTGACTGCCAGGGGGAAAGAGCCATTTCTGAGGATGATCCACTTCTTGTCGGATGAACAGAATGTGCTTGTGTTGCGTATTATTCAAGACAAGCTGCAAGGTGAGATGGACCATTTGATCTGTTTTTAATATAACGGACATCTGGCGTCAGACACCGCACTGACCTCACTACTTGCTCACCTTTTAGGCAGTGTTTCCCTAGGCATCCATAAACCAGAAATGCGCTCTGATGTCTCTATAAGGAACATTCTGGAAGAGGCGACAAGGGAGCTTCAGTCACAGAACGGAGGTCTGTACTTCACATGAAATGGTTAGTTTACTTTTAAAGCATTTTGCAGACACACGTATTTGTACATACAGCTAATGGGTAAGAATCTTTCTCAACAGTGCTAGTCTGGCAAAACTAACAACCTTCAATTAGAGTTCCAGAGGCTTAACCACTTAGTCAACACTCTACAGCAGTTGTGGCCCAGAGATGAATGCAGAACATGCTAATAGCAGTATCAACATAGAAGGTCATTGCATAGTGGCAAAATAGTGATCTCATATTTGGTATAGCAAAGGACATTTTTCAGTTGACTGGTCCCCAGATCACCTAACTTCAATCACGTTGAGAACTTGACTGAATTCCACACCAAGTTACTTAAAGTATGGGCTTGACTCATTCTTGATCTGGCATTCCTACTCAGTTTCGTAAGTTTCAGAGACTGCTGATAAGAAATGTCTGTAACTGTGGTCTTAAAATTGTCTGATCTGAGTTCAGCACAGGGTTGCGTCAAAGCTCCAGAATCCCTGGTTCCGCCTGAGTGGAGTGTGAATGTCCACGTGGATTTACTCAGGGTACTCCGGTTTCTGCCCACATTCTAAAGACAGGCGTGTTAGGGTAATTGGAGTTTCTAAACTGCCCTTAGAGTTTGAGTGTGTGAATGAGTGTGTGCCCTACGATGGTTGGTGCACTGTCTAGGGTTGATCCTGTCTTGCGCCCTGTGACACCGACTCTCCCACGACCCTGACAAGGATTAAGCTGTTAAGCAAATGAATGAATGAGGATGAATAGTCTGATATGTGATTACTGTCTTTAACAGATAACAGTACAAGGATCCAGCAGACTCAGGTCAGAATTAATGGAACTCATGACAACAGTGGTGTGGCCAGAGAATCTGAAGACATTATCAGTAGCATCCTGGAGCAGGCAAGGCAGGAGATGCAAGTCCAAAAGAATACAGAAGAACAAGGAGGAACCTCTGATCTTCAGGTGAAACAGAAAAGGGAACGAAGGAAGAGTAAAGACCAGCAGACAGAAGACCATGACCTTTGTAATGCTGTCTCTAACACTGACTTTGTCCAGAACATTATCAGAAAAGTCATTCGTGAAATCGATGCTGAAGGAACCTCTTCAACAAGCCGCGAGGCTCAGTCTTGGTTGCTTCCTCGGTGTACAACCAGTTCCTGTCCCTCAGCACAAGGATATCAATTTTCCCCTTTCTCAGACTCTAGCTCGAAACATTATGTAAGCAGAAAACCAGATAAGGGATTGTCATCTCACGTTGGATTGAAATTTGGCCAAGAAACTGAACATGTGGGTTGTCTAATTCATCCTGATCAACCTGCTTCAGAGAGCTATAAAGAGAATTGGCAACCTCCTGAAGCCCAGGATGGACCAAACTGTGAAGGATCTCTCACTCAACCCCTTCCAGATCTCCACAGTGGACTGGACGAACAGCAACAGAATCACCAGTTCCTTCAGCTGGACACATTAAGTATTACGAGAAAGGTTAAACAGATCCTCTCAGCAAACAACCTAGGTAAGCCCATCTCAGTTGTTTATGTATCTAACACATGAAACATGCATTGTGAAACGTTCTGGTTAGCAAATAAATCAGTAAACTGGGACTAGGAGCATGAAATAATCCGATCATAGTAGGATTTCTGCAGTTATCTGATTATTCAATTGGTTATATATACAGCATATTCCTATCTAGAAATCAGATTAAGTAAGCCGATAAAGAGAGCTGAATTTTATTTCAGTAATCGGAGTACTAACAGCATGTATATCAGTTACTGGATTTCAATCGTATTTGGAAGGCTAGCGGGAAAAGAACATGGTTGCCAGGCCCGCTTCATCGTGGGGATATCGTTTCTTTAGAGCTTATTTACATAGATCAGGTGGGGGATTTTTCCGTGGGACCTGGCAACCCTGGAATTAAACAACCAACCCGCTAAACGGCTATCGAAGACTTTGTGGAGACTCCAAAACGCAATATATACTTAAGAACATGAATAATTTGATTATTTTATATTAAAATTTGAAGTTTACGTCACATTTCTGTGAGATTATTGTCTGGTTGCAAAGCAGAAATCCGATTATTGTCTGGGTCATGCAAACCTGGAGGTCTTCCAAATTACTCAAATGCATGTATACCTGTCCGGATTACTGACAAAATCTGATTTTCTGCAGTTATCGGATGATTAAGTGCATGTAAACATGTTGCACGCAGCATTGAGGCCGTGTAACTATTCCACGGTACATTGCAAATGCTGCAGCAGAACCATACAAATTTCCATTATCATAATTTCCAGGACAGCGTTTGTTTGGAGAGAGGGTGCTCGGTATGACACAGGGCTCTGTATCAGATCTCCTGGCTCGGCCCAAACCCTGGACTGAACTGAGCCTGAGGGGCAGAGAACCTTTCATTCGTATGTACTTATGGCTCAAAGATCCTCAAAATGTACATCGTCTTAAAGCAATGAAGAGCACAGGTCACAGAGGTGATGAATGTATGGAAAGAAGTACAGTATTATATTGTAGCATGAGCTCTGAAACCGTTGAGTCCTTTGTAAACTGATATCTTTATTCATAACATACAGCGTACTGGAAGGAACCTTTGACCTGCCTGAGCACTGGGTCAGATGGTGCATCCCAAAAGGCTCTCTTGGACACTACTGACCCAGGTTTCCCCGACTTGGATCTTCCAGGGTTATATAAAATGGGTAAAAGGCCTCGTGTGGTGCTCACGTCTCGAGAAAAGGAAGTCCTGAACAAAGCCTACAGGTTAGAGCCCTATCCTTCCCACTATACCACCCAGAGACTGGCATTACAGCTGGGCCTCGAACCCTGCACCGTCACCAACTGGTTTTACAACCACAGGTCAGTGGGTGTTCATGGATAATAAAACATTTAATCAGAGCATGCCATCATGACACTGTCTTTTCAACCGTACTAAGCTCTCGTTTCTCTCCTATCTCATATATCCTTAGATCCAGATTAAGATATTCAGTTGAGGATGGACCATCAGCTCCAATGCAGTTCGTTAACTCACCTACTCCCGACCCTGACATGACACAAAGTCAATCCCAGGATTGTACCAACATGGACATGTGTCTGACGGCTTTTAAACAAGAACCCGGTGATATTAAAATATCTGACGTGAGGACGCAGGTGTGGGATGGCTCTCACAGCCCTGAGTGCGTTTCCACTGGGACACAGCCCTGTAGGAAGGTGAAGGTAGAAATGGAGGAAGACGTGACAGCTTCATCACTTCAGCCAGAGGACGAATATCCCTTTCTGTGAGAGGTGTTGAGTTTTATGGACCAAAAAAAACCTACAGAAAGATTTTCTTTCTTTTAACAACGATCTCGCTTAAAGTGCGTGTCCAGCGTCGATTTCTGCAAGACCCTGTCCACACTGTATATTTTAAAAATGCATGGTAGGAGTGATGGATCACAGTGCCTGGGCTGATGTGGGACTCGGCGTGTGATAAGTGTAGATTCATTGTGAGAAATTCATGCAAATGATTCTAGGGTTCAGTTGATGGAAGCTGAGAAGTCACCCTCTGCTTTGTGATTGTGTCATGCATTAAGGCATGGCTACACCTGAACGGTACACCTAACTGAGATTGGACTGTGAAAATATGAATTCATTCAATCATTCATTTTCTTCCCTGCTTAATCCAATTCAGGGACATGGGGAGTTGGACCTAACCAGTAGCACAGGGCACAATGCAATAACCAACTCTATGGTCAGGCCCTCCACGGGACCCGCACAGATCGGGTACTATTTGGGTGGTGCATCATTCTCAGCACTGCAGTCACACTGACGTGTTGTGCTGGTATAAGTGGATCAGACACAGCAGTGCTGCTGGAATTTTAAACCACCTCAGTGTCACTGCTGGACTGAAAATAGTCCACCAGCCAAAAATGTCCAGCCACCAGCATCCTGTAGGCAGCGTCCTGTGAGCACTGATGAAGGATTAGAGGATGACCAACATAAACTGTGCAGCAACAGATGAGCTGCCGTCTCTGACTTTACATCTACAAGGTGGAGAAATAAGGTGAATGTCTCTAATAAGTGGACAGTGAGTGCACATTGTTTTAATACTTCAGTAGCGCTGCTGTGTCTGATCCACACACAACACATAGCACAACACAGACTAACACACCACCACCACATCGGTGTCACTGCAGTGCTGAGAATGATCCACCAACCAGGGGACTAACAGAGTATATATAGAACCAGATGGACTACAGTCTGTAAATGTAGACCTACAAAGTGCAGTGGTCACTAAAATTTAAATAAAGAATAAGCAGAATATAAACTGTTCAAATGTGCAATTCAAGTGTGCAATTTTTGGGTCCAGTAGTCGACAATATGTTATATATGGTTTTTATGCCGTTGCTAAAATGACAAAACTAATGGTGGCCTAAGACTTTTGCACAGTATAGATCTCCAAAAACTTCCCAACCACTCCTGAATCCTCTCAGAGACATATTTGTAGCACTTCCCTATTTTTTAATTGCTGGTATTAACATTTTTAAATATGTAAATGATTATATGGTTTATTGATGAATTATTAGCAAATCATATGTCCATGTCCACTTAGGGATGGACAATATAGTGTTCCATTAAAATCACAATTCCATGTGTGCATGGTATCACTCCTATAAGTTATGTTAGCGGGCGTGTAAGTGTACACTGCTCTTTTAGTTGGAATACATCTTTTCTTAGTAATAAACATAACATTATTACACCTTTTATGCCCCATTGCTTTAGCCTTTCAACCAGCCAGTGTTGCAGGTGAACTTCCAGGACACATTTCAAGAAGTCACTATTTTCCTCCATGGTTACAGCAGTGTCTCTGATGAGTAATGTAGCTCCTCAACAGGACTTCGGCAATTAAACAAAAGGTTTTTTTTTTACGAGTAAAGTTGAAATCAGGTGGATTTATGACTTTTACAAGAGCATACAACAACAATCTGAGAGCTCAAAGTTTTGGTTTTAGGATCTCCATGACCGTAGGGAACACTGCATCAATGAGCAAAATAAGCCATTAAAATGAATAGGCACTAATGCTAAGCATTCTCCCCAGCTCTTATAATAACTCCATGGTATTTCCTGTCAGTGGTGTAGGCCAAAGTTACAGTTAACCTCCTCCAGAAAGCAAAGCTCATATTTAATCTTGTTATATACTTACGATGAAAACGTAGGCAGCTCATTAAATAAGATCTATTTAAGTGCTTCATTTTATCTCCAAACAGCAATTAATAAGTTAGAAATGGAGCTGCAGTTAAAGCTTTGGAGAGACTGCTTTGGTTTCTAAGGGGAATTCTCCTGTACAGCTACAACACTGCCTAAATAATATCAGCCTACAGAATGCACTTTAACTACTATGTTATGGAAAGCTGTTTGAAATGAGACTGAGATGTTTGAAGGCTAAACTTCCTGCTGCCTCAGCTGGATAGTCTACAGCAGAAATATTTACAGATAGTATATAAACAAAAATCTGACTCATGCCAATACTCCCAACAGTCCAGCACGAATACATCTCCTTACTTGGCTACTGAGACAGAATGTGCTTCCCTTCTCATATACGTCGAAGCGTGCCATCATTTTTGAAGCACTGAGATGCTCTCAGGAGGAAAGACCTTCAAACAAATGAGCCAAAAAACTCAATTCAGTAAGTATTATTTCCAGAGCCTATCCCAAATTCACTGAGCGCAGTCAGGGTGGCAATCCATTGTAGGGTTCAATAGCCAAATCACCACAACTCCAAACTGCAAACCCCACCTGGAGTTTGAACCCAGGTCCTTAGGAATTATTGGTTCCAGCAGCTGACTCTTACCTGTGAGCCACAGGTCCATACTGTATAGCTAATACATAGTACAGGTGTGCATCAGACCCACTTTACTAAAATTTTGGGGTTAAAAAGTCCATTTTGTCCAGAATTGCTAGGCAGAACTACAGGACGCTGCATTTCTCATAATGCCTGAGTATCTTTCCAAACGCTTGAACGCTTTCAGTCTGAGCCAGTTTCTTTCAGTTTTTCTCATGCAGTAATGGACATCCACAAATATTTTTAAAAAAGCCACAGTAAGGTAATGCTTGCTCATAGCTATATTTAGTTAATGCAATTCATAAAAAAACATGCGTTTTAATTTGTTCTTCATTTCCCATCCATGGCAAAGTAACACCCAGTTGTGCCCCTAAGACTGATTGGCAAGCCGAGGGGTATATCTGTGCCCCTCTAAATTCTGTGTGCCTAGTCTAGAAACACCCCTGACATAGTAGATAAATCTGAAAAACTTAGGAGGTGATAAGAAAAGCAAGTGCAATTAAACCCTGTTATCCATATATGCCTTGTTCCGAAAAATCTTTCACATAACTATTATTCAGGAGCCTGTATAGTCAAAACTCCTCTTACTTGGAATGATGTCAGCATAATATAATGATGCAGGGTACTCTCTGTTTGATCCTTTTGCCTGAATGTTATCTGTGAATTACATACAGGGTCTCCTTCAACCCAGCCAACCCACTGCAGCAATTAACCACTGAATGAAACAAAAGTGGAAGATGTAGGTAGAGGTAAGAAATCATTCAGAATGAGATCTCAGCGAGTTAGTGGTTCAGATAACTGGTAAATGCATTAATACAGGCACGGTATGGTTTGGGATGCAGCCCAGATTTGTGCTAGTTTGTGTTTTGCTGGCTGATAGATGGAAAGTGTGTGGGACAGGACAAATACCACATAATACGATTGATTATGATGTTTTTAGTTGTAATTACAAATGCACAGTGATTAAGTAACAAATCAAGGGCTATTTACAGGTGGGAAGAGTCACTATTTGATTGGGAGGTTACACTCGAATAAGAGTTTCGTCTTTTAAACGATTAATAAGCAACCAAAGAATAATGGTAAGTTGCGTTCAGTCGAAAAAGAACAAAAAAAGAACAGTCTTAGTGTAGCAAAATCTAAAATCAGTACTCTGTGAACATGTCTCTCTGCAAACTCTGGCATCGCACTGGCTTCTTCTGTAATGATGTCCAACTATTTCTTCACAGACTGCCAGTTTTAAAAAGCCGTCTTCTCCTCGCTGATGAACGGCACAGCTGAACCAACAGCTTCCTGTTTGTCTCTTTCCTCTTGGGCCTCCGAGTTATGGGAGCCAGATGGATGTTCATTTTCCGAGGGAAGGTTAGCGTTAGGAGGGTCAGACTTTTCCATGTGGCAAACAGGCACCGTGTCCTGAGATGTTCTGGAGCTGCACTCTTCTTCGTGCCTGTCGCCAACACACTGCTCTGGATTCTTGTCCTCTGACACAGAAGAACTTTCCTCTCCCTTCTCCTCACTCATGTTCCCTTCATCAGACTTGAACACTTTCTCCCCTTTGCATGGGGATTTCGTTGGGGTTCGAAGATTTTTTGTGGCTTTAATGATATCCTCCTGGAGCTGCTTGGCTTTGTTTGTCGGTTCCTCCTTATAGCTGGTCGCTGATTTCTCAGGAACCTCGCTAAACAGCCGAGCTCCTCCAGTCTTGTCTGTCTCATCCACGTACATCTTGGCAGGATAAGAGCAGGGGTAGTAGACACTGACCTTCCTTCTCCGGCTCAGCACCACTGAAGAGCAGATGAGGAGAAATATAAGGATAACCAGTCCAGTGATGACCAAAATGAGGAAGAGGTTCTCATTCAGGAAGCCTAGGACCTCGGCCAAGAAGTAGGGCTCAACCGTGGCGTTCTTCTCCTTGAAGTCCATATCTGTAAGATGAAGCTCTAGATTTGAAATGACGCTCTGGGTGGGAGTCGGCTCAGGTTTTCCAGACACCTCCAATCCACTTGCTTCCACGGACGAATTAAAGCTGACTGGGGAGGCATGAATAGTTCCACTCCAAGAATGAAGAATAGCTGAGCAGGTGATGAAGCAAGAAAGCGTCACGTGTTCCATCGTTCAATCTGTTAAGACAAGTTACAGTAATGACACTCTCATACTGAAACTCCACTGTGGCCCCCATTAATCACACTGTATATTACATGGTGTCTTTCAATCAAATTGCTTAGCTCAGTTGTTATTATTATTATTATTATTATTATTAACATTTCGCTTCTATAATAAATTTGACTTTTTGTGATAAATTGGAGCTAGAAGTAGAGCAGAATACACATTGTCCTGAAGTCTGGGACTGGTCAAGTAACATGGTTTTAATGTGAACAGTTTCCCATAAATTCGAGGAAATACAAAACTTATAAACTTATATATATATATATATATATATATATATATACACACACACACTGGTCCTTCTAAAAAAATTAGCATATTGTGATAAAGTTAATTCTTTTCCGTAATGTAATGATAAAAATTAAACTTTCACATATTTTAGATTCATTGCACACCAACTGAAATATTTCAAGTCTTTTATTGTTTTAATACTGATGATTTTGGGCATACAAAAATCTCACAAAATTAGCATATCATGAAAAGGTTCTCTAAACGAGCTATTAACCTAATCATCTGAATCAACGAATTAACTCTAAACACCTGCAAAAGATTCCTGAGGCTTTTGAAAACTCCCCAGCCTAGTTCATTACTCAAAACCGCAATCATGGGTAAGACTGCCGACCTGACTGCTGTCCAGAAGGCCATCACTGACACCCTCAAGCAAGAGGGTAAGACACAGAAAGAAATTTCTGAACGAATAGGCTGTTCCCAGAGTGCTGTATCAAGGCACCTCAGTGGGAAGTCTGTGGGGAAGGAAAAAGTGTGGCAGAAAAACGCTGCACAACGAGAAGAGGTGACCGGACCCTGAGGAGGATTGTGGAGAAGGGCCGATTCCAGAGCCACCGTGCACATGCGTGTGCAGGAAATGGGCTACAGGTGCCGCATTCCTCAGGTCAAGCCACTTTTGAAACCAGAAACGGCGGCAGAAGCGCCTGACCTGGGCTACAGAGAAGCAGCACTGGACTGTTGCTCAGTGGTCCAAAGTACTTTTTTCGGATGAAAGCAAATTTTTGCATGTCATTTCGGAAATCAAGGTGCCAGAGTCTGGAGGAAGACTGGGGAGAAGGAAATGCCAAAATGTCTGAAGTCCAGTGTCAAGTACCCACAGTCAGTGATGGTCTGGGGTGCATTGTCAGCTGCTGGTGTTGGTCCACTGTGTTTTTATCAAGGGCAGGGTCAATGCATCTAGCTATCAGGAGATTTTTGGAGCACTTCATGCTTCCATCTGCTGAAGAGCTTTATGGAGATGAAGAGTTCATTTTTCAGCACGACCTGGCACCTGCTCACAGTGCCAAAACCACTGGTAAATGGTTTACTGACCATGGTATTACTGTGCTCAATTGGCCTGCCAACTCTCCTGACCTGAACCCGATAGAGAATCTGTGGGATATTGTGAAGAGAAAGTTGAGAGACGCAAGACCCAACACTCTGGATGAGCTTAAGGCCGCTATCGAAGCATCCTGGGCCTCCATAACACCTCAGCAGTGCCACAGGCTGATTGCCTCCATGCCACGCCGCATTGAAGCAGTCATTTCTGCCAAAGGATTCCCGACCAAGTATTGAGTGCATAAATGAACATGAATAACCTGAAGGTTGACTTTTTTTGTATTAAAAACAATTTTCTTTTATTGGTCGGATGAAATATGCTAATTTTGTGAGATTTTGGGTTTTTCATGAGCTGTATGCAGGCGACGCAAAAATCATCAGTATTAAAACAATAAAAGACTTGAAATATTTCAGTTGGTGTGCAATGAATCTAAAATATATGAAAGTTTAATTTTTATCATTACATTACGGAAAAGAATTAACTTTGTCACAATATGCTAATTTTTTTTAGAAGGACCAGTATATATATATATATATATATTATATATATATATATATATATATATATATATATATATATATATATATATATATATATATATATGTATGTATGTATATAGCATAGCTCCTTGCAAGGCAGAACACAGATGAATGGAGACCCGGGAGGGAACCCAGAAGAGACAGGGCAGAAACCCAGAGAACAGGACAGAGTCAGGAAGGACAATCACCTTACCAGACACAGGACAGGACAGGACAGGACACAGTTGGTAGAACAGTACTACCCAATGCTGAGCCTTACTGTTTCATATCATGCCTCTGACAAGAAGATTATTGCCCCTCGAATTGCAAATTCTCTCTTTTGGGTTCTGCGAGTTCAGTCCTGAACCCCAGGGTCCCATCTTGGGTCCTCTGCTCATCTGTTGTTGTCCATTTCTAGGGGCTTCCACTGCACAAATCTCCAGTGCTTCCTGAGCCTTTGGAGGCTAGATATGTAGCCCTTGCATGCCATCAGTTATGTTCTGAAACCTTAACATCACTATTGGTTCATCTGGATATGCACCCAAGCTTTTACTCAAGCCAAAATCCGTTTAATTTTTCTTCAACAGGTTTTCAAATCTCATTCCTCCATTCATTCACTTCTTATCTGCTTAATCCTGGACAGGGTCGCAGGAGATCCGGTGCCATTGGCATAGGGCACAAGGCAGGAACAACCCTATACAGGGCGTCAATCCATCGTAGGGCATTCAAATTAGCTGAAATAGTCCATATTTAGGTTTGGTTTTCCTGCAAAGGTCTTGGCAACAAATCAGCAAATCACAATTTGACCGGGATGCCCAAACCTTTGCCTAGAACTGTAGCAAGAGTTAGTTAGCCCGCCTGTGGGATAGATACAATTAGTATTTTCATCACTATTCAAATATCTTAATGATGTTCAAGATGTAATGAAGACATAAGATGCTTGCTGAAATGTCCTAGTCAATGCTGGATACTTAAACATTTATCTTGACCCAATGACTAAACACAAAACTTTTTTAACCCCTTCCTGAAATCATGCCAATCATACACTCTGGACAACCATGAGTCAGTATGTTTCAACATGAGTTTGTAAGCTCCCCAATGTCCCCAATGGTTTATGCAATATCTGTGTACAACTTTGCTAACATAGTCTAAACACTAAAGGACAAAGGAAGGACCAAGAAATGAAACGAATTCCAGGTATCAACTGTTTCCCTACCAAAGCAAACAGAGTCAGGGCCAAATAAATTGAGAACGAATGAAAGACTGATCATGGAAACACACAAAAAAGAACAAACCAGGCTTCCCCCCTCTCTGTCAAAGCATTTCCAAATTTAGGCAAAAGCCTTCACAGCATGAAGACTTCCTTTCATGTTAAACAGTCCAAAAGCAACAGCACAGAGTCTTCACAGGAAACTCCAATGCAGTCACAGATACATCTTCTAAACTCTGCTTCTCCTTCATGCTACTTTTCAGGCTTTCCATTAAATTCCTGCACTGGCAACTGGAACATGAAAATATGTAGAAGAAGCATCAAACTTTATCTTACCTTATGTGCGTACGATGATCGTCTGTACTTGCCGATGGAGCCAAATGTTTTAAACAGGAGACCGAGCTCAGTCTCAACTTTCAGGGGCCGGAGCAGACCTCCCACCACTCGTAGGTTCCTCTGTGAGATGGAGAATGGCAGTAACAAAAAAAAACTTCAGACCTCCATCCCCTCCTCCATCTCCTCCTCATCTTTCTCTGCTTGAGAGAGAGAGGGAGAGGGAGAGAGGGCCTGGGCCATGCTCCAGACAGATTGTTCTCATTAAGCGCTGCTGAAGGGTGTTGGGAAGAAGGGGGTGGACTTTTGTCTCTTTCCTCTAGACTCGGAGCCACTAAGAACATCAGATAGGAGGACTTACAGATAGAGTGAAGGTTTCATCCTGTTTCACGAGCGCGTTTGTCTCTAAGATCGACAACATCTTACATTTCTGATTGACACTAAGTGCTGTTTTGTATAACCACATTCGTTTAGAAGAATAGTTTGTTTAGAAGTGGGACATTTCATTGCTTTTTCTAATGTAAACCATAGTTTTATGTTCTTTGCCCAGTGCAAGGAACCCTCAAATCATCGCCCCGCCGTACTTACATTACAGATGTTGGGGATTAAAGATTAGCTGGAAAAACACTGGAGTACTTAGGACTTCAGAAGAGTTTTAATTTGTGCATGTGTAGCTATAGAAGTGGAATGGTCCCTCAGGACCAATTGTTGCATTTACTGAGCTCAGATGATGCACATGAGGGAAGAAGCAATACACAATAAAGTGTCCAGCTGGAGGCAACTCACATTTCCTCAGGCTCAATGGTAGGCAAGACCTAAGGAGTATTTGTACTTGCATATGTTCAGTCTTGAGTTTTAGTTTGCATTTAGTTCATGTTGATAGATTTAGTTAGTTACCTAATATTTTTTTAATGAACTCACATTGTCCATTCGCACCCACCAGCTAATTTGCTACCACGACAGCTAAATATGGGAAAGTCTGGGCTAACGTGTGTTTAATGTGAAGCCTGACGACACAGACAAACAGCTGCTCATACACTGTCAGCTGAACCCTCTAGGAGAAGAGTGCTAACTACTTGAGCAAACAAAAAGTAACACATTCCTTGCACTGTCGTAATACTTAAACAAGCTAAAACAACATGCTTCAAAACATTTGCAGCGATTAGCACATGCCCTTATCCAGAGCCCAACAGTGAGAGCTTGGCAGAGACGATCCCTCAGTCTTCTGATCCTTAACCAATTATTTTAACAGATTCTCATTAGTCTGTCTTGGACCAGTGTGACTGGGAAATTAAAGATTTGTACATGCTGAGTACCAAATGGCTGCTTCATAAAATCCCTGCATTATGTTGATCATCCTATCTGTAGTTGTAAGCTGGCTAGCCATGGTATCACAGTGCTTAAGGTACCAAACTGATAAGAGCGTCTGCTAAATGCTGTAACTGTGACTATATTGGATGGGGGAGGCCCAGTGATTAATAGTCTGTTCTACTAATTGGGGAGTTGTGAGTTCAAATCCTGGCTATGTCAAGCTGCCCCTGTTGGGTCTTTAAGCAGCAACCTTATCCCTAATAAGAGCAGCAACTAATAAGAGTTGATCTGGAAAGCTGCTAAATGCTGATAAAGTAAGTGTTTTAAAAAGTTTCTCACTCACTTTATTGCTATCTAGTACTGATAAGCTACAAGAATTGTTTGAATGCTACTAGCCTTTTTCAGCATGGCTGCCCCATGTAGCAACCTTCATAATGACTTAAGACCTGCAGGATCATAAAAGCAGCTGTGGAATACAGAGAGAAAAAGAGGCCTGAGACTACAGTAAGTCTTTTGTGCAACCTTTTCCCAGAAAGGGTCTGTAAGCAAAAGCTTGTGTTTCGAAGGAAAATCAGCAGGGTCATCTGGAAGTGGAATACACAAAGGTATCCAGAGTTTATAGACATGATTACATGGTTTACTGCAAGATCCAGGTGGCATTTAAATACTTTTTTAGTGTTTGCATTAGTTAAAACGTTAAATAACTGTGTCAGGCTGAAATGAAAAAAAAAAGCTTACCCAAACATGACCCTACTCATCTTTAATGCTTTGCTGTAAGCACATAGGTTGCACCGCTCCTGTGATGGGGCTTCAACACTTTTTATGAGTGGTCAGAAATCCCCATGTCATTTCACCACTCACCCAAACCTAAACATTAGCTTAGCATTTCACGTCCTAGCCAACATGTATTTCCTAAAGCTGTTCAATTAGATTCCCTGTTTTAAAAAAATAGCAAAGACCAGAATATCTTGTGAACAGTATGCTGGCCAACCAGCTTTACCAGTAAGACCATACAAGTACACTAGCTTAAGCATTATCAGAGCAGCACTTACCACATAAACCAAGTTGGACCAACATGCAACATACTGGTCCTTCTAAAAAAATTAGCATATTGTGATAAAGTTAATTCTTTTCCATAATGTAATGATAAAAATTAAACTTTCATATATTTTAGATTCATTGCACACCAACTGAAATATTTCAAGTCTTTTATTGTTTTAATACTGATGATTTTGGCATACAAAATCTCACAAAAAATTAGCATATCATGAAAAGGTTCTCTAAACGAGTTATTAAACCTAATCATCTGAATCAACGAATTAACTCTAAACACCTGCAAAAGATTCCTGAGGCTTTTGAAACTCCCAGCCTGGTTCATTACTCAAAACTGCAATCATGGGTAAGACTGCCGACCTGACTGCTGTCCAGAAGGCCATCATTGACACCCCTCAAGCAAGAGGGTAAGACACAGAAAGAAATTTCTGAACGAATAGGCTGTTCCCAGAGTGCTGTATCAAGGCACCTCAGTGGGAAGTCTGTGGGAAGGAAAAATGTGGCAGAAAACGCTGCACAACGAGAAGAGGTGACCGGGACCCTGAGGAGGATTGTGGGAGAAGGGCCGATTCCAGAGCCACCGTGCACAGGCGTGTGCAGGAAATGGGCTACAGGGGCCACATTCCTCAGGTCAAGCCACTTTTTTGAACCAGAAACGGCGGCAGAAGCGCCCTGACCTGGGCTACAGAGAAGCAGCACTGGACTGTTGCTCAGTGGTCCAAAGTACTTTTTTGGATGAAAGCAAATTTTGAATGTCATTCGGAAATCAAGGTGCCAGAGTCTGGAGGAAGACTGGGAGAAGGAAATACCAAAAATGTCTGAAGTCCAGTGTCAAGTACCCACAGTCAGTGATGGTCTGGGGTGCCATGTCCAGGTGCCATGGTGTTGGTCCACTGTGTTTTATCAAGGGCAGGGTCAATGCATCTAGCTATCAGGAGATTTTGGAGCACTTCATGCTTCCATCTGCTGAAGAGCTTTATGGAGATGAAGAGTTTCATTTTTTTCAGCACGACCTGGCAACCTGCTCACAGTGACAAAAAAACCACTGGTAAATGGTTTACTGACCATGGTATTACTGTGCTCAATTGGCCTGCCAACTCTCCTGACCTGAACCCCCGATAGAGAATCTGTGGGATATTGTGAAGAGAAAGTTGAGAGACGCAAGACCCAACACTCTGGATGAGCTTAAGGCCGCTATCGAAGCATCCTGGGCCTCCATAACACCTCAGCAGTGCCACAGGCTGATTGCCTCCATGCCACGCCGCATTGAAGCAGTCATTTCTGCAAAAAGGATTCCCGACCAAGTATTGAGTGCATAAATGAACATAATAATCTGAAGGTTGACTTTTTTTGTATTAAAAACACTTTTCTTTTATTGGTCGGATGAAATATGCTAATTTTGTGAGAGGCCTTCTGGACAGCAGTCAGGTCGGCAGTCTTACCCATGATTGCGGTTTTCAGTAATGAACCAGGCTGGGAGTTTTCAAAAGCCTCAGGAATCTTTTGCAGGTGTTTAGAGTTAATTCGTTGATTCAGATGATTAGGTTAACAGCTCGTTTAGAGAACCTTTTCATGATATGCTAATTTTGTTTTATTAGAATTTATTTATGAGAATCAGTATTAAAACAATAAAAGACTTGAAATATTTCAGTTGGTGTGCAATGAATCTAAAATATATGAAAGTTTAATTTTTATCATTACATTACGGAAAAGAATTAGCTTTATCACAATATGCTAATTTTTTGAGAAGGACCAGTATATGGTCTTGCTGATTGACTACCATACCAGCATCCAAAACACAGCAGATGCTGTTTTTCAGATGCTGCATCTAACTCTCGTCTCAAGCTGATTTCTAAGACCCCGGTTCATAGAGACGATTGGTGACTCTACAACCAAGGCTGTGGTAGCTGAGCAAGTCCTGCACACTGCAACTCAATGCATTTAAGCATGTAGACATGGACAAGACAAACTGCTGAAGTTCAAACTGTAAATCAGAATGGGGATGAAAGGTGATTTGGGTGACTCTGAACATGGCATGCTTGTTGGTGGTCTGAGTATTTCAGAAATTGCTGATTTACTGGGATTTTAACGCACAGCCATCTCTAGGGTTTACAAAGAATGGTCCGAAAACCATCAGAGAAGTTCAGAGGAGAATGGCCAGACTGGTTCAACCTGATAGAAAGGCAACTGTAACTCAAATAACCATTCGTCACAACTGAGGTATGTAGTAGCTGTGTTTGTGTCGAGTCTGCGTTTGTCTCCACGCTCTGCCTCAGCCTTTTTATCTCTTATGTCCAAAAACCAAAAGTCATTCTTTTGCCTCACATTTTGGTGAATCTTCTACTATAAAGTCTCAAGTCCAAAGTAAAGCATCATACCAAAATTTATCCTAGACAGGATCGTGAGGAAGGGACTGGATCCCAACCTGGAATTAATTGGGCGCAGGCATAGGTACACCTTGGACAGGGTGCCAGTTCATCACAAGACTTCGTAAATGCACCAGGATCTAGCCTAGGATTCAATCCAAGGCACTCAGGAACTGCCATTTCCAGCAGCTGGCTCTCACCATCAAGTCAGTAGAGCTGTGTGTCAAGTTCATTACGCTTAAAACAAGTCACACTAGGATAAATACTAGACATCCGACTCCATAACGAAATATGAACAGGTTTATTGTGGGCTAGGTTTTTCTGTTTAGGTGAAACCTGGAATGCATGCACAAGACTGTCGAGGACACGCAGGTGTTCGGGTTCATGTCGGCCGAGCTCCAGCCTGGATCGTGCTGAAGGGGCCGGGTTAAAATCGGGAATACACAGAGGCACCACTACATTTACAGTTCATTTACACGGGCGAGGGCCAGCTGGTAGCCACTGTTCCATGGAAACCGAGTTCGAATGTGCGCTTGAATGTTGGAGGGGGTTCAAAACGAGCTGGCTTTGCTACGATGGGACTAGGATGGTGCAAACAAATGGATATGCGGCAGGCTTGCTGTATATACTTACGCTCCAAATCATCATAGCGGCTAAACTTGTGTAATTCCTGTAATCTGTACGTGAATGCAGAGTATAATTAAATTCACTGGCTCAACATTTTCAGCTTCACTCTATTACCACGGAAAGAGCTACTATGGCTCCTAGCATTAAAAAAGTGAAGCCATCAGCAGAGAAATCCCTCAAAACCTGTTACTTTTATTGCTACTGGAGAACTTGATAAACCAAAATCACTAAACTACTGCATTGTAGAACTATTAACCCTGTTCGTGAGAGTGTGGAAAAATAATCCACTGTAGAAGAGAAGGGAGTGGAGGTGTTGGTGGAGTACGGGGTTAAACTCGATGTTCTACTGCTCTGTCTTACAGTTTGTGCTAGGCTGTGTCTTTTACCTTCAGTTCTTTGCACCAGATCGATTTTGTTACAGTAAAATACCACAAAGCTGAGATGTACAGCAAAATGTCTGAAACCTTCCAGGGTGTAAAGTCCATGTTTCCACTAGACACTCTATCTACAGCCAAAGAAATGGAAAATTAAAAGCAAAACAATATTCAAGCCAAGTGCACCTCACATTCGGCGGCACAAAGAAACAAAACAAGAGAAGCAATACTGATGCGGCCATAGAAAACACTAAGGGACTTCAGTGCAAAAAAATTCAAATGGTCACAACTTTACCATAACAAAAAAAAGTAAGAAAAACAAAATCTAAACTTCTAAAATATCCATCAGATAAAACCAATGTCTGTCAGGCCAAGATAAAACACAGGACACAAAGCGTTTTTCCCGTTGGGCGAGCGAATGCACGGGGGGAGGGCAGGATGAAGAGATCCATCTCGGAATGTAGCTTCAAGTCATCTCTGCGAGAAAAAACACCAAGCGGAATGGTCGAGTCGGATTGCGATTATTTTGGCAGTGACTGGCCCCCTGCCCGGTTGAAATTTCTCTCTCGGTTTCTCTCTCTATATATATTTATACTGACATGGTGACTCGGGCTCTCAGCAGCAGCTTGGTCTCAGATTGCCACTTTGGACACCTGCTCTTCCAGTTTGGCGATTCGCCTGTCCTGAAGCGTCACCAGGTCTCTGAGCGATTTCACCTCCCGCAGCAGCTCCTCCAACTTCACTTCATTCTTCTGGAATGGGAAAACATGAGAGGATTGATCAGTCACATGTAGTTTTAAGACTGATATGCTCACAGTTCAATACTCTCTTGATACTGTGGTAGCCTAATGGTTAGGGTACTGGACTATGGACCCGAAGGTCCAGGGTTCAAATCTCATCTCTGCCAAGTTGCCACTGTTGGGGCCTTGAGCAAGACCCTTAACCCACAATTGCTTGGATTGGAAGGTTGTAAGTCACTCTGGAAAAGGGTGTCTTCTAAATGCTGTGAATGTAAATAGTGGGAATGTAACTCTGGGAGAAAACATTTACATCATTTAGCAGACGCCCTTATCCAGAGCGACTTACAACTGATACAATCTTACAATCCAAGCAACTGTGGGTTAAGGGTCTTATGGGATTTGAACCCTGGACCTTGTGGTCCATAGTCCAGTACCTTAAAACTAGGCCACCACAGTCTAGATTTACCATTCTATGCTCCCATGACTCAATATACTAAAGATTCAATTCGATTTTCACAAGATTGTGATTATGATTTTATATTCTTATTGTCATCATTTGATTCCATTCCATCGTGAACTGGGTCCATGATTCTCACTCAATTCATGATTCTATACTATCACAAGGAACTATCATAAATTTCGTAATCTGGTGACGAATCCTCTAAAATGATCACAACCTCTCCTTAACCCACAGGCGACAGAGCTGAGGTGCTCACCCACCCTCGCTGCTGCCATTACATGATAACCTCTGTGTGAGTGGGAGGAATCATGGATGGATGATTTTCAAATTATCAAAGAGGTCTGTTAAACAAATCCTCACTCTAGTAAGTTGTGGCGAGGCAGGTTTCTGAGGAGTCGACGTCTCCTCCACCTTCTTGGGTGACTTGTTATCCAGAACATTCTTCTTGACCACTTTGAGGTCGCGATTCTTTCCAGGGACATAGCCATGTTTGAGAGATATCAGGATAGGATCTCCATTCTTCCCCTCAAACCACTCCTCCGCTTCCAAGGCATAGTCTGGACCGGCTGTGTCTGGATACAGGTCGTCCTGGAACAGGTCTGACTGCCGGATGAAAACGGAAAATTAGAGAGAATGTAACTAATATTCTAGTTCGCAATATGTTTTCATGTAATTGTCTGTATAATTATTTTATATAATTAGCCTGTAGTACCTTTCTAGGGACAGTCATGATAATTGGCTCACACTTCCTCTCATGAAGTTTATAAAACCTGTAAATACAAACAGAATTCATATCTAGTCACACGCTGATAATCAACAATCTCGCACGGATTGCAGCCCTGCACAACAATCACAAGAAATAAAATATGGCTAATTAAATGGTTAAGAAAATGAATGAATGAATAATTTTTTTTCAAAAGCATCCATTTATTTCTGAAGTGGAACTTTGGATAAAACTACATATTTACATCACTTTCAGTAACTGAATTCAAGTCAGCTTACATTATAAGCAAGTTTAGAGTTGTTGTTTTTTTGTTTACCTCCCTGCTATAAAAACCCCCCAGCAAATATGAGCATAATGTGTTTGGGACACTGGTCAACCAGCTTTGAACACATAACTTGTACGTTCTTGATCGGCATAACAACAACCAAAACACAACATATTTTAGTTAGCCTTTGCTATTTTTAGCAAGGCTGAAGAAGTTGTGTTTACTTGTCATTCGACCAGGGTTGCTCAAACTTTTGGTCATATGTGTAGAAGATAATCTACGTTTATCACAAATACATTTTTTAATGTACTTATTTATTTAAAGTAATATCTAAACGAGAGTCCGTTAGTGAAGGCACGTGAGCTTTTTACTGATAAGAAACAGTGTGATGCTTCCCTCTAGCGGAAACTCTGAGAATTGCAACTAGATCAGAATTTAGCAAAAGGTTGTCCGAGCGATTTGAACGGAGAAGTAATAGAAGAAATGTAATAGTAACATACGTAAAACATTGATAATATTAAAAGAATGGGTTAAAAATACATATAGAATATTTGTAGAAAGAGCATAGCATATTAGTTGAACAATATATTAGCTATTCAAGGACACGCTCGCTAATGCCACAGATTGGATACACCATCCCTTGTTAGCTTGTCATTAGCAACACCCTGGAACGCAAGGCTACTTGTTGCCCTGTAATTCCATGCAATTATGGGGTGGGTTTATTGGTTTTTAGTGTTTTACAAATTGAATAGAAGGTAGACTAAACTGAATAGGTGCTGATAACACTGTGGTAACGGAGGCTTTGGCCATTTTGTTTTAGTGTGTGACTGTCCACACACAGGGTTAGGGTTTAGTTCTTTAAGGCCATGTCATGTTCCTGACAGGAATGGTTGTGGAAAGAGTTTTAAATGTCAAAGAAAATCACACTTCTGCTGTATTCAGTAAAGTTACGACTGTCATCTATGTACATCTGTTACATGTGTGTGACTTAAGCTTTATTACTGAAGGGAACTTTACAACTGTCTCTGCTTTTGTGTTAAATAGTTCCTTAATGGTCTTCACTGTTAGGATTTGTTGCCTTTCGTGGTCATAGGTGATAAAGTCCGGTCGTAGGTGCTTGAGTGTGATCTGGCTTGGCATGTCATGCAGTGTGGGGCTACTTCGGCACTTATCAAAAACATATGCGTCAGTCCGATGTGTACAATATGGCATCTTGTGAATACCTTGTGGTCCCAGCGATGTAAGACGTATTGTAATTTTTTTCCCCATGATGGGATACGCCTCATAGGTCACTGGTTTGGGACCCACTCAGTTGGACATTTGTCCTTGACGTAAGAGTTTATTATGGGTTTTTGTCCATGCTCAGAGCTGGACTGGCTGTGTCTGAATTCAGTCCCTTACTCCTCATTCCCACTACTTAAGACTGTTCTATATAGGATCTCCTGATCCTCAGTCCAGTACCTTAATCGTCAGACCACCACAGTCCCACCACACCAAAGGTGGAAAAAAAAAATAACCAAACTGGATCAACGTGGATCGCAGCCTCAACAAATATCTAGCCACTACGCACCTTGCGATCTCGCACTTATTAACGTCCAGTCCTCGTTTGGGCATGTAGCCCATGCCCCTCTGCGGCTCTTTGCTTGAGAACGTGTTGAGGTAATGAACGTACGGCGCTTCGTCTGTGATCTCGAAGTACCGGATGCTGCTGTCGCCCTGGAGAGAGAAAAATCAGCTACATATCTCTGGACAATAAAGCCTGAATAATGTTCATGTTGCACTGGATGAAGGTCCGTGGTTTTTTAACACAAAGGTGACGAGTGGGCACAGGCACAGCTCTGATACCGTGTGAAAATAAAAACAGAACAATGAAGTCAAATGTACACCCACGCTGACTTTGGTGAAACAGCCATGAACCGAGAGGTGTCAAATTAACACCCACACACATCAGACCAACAATGCGTCTCTGATTTACTGTGGCAGCAAGCAGGATTTCAAAGACTAGCTGATGATGCACGGGGAGCTTTAAAAATCTCCGGAGCATGCGCAAGAGTGTGCTTACCTTTCCACACAGGTAGACGACGTTAGTATCCGGGTCATAGAAGGGAAGCAGCACTCCATTGCTGGTGTCCATCTCGTGAACAGAGATTGGATCCTCCATGTTTTTCTGAAACATACAGGTCATGTTAGGTGTTTGGGGCTGGACAACGAGAAGACGCCCTTCCCAGTTCCAAACCAGCAAAGACTCGTCCAGCCAGTTCGGCATCACATACAGACACAATTGGCTCCCTCTGAGGAATGGCAGCTGGTCGGTTGATCATCCAACAGAGCCGCAACTAAGTAACTCCTGCCAGTCGCTTATGCCAGCACCCTATGTTCTTTGGAGATGGGCACAGAGCCCTTGTGTCCATGGCCAGGAAATGAGGGGTTAAAACCTGAATAAGTAAATAATACTAGTCATTAGGGTTATGTTTCAAAACCCAGTTCCAATTCGGAACCAGTTTCAAAATTACAAGAACTGGGTACCCATTAAAACAACAGAAGTTTGGTTCCACTTATCGGTTCCTCTGTATCATGGAAGCACCGATCTGCTTCATGTCATCACCTACATCATCAAGTAGTTTTGTTTTGATACCCTCTGCTAAAGCATTAGTAGAAGATGGACAATCAAAAGCCCTCAAATGTTTTGCTCCACTTTGAGAGCAAACAAAAAGGTTAAAAGCAATATTTGTGGAAAGTTGATCTGCTGTAAAGTTGGTTGCACCTGGCAAAACATCTAAAGGCACCAGCATGATATTGAGCTTCAGTAGTGTACCGGGTTCGACCGACAGCAGTCTCCCAGCTCAAATGCTGCGTTTTTCTGAACTCCTTTCTTAAGAACAATTCTAAGAATGAGTGGTATTCTTGAACACATCATGTTCTTTAATGTTTTCTTAACCACAAGTTAAGCTCACTTATCTTAGGCTGTAAGAGTTGAAGGTGAGCATAGAAATTTAATACGTTAAACAATTCAGGTACTGGAAATAAGGCGTACATTTCAATGAAAATGCTAAAAAGGCTTTCGAGTGGTAAATTCCCTAAAGTACTACATAAGGAAAGTTTATGGCAAAGCCGGCTATTTCTTCCACCATCACCTCTATGTCGTTTGTTTTTTGAATGCTTGGTTTGAATTTCCTCCATTTTGTCATCCTCAGAGAGGAAAATAACAGGGTCAATACAAATTCAAAATGTGCCTTGCGCATTAGGCCTATATTGTAAGCTGTAAAGTGCAATGTGGTCTACGTAACAAATCAATGAAGAGTTTTTTAAGAAAGTCTTAAGAAAATAATTATGATTTTCTTAAGAAAATACTTGAGAATTGCATTTAAGAACATTCTTATGAACTTCTTAGTGTTTGTCTTAAGAACCTTCGGAAGTTTTTTCTTAAGAAAGCTGAATCATGAATCCGGCCCCAGAATCAATAAGCCGAAACGGAATCGGAATCGGAATTGATCAAATGCAAACAATACCCAACCCTAATAGTAATATGCATCATCTGCTGTCACACTAGAAAGCTGCAGGTTCTTGCCTAACAAAAGCAGAGTTTCAGGTCTCACCGGGTTCCATAAAGCCAGCTGTCTCTCACTCATGCGGCTAAAGCCGGTGGTGAAGATGTTTCCGTCTGCCAGAAAGATGGCCCTCATGGGTCGCGCCCCCTCATGGGCTTTGTCCTTCTCCTGCAAATCACAGAGCGGTTTCAGAAGTCTGCCCCCCGTTTGTCTTCCTCACGTTTGTCCTGCCCGTACCCACCGCCATGACTTTGCCCTTGCGTGGGTCAATCACTCGCACTTTCTTGTCCTTGCAGGCGGTGCAGATGAGGCTGCCGTTGCGGTTCCAGCAGACACTGAAGATGACGTCTGGGTGCATGTCGTCCAGCGTGATGAGCGCCTCGCCGGTGCCCACGTTCCAGATCAGGATCACATTGTCACATCCTGAACAAGAGGAAACAGCCACAGCAGGTCGTGATGCATGAGTCACAATGATAATCCAGTCCTCTGGCACCAGATCGTGCCATTTGTTTGTTTGTTTGTTTGTCTGTGTAGTTGATGAGGGTGAGTAACTAGCCCATAACCCTCCTCCTTTATATCCTGGATTTAAGGTGGGCACCTGTTGGGGCAGGTGGCGGGATATGAACCCAGGTATCTGGACACTGTTGTTTCAGGTAGCTGACTCACTGTTCTCCGCAAATAAAAAAAATAATAAGATATGGATCAACCAGGAATCTGACTGGTTATCAGCCAAGGGCCTTGCTCAAGGACTCAACAGTGACAGCTTGGCGGTGGTGGAACTTGTATCCTCAAACTTCTGAGCACTTGTCCAGTAGCTTAACCACTGAACCACCGTTTATAGAACTTTAATATTAGACAGAAAGTGAGTAAATCTACAGTGGGTCAAAAAGTATTTAGTCAGCCACTGACTGTGCAAGTTCTCCTCCTTAGAAAGATGAGAGAGGTCTGTAATTTTCATCATAGGTACACTTCAACTATGAGACACAAAATGAGAAAAAAAATCCAGGAAATCACATTGTAA